>LR738715.1:487556579-487636662 GCA_902687465.1 Secale cereale | reverse complement strand
AAATAGGTCATTTTGGAGCTAAGTAACGTTATTATGTCATTTTGGAGCTAGCTAAGCATATGAAGTCATTTAGGACCTAAAATATGTCATTTCTTAAGCATATTATGTCATTTTAGAGTTAGCTAAGCATATTAAGTCATTTTGGAGGAAAAGATGCTAAGTATAGGTCATTTTAGAGCTATCCTAGGTAAAATAGGTCATTTTTAAGCTAGCTAAGCATATTAAGTAATTTTGGAGGAAAAAAATGCTAAATATAGGTCATTTTAGAGCTATCCTAGGTTAAATAGGTCATTTTGGAGCTAATTAAGCTTATTATGTAATTTTTTAGCTAGCTAAGCATATTGAGTCATTTTGGAGGAAAAAATGCTAAGTATAGGTCATTTTAGAGCTTTCCTAGGTTAAATAGGTCATTTTGGAGATAAGTAAGGTTATTATGTCATTTTGGAGCTAGGTAAGCATGTGAAGTCATTTAGGAGCTAAAATATGTCATTTCTTCAACATATTATGTCATTTTAGAGCTAGTTAAGCATATTAACTCATTTTGGAGGAAAAGATGCTAAGTATAGGTCATTTTAGAGCTATCCTAGGTTAAATAGGTCATTTTAAGCTAGCTTAGCATATTAAGTCATTTTGGAGGAAAAAATGCTAAGTATAGGTCATTTTAGAGCTATCCTAGGTTAAATAGGTCATTTTGGAGCTAATTAAGCTTATTATGTCATTTTTGAGCTAGCAAAGCATATTGAGTCAATTTGGAAGAAAAAATGCTAAGTATAGGCCATTTTAGAGCGTGCTTAGGTTAAATAGGTCATTTTGGAGCTAAGTAAGGTTATTATGTCATTTTGGAGCTAGCTAAGCATATGAAGTCATTTATGACCTAAAATATGTCATTTCTTAAGCATATTATGTCATTTTAGAGCTAGCTAAACATATTAAGTCATTTTCGCAAAAAATATGCTAAGTATAGGTCATTTTAGAGCTATCGAAGGTTAAATATGTCATTCTTAAGCTAGCTAAGCATATTAAGTCATTTTGGAGGAAAAATGCTATGTATAGGTTATTTTAGAGCTATCCTAGGTTAAATAGGTCATATTCGAGCTAATTAAGCTTATTATGTCATTTTTGAACTAGCTAAGCATATTGAGTCAATTTGGAAGAAAAAATGCTAAGTATAGGCCATTTTAGAGCGAGCTTAGGTTAAATAGGTCATTTTGGAGCTAAGCAAGGTTATTATGTCATTTTGGATCTAGCTAAGCATATGAAGTCATTTAGAACCTAAAATATGTCATTTCTTAAGCATATTATGTCATTTTAGAGGTAGCTAAGCATATTAAGTCATTTTGGAGGAAAAGATGCTAAGTATAAGTCATTTTAGAGCTATCCTAGGTTAAATATGTCATTTTTAAGCTAGCTAAGCATATTAAGTCATTTTGGAGGAAAAAATGCTAAGTATAGGTCATTTTAGAGCTATCCTAGGTTAAATAGGTTATTTTAGAGCTAATTAAGCTAATTATGTCATTTTTGAGCTAGCTAAGCACATTGAGTCATTTTGGAGGAAAAAAATGCTAAGTATATGTCATTTTAGAGCTAGCCTAGGTTAAATAGGTCAGTTTGGAGCTAAGTAAGGTTATTATGTCATTTTGGAGCTAACTAAGCGTATGAAGTCATTTAGGACCTAAAATATGTCATTTCTTAAGCATATTATGTCATTTTAGAGTTAGCTAAGCATATTAAGTCATTTTGGAGCAAAAAATGCTAAGTATAGGTCATTTTAGACCTATCCTAGGTTAAATAGGTCATTTTGGAGCTAAGTAAGGTTATTATGTCATTTTGGAGCTAGGTAAGCATGTGAAGTCATTTAGAAGCTAAAATATGTCATTTCTTAAGCATATTATGTCATTTTAGAGCTAGTTAAGCACATTAAGTCATTTTGGAGGAAAAGATGCTAAGTATAGGTCATTTTAGAGCTATCCTAGGTTAAATAGGTCTTTTTAAGCTTGCTTAGCATATTAAGTCATTTTGGAGGAAAAAATGCTAAGTATAGGTCATTTTAGAGCTATCCTAGGTTAAATAGGTCATTTTGGAGCTAATTAAGCTTATTATGTCATTTTTGAGCTAGCTAAGCATATTGAGTCAATTTGGAAGAAAAAATGCTAAGTATAGGTCATTTTAGAGCTAGCTCAGGTTAAATAGGTCATTTTGGAGCTAAGTTAGGTTATTATGTCATTTTGGAGCTAGCTAAGCATATGAAGTCATTTAGGACCTAAAATATGTCATTTCTTAAGCATATTATGTCATTTTAGAGCTAGCTAAACATATTAAGTCATTTTCGAGGAAAATATGCTAAGTATAGGTCATTTTAGAGCTATCGTAGGTCAAATATGTCTTCTTAAGCTAGCTAAGCATATTAAGTCATTTTGGAGGAAAAATGCTATGTATAGGTCATTTTAGAGCTATCCTAGGTTAAATAGGTCATTTTAGAGCTAATTAAGCTTATTATGTCATTTTTGAGCTAGCTAAGCATATTGAGTCAATTTGGAAGAAAAAATGCTAAGTATAGGTCATTTTAGAGCTAGCTTAGGTTAAATAGGTCATTTTGGAGCTAAGTAAGGTCATTATGTCATTTTGGAGCTATCTAAGCATATGAAGTCATTTAGGACCTAAAATATGTCATTTCTTAAGCATATTATGTCAATTTAGAGGTAGTTAAGCATATTAAGTCATTTTGTAGGAAAAGATGCTAAGTATAGGTCATTTTAGAGCTAACCTAGGTTAAATATGTTATTTTTAAGCTAGCTAAGCATATTAAGTCATTTTGGATGAAAAAAATGCTAAGTATAGGTCATTTTAGAGCTATCCTAGGTTAAATAGGTCAGTTTGGAGGTAAGTAAGGTTATTATGTCATTTTGGAGCTAGCTAAGCATATGAAGTCATTTAGAACCTAAAATATGTCATTTCTTAAGCATATTATGTCATTTTAGAGTTAGCTAAGCATATTAAGTCATTTTGGAGGAAAAGATGCTAAGTATAGGTCATTTTAGAGCTATCCTAGGTTAAATAGGTCATTTTTAAGCTAGCTAAGCATATTAAGTCATTTTGGAGGAAAAAATGCTAAGTATAGGTCATTTAAGAGCTATCCTAAGTTAAATATGTCATTTTGGAGCTAATTAAGCTTATTATGTGATTTTTGAGCTAGCTAAGCATATTGAGTCATTTTGGAGGAAAATATGCTAAGTAGAGGTCATTTTAGAGCAATCCTAGTTTAAATAGGTCATTTTGGAGCTAAGTAAGGTTATTATGTCATTTTGGAGCTAGGTAAGCATGTGAAGTCATTTAGGAGCTAAAATATGTTATTTCTTAAGCATATTATGTCATTTTAGAGATAGTTAAACATATTAAGTCATTTTAGATCTATCCTAGGTTAAATAGGTCATTTTAAGCTAGCTTAGCATATTAAGACATTTTGGAGGAAAAAATGCTAAGTATAGGTCATTTTAGAGCTATCCTAGGTTAAATAGGTCATTGTGGAGCTAATTATGCTTATTATGTCATTTTTTAGCTAGCTAAGCATATTGAGTCAATTTGGAAGAAAAAAATGCTAAGTATAGGCCATTTTAGAGCTAGCTTAGGTTAAATAGGTCATTTTGGAGCTAAGTAAGGTTATTATGTCATTTTGGAGCTAGCTAAGCATATGAAGTCATTTAGGACCTAAAATATGTCATTTCTTAAGCATATTATGTCATTTTAGAGGTAGTTAAGCATATTAAGTCATTTTGGAGGAAAAGATGCTAAGTATAGGTCATTTTACAGCTATCCTAGGTTAGATATGTCATTTTTAAGCTAGCTAAGTATATTAAGTCATTTTGGAGGAAAAAATGCTAATTATAGGTCATTTTAGAGCTATCCTAGGTTGAATAGGTCATTTTAGAGCTAATTAAGCTTATTATGTCATTTTTGAGCTAGCTAAGCACATTGAGTCATTTTGGAGGAAAAAAATGCTAAGTATAGGTCATTTTAGAGCTAGCCTAGGTTAAATAGGTCATTTTGGAGATAAGTAAGGTTATTATGTCATTTTGGAGCTAGGTAAGCATGTGAAGTCATTTAGGAGCTAAAATATGTCATTTCTTAAGCATATTATGTCATTTTAGAGCTAGTTAAGCATATTAAGTCATTTTGGAGGAAAAGATGCTAAGTATAGGTCATTTAAGAGCTATCCTAGGTTAAATAGGTCATTTTAAGCTAGCTTAGCATATTAAGTCATTTTGGAGGAAAAAATGCTAAGTATAGGTCATTTTAGAGCTATCCTAGGTTAAATAGGTCACTTTGGAGCTAATTAAGCTTATTATGTCATTTTTGAGCTAGCTAAGTATATTGAGTCAATTTGGAAGAAAAAAAAATGCTAAGTATAGGTCATTTTAGAGCTAGCTTAGGTCAAATAGGTCATTTTGGAGCTAAGTAAGGTTATTATGTCATTTTGGAGCTAGCTAAGCATATGAAGTCATTTATGACCTAAAATATGTCATTTCTTAAGCATATTATGTCATTTTAGAGCTAGCTAAACATATTAAGTCATTTTGGAGGAAAATATGCTAAGTATAGGTCATTTTAGAGCTATCGTATGTTAAATATGTCATTCTTAAGCTAGCTAAGCATATTAAGTCATTTTGGAGGAAAAATGCTCTATATAGGTTATTTTAGACCTATCCTAGGTTAAATAGGTCATTTTAAGCTAGCTTAGCATATTAAGTCATTTTGGAGGAAAAAATGCTAAGTATAGGTCATTTTAGAGCTATCCTAGGTTAAATAGGTCATTTTGGAGCTAATTAAGCTTATTATGTCATTTTTGAGCTAGCAAAGCATATTGACTCAATTTGGAAGAAAAAATGCTAAGTATAGGCCATTTTAGAGCGAGCTTAGGTTAAATAGGTCATTTTGGAGCTAAGTAAGGTTATTATGTCATTTTGGAGCTAGCTAAGCATATGAAGTCATTTAGGACCTAAAATATGTCATTTCTTAAGCATATTATGTCATTTTAGAGCTAGGTAAACATATTAAGTCATTTTCGAGGAAAATATGCTAAGTATAGGTCATTTTAGAGCTATCGTAGGTTAAATATGTCATTCTTAAGCTAGCTAAGCATATTAAGTCATTTTGGAGGAAAAATGCTGTGTATAGGTTATTTTAGAGCTATCCTAGGTTAAATAGGTCATTTTCGAGCTAATTAAGCTTATTATTTCATTTTTGAACTAGCTAAGCATATTGACTCAATTTGGAAGAAAAAATGCTAAGTATAGGCCATTTTAGAGCGAGCTTAGGTTAATTAGGTCATTTTGGAGCTAAGTAAGGTTATTATGTCATTTTGGATCTAGCTAAGCATATGAAGTCATTTAGGACCTAAAATATGTCATTTCTTAAGCATATTATGTCATTTTAGAGGTAGCTAAGCATATTAAGTCATTTTGGAGGAAAAGATGCTAAGTATAAGTCATTTTAGAGCTATCCTAGGTTAAATATGTCATTTTTAAGCTAGCTAAGCATATTAAGTCATTTTGGAGGAAAAAATGCTAAGTATAGGTCATTTTAGAGCTATCCTAGGTTAAATAGGTTATTTTAGAGCTAATTAAGCTAATTATGTCATTTTTGAGCTAGCTAAGCACATTGAGTCATTTTGGAGGAAAAAAAAATGCTAAGTATAGGTCATTTTAGAGCTAGCCTAGGTTAAATAGGTCAGTTTGGAGCTAAGAAAGGTTATTATGTCATTTTGGAGCTAACTAAGCGTATGAAGTCCTTTAGGACCTAAAATATGTCATTTCTTAAGCATATTATGTCATTTTAGAGTTAGCTAAGCATATTAAGTCATTTTGGAGAAAAAATGCTAAGTATAGGTCATTTTACACCTATCCTAGGTTAAATAGGTCATTTTGGAGCTAAGTAAGGTTATTATGTCATTTTGGAGCTAGGTAAGCATGTGAAGTCATTTAGGAGCTAAAATATGTCATTTCTTAAGCATATTATGTCATTTTAGAGCTAGTTAAGCACATTAAGTCATTTTGGAGGAAAAGATGGTAAGTATAGGTCATTTTAGAGCTATCCTAGGTTAAATAGGTCTTTTTAAGCTAGCTTAGCATATTAAGTCATTTTGGAGGAAAAAATGCTAAGTATAGGTCATTTTAGAGCTATCCTAGGTTAAATAGGTCATTTTGGAGCTAATTAAGCTTATTATGTCATTTTTGAGCTAGCTAAGCATATTGAGTCAATTTGGAAGAAAAAAGCTAAGTATAGGTCATTTTAGAGCTAGCTCAGGTTAAATAGGTCATTTTGGAGCTAAGTAAGGTTATTATGTCATTTTGGAGCTAGATAAGCATATGAAATCATTTAGGACCTAAAATATGTCATTTCTTAAGCATATTATGTCATTTTAGAGCTAGCTAAACATATTAAGTCATTTTCGAGGAAAATATGCTAAGTATAGGTCATTTTAGAGCTATCGTAGGTCAAATATGTCTTCTTAAGCTAGCTAAGCATATTAAGTCATTTTGGAGGAAAAATGCTATGTATAGGTCATTTTAGAGCTATCCTAGGTTAAATAGGTCATTTTAGAGCTAATTAAGTTTATTATGTCATTTTTGAGCTAGCTAAGCATATTGAGTCAATTTGGAAGAAAAAATGCTAAGTATAGGTCATTTTAGAGCTAGCTTAGGCTAAATAGGTCATTTTGGGGCTAAATAAGGTTATTATGTCATTTTGGAGCTAGCTAAGCATATGAAGTCATTTAGGACCTAAAATATGTCATTTCTTAAGCATATTATGTCATTTTAGAGCTAGCTAAGCATATTAAGTCATTTTCGAGGAAAATATGCTAAATATATGTCATTTTAGAGCTATCGTAGGTCAAATATGTCATTCTTAAGGTAGCTAAGCATATTAAGTCATTTTGGAGGAAAAAATGCTATGTATAGGTCATTTTAGAGCTATCCTAGGTTAAATATGTCATTTTGGAGCTAATTAAGCTTATTATGTCATTTTTGAGCTAGCTAAGCATATTGAGTCATTTTGGAGGAAAAAATGTTAAGTATATGATTATGTCGCTAGTATCCCTATGGCAGAGAACCCGGGCCGACATGACTAGCCATAGAACCAAGGTGGCACAAACGTACAGGGATAGGCATACATGACCCAGCAATGCACGTGTCGGTCATCAGCGAGTGCAACCAAGTCGTAGCAAGCTACAAGGACTTGATACACCACATGACATTTCGCCGTAGGGACAGACACATGAGCAAAGAAGGACACATCCATGTGTTCCGGAGCAGTAGTGAACTACCATGGCTTAGTGGAAGCACTAGGAGGCATTTCCCAGTATGGAAGGCTACCAAAGGCACACGACTATGTGTCGAATCCCAGACATACAATGCATTTCAAACATACACACATTATGAACGATATGTATAGATACAACATGGCATCACAACAAAAATCTATTAAGAAAAACACATGGGCAACTTACCGTCATCACGGAGGTGTAGGTGTAGGTGTAGGTTTAGGACCGGTCGCGCCAGTGGCAGACGGAGAAGGATCGGTCGATGCTTGTCGGGAGTTACGCTGCACCAAAGATTATTTCCAATGTATCGTTAGCACGATGCAAACTCAAATGTGAAGACTAGTAACTAATGACCGTTCAAATGAAACTCACCATGCCCGCCGGAGCAATGACTGGCATCGACGGAGGGGTCTGGCCATTCTTCTCGCACATAGACTACACATTTGGTTTTGACGAGTCAGTCATATTAGTTACTAATAAAAGGAACATTGCGTTCATGATTTAGCTAATATGAAGAAGAAACTTACCATGAAGAGATCATACATGGCCCGGTTAGCCGAGTCGTTCCGGTTCCTCTCCTCCTCCAACAGCCTAGCCGTCCTCTCCTCATTCTCCCTCTCCCTCTCCACCGCCTACCGGTCCCTCTCCGCCAACTGCCGGTCCCTATCCTCAAAAGCAGCCTGGGTCTTCGCTCTCTCTGCCTCAATAGCAGCCTGCAACACCACTCGTTAGCATTGTAATCATCGACGGCCTCAAACACAATGTAATGGAGGAAAGGCTACTGAGTCCGTATAACAAACCTGGAATTCGATTTCCACTGGTCGTAAAGAGGCGGTATCTCAGGATCAGAGCTGGTCTGGCGCTTCTTGATCTGCGGGAGAGTGTGTAATGCCCAGGATGGGACTATATCTCCTACGTGTCGAGGCACGACTTAAAGATATAAGCCCATCCTAGAATGATCTCAAGTTTGGTATCTTTGCACGACTCATGTAAAAGAGGGATTAAATTGCAAAAGAAGATAGTTGGCTTACACTCGCCACTTCACACAATACATTACATAAGCATAACATCATTCAAAACATCACAACCCGACTACGGGCAAAGATCAAAAGAAAGATACCAAAACAACATAAAGCCACAGGTCAGGATCGAATCCTAGTAGAAACCACTACTGATCGTCGAAACGTCACAAACAAACAGCCATACTCTTTATCGAGCTCCCAGTGAAGATCTGAGCCAACTCCTGCATCAAACTCGGCTGAACCTGCATCTGGTGTGGTGAAGTAACTGTGAGCCACAGAGGACTCAGCAATCCCGTTCCCGGGTAACAAGACTATTTAAGCCTTGGGAGAGGATAAGGCTGAAGAAAAGAGTAGTGTCTGCAGCAGCAACTAGCAACTAGCTTACGTGATAGAGAGCGAGAAGAGAAAGCCTCGGTCGAGAGATGATCACGAAGTGATCCTAACTAAAGCCGGTCAAACATAACCCCACCGTGTTCAACTCCCGAATCCCTATTCGGAAATTGACAGTCACGGTACACACGCTGGTAGTGTATTGAAACATTGTGTCAAGTTATCTACAACCAGATATTAACAAGCTCCCATCTGCCACATAACCGCAGGCACGGCTTTCGAAAGTTCAAAACCTGCAGGGGTGTTCCAACTTGACCCATTACAAGCCCACGATCCGCGGAGTCGCAACTCCAAAGTGGGAAGACCCGAGTATTCTCGGAATCCCGTGCTCGAGTTAAACCGAACTAAGGTAAGGCTAATCCAGCAAATCCTCCCGGTGTGTCGACACCCTGATAGTAGCCGCGCGTATCTAAGTCTCAGGACACGACCGGATGAGTCATCCTACAGGTTTTTACCAAACCACAAGTTTCCTCGAGGTGGCCCCGCAGTTAGCTCGTTTCGGACCAACACTCATGTGGAGCACTGGCCCGGGGGTTGAATTAAAACAAAAGGGATAGCTAGTCCACATGCAAGTTTTATTAGTTATTAGGCAAATAGTACCAATGTTGGGACTTGCTGGAAAAGACTTAGCACTTAGCGGTTTATCAAGGGGGTCCCATACACCCCAACCGTGTTAGGAACGCATAATCATGGAACATAACACCGGTTTATACGGTTCCTAACGGCATGAGTGGAACAAATCACCAAGCAAAAGGCTTAGCCTTCCACCCTTGCCAATATATAGATGATTTCATTTAAGCATTTATATAGTGTGATATAACCCAACCAAACTTCATGTGAAGCAAGCATCTTCGATCTTCACCTGCAACTAGCAATGCTATAAGAGGGGCTGAGCGAAGCGTACTTAGCCATTCAACGGTTTGCATAGGTAGGGTGGTTAGACAGGTTCATGGTTACAATAGGAGGCTGACAGGAAAACATGGGCATCGAGGCAAAACTATAGAGCGATACTCTAGCAATAGACAAAGATAGTAATGGTATCCGGGTTCGGTCATCTTGCCTGGGATTCCACAAGGAAGAAGAACGGATCCATGAAGTAGACGGAGCAACACAGTCGAGCGAATCCTCACAACTCCGGAACGAAACCGAAGCTAACAAGAGAAGCAACCGGAAAGAAGCAAACAACACGGTAAACACACAAGCTTAAACATGGCATACGATGCACAAGCAAGCATGATGCATGTCCGGTTTAATTATGCAAGGCATGGCAAGGTGCACAAACAAAACTACAAGTTAAGTGGAGCTCAATATGCAACGAGTTGCATATTGACGAAACACCACATTTTAATTATTTAATTGACTCTAGTTATTAACAAGAAAGATTAAGAGTTTGTTAACATGGCAAGAGGTGAAGCATAATAAAACTACACTATTTAGGCATTTTAAATGAGGCCGGAAAAATAACAACAACATATCCGGAAAATCCCCATGAGCATGTTTAGTGATCTTAAGCAAACAACAATTCACACATATTAATGTTGTTAACATGATGCGGATGACATGATCAAGTTTATGCAAATTTAGTTAAACATTAACATGAAGAGATAAGAAGCATTTGTCACCGTGGTGGAATGAAAAGGGTGCCAAGGCAACGCTCCGAAAATGATGCAACGCAACATCATATCGGTTCCGGTAACTCGTTGAGAGACCGGTGCAAAAGCAAAACGTGGAGTGAACGAGTCAAACGAGATGAAAGGTGGGGCGATCCCGTTGCCGGGTTCCCACGAGTCGGCGACGAGGCAACCGAGGAACATGACAAAAGGTCGAAACGGCACGGAGCACACAAGGGTAACATTTCATACAACCACAACAAGCAAACACGGGTCACGTCTCGGGGTTATACCTTCGAAACAATTGTTTCGGGGCGGAATCGAGTCGTCGAGGGACGTAGTGGAAGAAGAGGAAGTAGTCGTTCTCGAGGCGGTAGTTGTACTCGGGCGACGGTAGCGGAAGTAGTGGTACACGTTCGTTTTGGAGAGGGACTTGATGAACCCAACATCTTCGGGGCGACGGTAGTGGTACTCGCGGTCGCCGAACGTAGTGGTACTCGTCTCTTCCGAAGGTAGTCGTACTCGTTCGTAGTCGTTCTCGTCCCCGAAGAGGTACTTGTCGCAACACCGGGCGTAGTCGTACACGGTCTTGCCGGTCTCGGACTCGGTCGTAGTTGTACACGGCCATAGACGTTCGGGTATCCGTAGAGGTACACGTGTAGTCGAACTTGGCGGTTCATCGGCGACTCGAAGGGGTACTCGGCGGTCTCGATCCGTAGATGTACGGGTCCAAAAGTAGATATACTTGCTGTTTCCTCGTTACTTGAGATTAACAATACCAGCAACAAAACAACAAAACAAAGGGAAAAGTTGCGGGCGACGACGAGCTGGAAAGGACGGAGCCGTCGCGGTGGAGCTGCTCATGGCCGCGGCTGGCTGTGCGCCATGGCGAGGAGGTGCTGGACGAGGGGCTCCTTCGGGACGAAGCGGAGGGACGCGCTCGAGGCGCTCGAGCTGCTAAAGACGCAGCGGCACGGACCGCTCGAGGGAGACGCAGAGGCCGGCGGACTTGGCGACCTGGAGGCGAGGCGCTGGGGATGGGCGCTGCCTTGCTGGAGCCTTGGCGAGGAGGAGAGGAACCGGACTTCGGTCCTGGGCGATGCGGAGAGGAGGGTCGGCCGGAGGGGATTCCCGCGGCGACCGGCGGCTGCTGGTGAAGGGCCGCACGGGGAAGGGGCTCTTGGCCTGGGCGACGGGGCGCGCCGGGCGACCTGGAGGCGAGGAGGCGAGGAGGCGAGGATGAGGCGCCGTCCCTGGCAACACTAGGAGGAGCCGGAGCCGAGGCGCGCTGGGGGAAGAAGGCCACGGCGAGGCTCAAGGCGAGGCAGAGGAGGAGCGATGGGGGCTCTCGGGGTCGGGCACTGCGCACAGGAGAGCGGCGACGCTGGGATGAGGGAATCGGGGCTCGGGGCGATGGGAGAGAGTGGAACGAGGGTTCAAGGCAGAGCGGGGAAAACAGGGAGAGTGGCGGCGGCACGGGAGGGAATCGGGAGCGATGCGCTGGGGAAAAGGCTGAGGGAGCTAGGGTTCGGGCGAAGAAACGGTTGGGCCAGGAGGTGGCTATGGCCTATGGGCCAGCAGGGAGGAGAGAAGGGCGGCTGGGCCAGCTCGGCTAGAGAGGGCCTAGAGGCCTGGGAAGGAGGAGAGGGAGGCCTGGCGGCTGGGAGGCCTCCTTTTAACAGTTTTTTTTAAAAAAAAAACAGAAAAGAAAGAAGAAGAAAAGGGAAGAAAAGAAAAGGTTAGGGAAGAGATTTAAACACGGAGTTAAATCTCTGGACTCACAAAAATGTCAGGAATTAAATAAAATAGTTGGGGGGGTTTTGGAGGAATCTCGAATCAATGGAAAGAATTATAGGCAAGGTTTTAAGGAGTAACTCGAAGTAGGAAAAGCATGGGGAAATTATGCAAGTGTGTTATGGTGATTCCGGAGCAATGGAATATTTATTTATATAGCTCCCTAAAATATTGAGAGGCTTTTATACGTTGTAAAGAGAAGACAACCTTCCCTCGATTTAAATGGACCGAAGGTCCACACGATTTATTTGGTTGAGATGCAAAAATAGTTATGACATGATGGCATGATGACATGATGCAATGCAAAAAAAAAAATAACACAAGCACAAAGAACACACGGGCAACCCGGAACATCTGGAATCTTCTGGAATATTCTGGGACGTCGGTCTCGGGCGTCACAACTCTCCCACACTAACAGAGGATCTCGACCCGAGATCCTAGAGATATCACCGGGTAAAAACGAAAAAGAAGAGGTAAAACAAAGTTGCTTCTTTGACAGACGAGTGAAACCAAAGAACCTTGAGAGGTTGAACAATTTGAAAGAAGAATACAACGGAGATGAATGAAGATGAAACACTCCGTTGGGAAAGAGGAACAAGGAGCCTTATGAGAACCTTGTAGGTTGAAAGACATTAAACAAGAGCTTACGAACCAAAAGAATATGAAACTGCAATGGTAAGCCAAGGAATGAGAATGACTGAATTTGGACAGCACTCCGTCTGAAAATGGAAGGAATTAACAAGAACTTGCCAAGTTGGGAAGATACTTGATGAAAACAGCAACACATTGCCTCCGAAACAATTGAAAGGATGGCACAAGGGTTAAGAAAGATTCAGACAGGACTCCGGTTGAAAAGAGAGTCAAAACTTGATGAGATGAGAGAAATAGAATGGACAATACAACGCTCCGGTTAAATGATAAACAAGGGAAAGAACACGATCCCGATAAAAAACGAGATGATGGTTAAAGAGAGCAATATTACAATGCCTCCGGAATGAAGAATAGAATATAATTCAACGAAAGAAAAGAATGGAGAAGAAAAGACAACTTCTCTCAAAATGAATTAGGAAAGAGCATCCTTACAAAGAAGGGTTGAACGGAGTTGTTGGAAAAAAATTCAACAACGAAAAGAATAAGCTTGATGTGGGCTTATGGAAAACATCTCAAAATTAAGAGGTGACAACCAGCCACTGACGGAAATATTTGATTGGATTGAGATCAACAAGGAGACGATAAACTTAATTCACCGGAATGAAAAATGAAGAACTTGGGTCATTTATAAGCACCATAATAGCGACAATCCTTAGGGAAAGCTTTTAGGTGAAATAGAACCCAAAATAACTCCAATGAATAATTGAAGGGTTGGAAAGATCTCCTGAACAAGGAAAATGATGGTTTTAATTATCTCATTCTTGATAACTCGTAAATCACAATCCATGAAGGAATTGTCAAAATGACATAACACCATCTGAACGATAAGGTAGAAAGAATTGCACTTGGAAAGCATGATGAAGAATGCTTGAGCTCCAACAAGAATCTTGATGAAGACTTCAGGGATGAATTAAAACATGATGAACCACCATGAGAACTCCGGTAACAAAAGGGATGAGAAGTGAAATATGAAAAGAATAAGATTCAAAGGCCTGCGATGAATTAGATGAAGTTGAAATGATATCATTGAAATAGCTTGGAGCTCGAAAACAAGATGAACACTTAGGACCGAGAATATGATATGATGAACAAGCTCCAGACAACAGAATTAAATCACCTCCTTCACCAATTTAAATTGATGACAACCAAAGGATTTGGCATACTACTTATTCTCGTTGGAAAGAATTAAAGAGAGATCTCGCACAAGCTTGGGTAAACCTTCAACGAACCACCGATAGGATTGTGAAAGAGAAAATGAATTAAAACGATACAACGGAAGGGTAATCTTGAAAGAACCACCGTAAGAATATGGAGACGAACGAAGAGACATCAATGAAGAATATTTGGAGGACGAAGTTGCAAACAGAGAACGAAGAAATATTCTGAAATGATGGCCTTCGGAGGATCACAAAGAAAAGAATTCATGAAATGCTTCGGACAGGTATAAAAGAATTCCTCACAATCGGAACAATAATGAGGATGGCATGAAGCTAGAACCACGAATCTTCAAGAGAAGGGCCAAGATTTAAGAGAAACACTTCTTCGGGTCTCCAAATGCTGAGAATGAAGACGAGAAATGCCATGAAGAATTTCGAGATACTCCGGACGAATGACAAGAGGAAGGTGGAGCTAAAGATGGAATTAACTGAAAACAAGCTTGGAAAAGGCACGTGACTGATGGAAATCATTCTTACATCACACTTTGAAAAGAATTTGAGTATAACTCAAGAAAAATTAGAAGAGTCAGGTAAGATCCTGGGAAAAGACCTGTGGGTTAGGGCCCACTCAAAGAAATCACCGTTGGAAAAGATAGCTTAAGAGATATAGCACCGGTTGAATTAAATGGCTTGAGTAAGATGACAATCCTCAAACATAACTTGAACGGATTAAGAATGGAATTATGAATCTCCAGCACTCCGAATATGAATAGCAAGAGGGGAGTGATTAATTGGTGCACCGGAATAAGAAAGCATTGTGAAATGAGGAAAAGGATAAGATCAACACCGAAATCTTGAATTACATCCACCAGCATAATTAGAGAACAAAAGAATGATGAACTTGAAGCTGTTGAGCATCTTCACGATAAATCACCGGATAAGAACATAGAAGGAAAAGAATGAAGAAATATCTCATGAATAAAATGGATATTTCATTTGAGAATTCTGGCTCAATGCAGAAAAGGGTGGGAGGGTGGGGAAAACAAAGACAACTTGGGATGAATGAAACAGACAATCGTCAGATTTCTCAATGGCGTCCGTATGGAATAACTTGAAGAGAAGGCACACCGGTTGAAAGGATTAACATGACAATCTTGACGATCAAGAAGGATTAGCACTCCCATAGAAATATGTGAACACCGATTAGGAAAAGGTATGGAATCAATATTTGACATCGAAGCAACTCGAATACCAGAATCAAATCAAAACAACGGATAGATATGCAACATGATCTTCACAATATCATCCGAACAGAGAATTGAACGAATGAATTCCGCAGGTACATCAGCTTGACGAGAAGCCACTTAGAGAACAAAAGGTAAATAAAAAGGAACAAGGAACAGATAGAACAAATACAAGATAGAAGCTTCGTTCGACATCTTCGTGCGGAAAGCTCATGGAACATGTTACAAAAGGGTTTTGCAATCCCCGGATCAGCATAGCCAAGGACCCTTTAAGATGCAACTCCCGATCAGAACAAGTCCATAAAACCACTTCACTCAATGTAGAACCCCGAACTTCATATCGTGCATCCGTTGGAAGAATGCCTAGAACTACTGGATGAACCCACCTATAGATTTCCGAAAGTTTCTAGTTATGCAATCAGGTGTTGGGGATACACGGGAAGCACCGCGCAATCAACTCTAAACCTACATCCAGGTGTATCCATCCTTCAACACATAACCAGTTTTTCTCGGAAACTGTTTACCTCGGACCTTCGAAACGCATCCACTATACAAGCTATGGCAATACTCTCGAACTACCTCCCCAGTACTGGGTGATGTCGGGGTTATCTTGCCACTGGCCGTATAGGAGAGATTTTCGATGTCGGCCGTCTTAAGTATTATAGTACTGCCGCGATGGATTTGTGACGACAACACCTCGGAGCTCAACTCCCCGGGACACTGCCACAACCCCTAATGACAGGAGGCATCGAGAACAATGTTCTCGTCACAAAGACATCGGAACAATCCAAACAATACTCGCGAGATCCTAAAAAAATTTGGTGCAATTTTTGAAAGTAGAAGAGGCAAGAGTAATCGTCAGGAGTCCTCACCAGAGTGAAAAGAGATGGGAAGCAAAAGAAAACCTACTCTCCGATATATATATATAGGACTCAAAACATTTTCAGTGTGTGCCTAGACTCAACCATCAATGATTCGATCAATCAGTGGGGGCTTCTAGGTTGGAGAAGGCTCTGAATACCAACTTGTAATGCCCAGGATGGGACTATATCTCCTACGTGTCGAGGCACGACTTAAAGATATAAGCCCATCCTAGAATGATCTCAAGTTTGGTATCTTTGCACGACTCATGTAAAAGAGGGATTAAATTGCAAAAGAACATAGTTGGCTTACACTCGCCACTTCACACAATACATTACATAAGCATAACATCATTCAAAACATCACAACCCGACTACGGGCGAAGATCAAAAGAAAGATACCAAAACAACATAAAGCCACAGGTCAGGATCGAATCCTAGTAGAAACCACTACTGATCGTCGAAACGTCACAAACAAACAGCCATACTCTTCATCGAGCTCCCAGTGAAGATCTGAGCCAACTCCTGCATCAAACTCGGCTGAACCTGCATCTGGTGTGGTGAAGTAACTGTGAGCCACAGAGGACTCAGCAATCCCGTTCCCGGGTAACAAGACTATTTAAGCCTTGGGAGAGGATAAGGCTGAAGAAAAGAGTAGTGTCTGCAGCAACAACTAGCAACTAGCTTACGTGATAGAGAGCGAGAAGAGAAAGCCTCGGTCGAGAGATGATCACGAAGTGATCCTAACTAAAGCCGGTCAAACATAACCCCACCGTGTTCAACTCCCGAATCCCTATTCGGAAATTGACAGTCACGGTACACACGCTGGTAGTGTATTGAAACATTGTGTCAACTTATCTACAATCGGATATTAACAAGCTCCCATCTGCCACATAACCGCGGGCACGGCTTTCGAAAGTTCAAACCCTGCAGGGGTGTTCCAACTTGACCCATTACAAGCCCACGATCCGTGGAGTCGCAACTCCAAAGTGGGAAGACCCGAGTATTCTCGGAATCCCGTGCTCGAGTTAAACCGAACTAAGGTAAGGCTAATCCAGCAAATCCTCCCGGCGTGTCGACACCCTGATAGTAGCCGCGCGTATCTAAGTCTCAGGACACGACCGGATGAGTCATCCTATAGGTTTTTACCAAACCTCAAGTTTCCTTGAGGTGGCCCCGCAGTCTGCTCGTTTCGGACCAACACTCATGTGGATCACTGGCCCGGGGGTTGAATTAAAACAAAAGGGATAGCTAGTCCACATGCAAGTTTTATTAGTTATTAGGCAAATAGTACCAATGTTGGGACTTGCTGGAAAAGACTTAGCACTTAGCGGTTTATCAAGGGGGTCCCATACACCCCAACCGTGTTAGGAACGCATAATCATGGAACATAACACCGGTTTATACGGTTCCTAACGGCATGAGTGGAACAAATCACCAAGCAAAAGGCTTAGCCTTCCACCCTTGCCAATATATAGATGATTTCATTTAAGCATTTATATAGTGTGATATAACCCAACCAAACTTCATGTGAAGCAAGCATCTTCGATCTTCACCTGCAACTAGCAATGCTATAAGAGGGGCTGAGCGAAGCGTACTTAGCCATTCAACGGTTTGCATAGGTAGGGTGGTTAGACAGGTTCATGGTTACAATAGGAGGCTGACAGGAAAACATGGGCATCGAGGCAAAACTATAGAGCGATACTCTAGCAATAGACAAAGATAGTAATGGTATCCGGGTTCGGTCATCTTGCCTGGGATTCCACAAGGAAGAAGAACGGATCCATGAAGTAGACGGAGCAACACAGTCGAGCGAATCCTCACAACTCCGGAACGAAACCGAAGCTAACAAGAGAAGCAACCGGAAAGAAGCAAACAACACGGTAAACACACAAGCTTAAACATGGCATACGATGCACAAGCAAGCATGATGCATGTCCGGTTTAATTATGCAAGGCATGGCAAGGTGCACAAACAAAACTACAAGTTAAGTGGAGCTCAATATGCAACGAGTTGCATATTGACGAAACACCACATTTTAATTATTTAATTGACTCTAGTTATTAACAAGACAAGATTAAGAGTTTGTTAACATGGCAAGAGGTGAAGCATAATAAAACTACACTATTTAGGCATTTTAAATGAGGCCGGAAAAATAACAACAACATATCCGGAAAATCCCCATGAGCATGTTTAGTGATCTTAAGCAAACAACAATTCACACATATTAATGTTGTTAACATGATGCGGATGACATGATCAAGTTTATGCAAATTTAGTTAAACATTAACATGAAGAGATAAGAAGCATTTGTCACCGTGGTGGAATGAAAAGGGTGCCAAGGCAACGCTCCGAAAATGATGCAACGCAACATCATATCGGTTCCGGTAACTCGTTGAGAGACCGGTGCAAAAGCAAAAGGTGGAGTGAACGAGTCAAACGAGATGAAAGGTGGGGCGATCCCGTTGCCGGGTTCCCACGAGTCGGCGACGAGGCAACCGAGGAACATGACAAAAGGTCGAAACGGCACGGAGCACACAAGGGTAACATTTCGTACAACCACAACAAGCAAACACGGGTCACGTCTCGGGGTTATACCTTCGAAACAATTGTTTCGGGGCGGAATCGAGTCGTCGAGGGACGTAGTGGAAGAAGAGGAAGTAGTCGTTATCGAGGCGGTAGTTGTACTCGGGCGACGGTAGCGGAAGTAGTGGTACACGTTCGTTTCGGAGAGGGACTTGATGAACCCAACATCTTCGGGGCGACGGTAGTGGTACTCGCGGTCGCCGAACGTAGTGGTACTCGTCTCTTCCGAAGGTAGTCGTACTCGTTCGTAGTCGTTCTCGTCCCCGAAGAGGTACTTGCCGCAACACCGGGCGTAGTCGTACACGGTCTTGCCGGTCTCGGACTCGGTCGTAGTTGTACACGGTCGTAGACGTTCGGGTATCCGTAGAGGTACACGTGTAGTCGAACTTGGCGGTTCATCGGCGGTCTCGATCCGTAGATGTACGGGTCCAAAAGTAGATATACTTGTTGTTTCCTGGTTACTTGAGATTAACAATACCAGCAACAAAACAACAAAACAAAGGGAAAAGTTGCGGGCGACGACGAGCTGGAAAGGACGGAGCCGTCGCGGTGGAGCTGCTCATGGCCGCGGCTGGCTGTGCGCCATGGCGAGGAGGTGCTGTACGAGGGGCTCCTTCGGGACGAAGCGGAGGGACGCGCTCGAGGCGCTCGAGCTGCTGAAGACGCAGCGGCGCGGACCGCTCGAGGGAGACGCAAAGGCCGGCGGACTTGGCGACCTGGAGGCGAGGCGCTGGGGATGGGCGCTGCCTTGCTGGAGCCTTGGCGAGGAGGAGAGGAACCAGACTTCGGTCCTAGGCGATGCGGAGAGGAGGGTCGGCCGGAGGAGATTCCCGCGGCGACCGGCGGCTGCTGGTGAAGGGCCGCACGGGGAAGGGGCTCCTGGCCTTGGCGACGGGGAACGCCGGGCGACCTGGAGGCGAGGAGGCGAGGAGGCGAGGATGAGGCGCCGTCCCTGGCAACACGAGGAGGAGCCAGAGCCGAGGCGCGCTGGGGGAAGAAGGCCACGGCGAGGCTCAAGGCGAGTCAGAGGAGGAGCGATGGGGGCTCTCGGGGTCGGGCACTGCGCACAGGAGAGCGGCGACGCTGGGATGAGGGAATCGGGGCTCGGGGCGATGGGAGAGAGAGGAACGAGGGTTCGAGGCAGAGCGGGGAAAACAGGGAGAGTAGCGGCGGCTCGGGAGGGAATCGGGAGCGATGCGCTGGGGAAAAGGCTGAGGGAGCTAGGGTTCGGGCGAAGAAACGGTTGGGCCAGGAGGTGGCTATGGCCTATGGGCCAGCAGGGAGGAGAGAAGGGCGGCTGGGCCAGCTCGGCTGGAGAGGGCCTAGAGGCCTGGGAAGGAGGAGAGGGAGGCCTGGCGGCTGGGAGGCCTCCTTTTAACTGTTTTAAAAAAAACAGAAAAGAAAGAAGAAGAAAAGGGAAGAAAAGAAAAGGTTAGGGAAGAGATTTAAACACGGAGTTAAATCTCTGGACTCACACAAAATGTCAGGAATTAAATAAAATAGTTGGGGGGGTTTTGGAGGAATCTCGAATCAACGGAAAGAATTATAGGCAAGGTTTTTAAGGAGTAACTCGAAGTAGGAAAAGCATGGGGAAATTATGCAAGTGTGTTATGGTGATTCCGGAGCAATGGAATATTTATTTATATAGCTCCCTGAAATATTGAGAGGCTTTTATACGTTGTAAAGAGAAGACAACCTTCCCTCGATTTAAATGGACCGAAGGTCCACACGATTTATTTGGTTGAGATGCAAAAATAATTATGACATGATGGCATGATGACATGATGCAATGCAAAAAAATAAATAACACAAGCACAAAGAACAAACATGCAACCCGGAACATCTGGAATCTTCTGGGACGTCGGTCTCGGGTGTCACAGAGTGCTACTACAACGTATCAGTCCATTACCAATGGCTAACGAGCCATGGGACCTCCCGCCACCAGATATCATCACCAGCTCTGGATCAATAGGTCGGCTCAGGTTAAAGTCTGGCCCTTTCCTCGCCTTCCCCTTCTTAATGTGCTGCACCATCTTGTGGTGGGAGGCCTCGTTGCTGAAGTTCTTTGCATTTTTGAGGTCAGACTCAGAGAATGCCTTGGCCTTCTTGTACGGTGCAATATTGGACATGCCATAGAGGTTGAACAGCTCTGGCACTGTAGCCTTGTTGTGTTTTGACTAAAAGAGAGGACAGAGTATTAGTTAAGGACTCAAGCTAGCACAAAGAATGAATTTGCATGAATCATGAAGCAAACAACACATACCGACTTTTTCTCGTACCCATGTAGGTTGACGCTGCCTAGATGGTGTGGCACACCTTTCATGTGGAGACGCTTCTCCTTTGCAATGTTGTCGGCGACGCGCCATTGGGGAGAGCACCACTCATCCACCAACGCCTCCCAGCAGTCCATCTTGTCCGCGCGCCATCTCGGGGGCATCTAAGTTAAGCAAGAGAAATTTGAGCGCTACGCCTACGAATAAAATCAAGGAAACTAAGTACAAGGCCTTAACAATAGGTAATTACCTTCATGTACTTCTCCTTACTCAGATACTTGGTCCGGCACTTCTCTTTTCTCCTCCTAATACCAGTCTGTGCTAAGTAGTCTCGAATAGCCTGCGTCCGAGCCTCGTGCCGAAAGTTTCCAAGTAGGCGCCTGCACTCGGCGTCGATAACCCGAGCCGCGACCTCCTCCTGTCCCTCAGCACACTTGTAGAAGGCCTCCAATCAAACAAGAAAACACGGATTAGAAGGTCTGCAATCAAACAAGAAAACACATGTAGAAGGTATGCAATCAAAGAAGAAAACACAACGTAAATAGCAAAGGAGAAATTACCCAAAACGTGGCGATCACAATGTCGGCTACCGTGTCGCACTCGACATCGCAGACCCTATGCTCCTGCGGGGCCGGGGCAGCCAAGTAGTGCTCCCAGGTCATTCCTAGCTCTGGAACCCGGCCCTCACCGGGCAACGTGACCCAGTCCGGGAAGCACTGGCGACAAATCACACCAAGGACAGTGTTGGGCCTGCGGACACGATCTTCGTGTGTCCAGGAACTGCAGTATGACAAGGCCAATGCATTAGATATTCGAAGAAACGTCAAGGTCAATGGTTAAAAAAGAGTAAATGCACTTACTTCTCCCCGTTAGGTGCAATCAACCACCACTGGTCGGGGGTCGCTGGGGTGGGCGGGAGCTTTGTACCACCACGCTGGTAGACTTTGCGCCCCTCAACAAACTCACCCTCGCTATAGCTATCAGAACTATAGTCTGCACCTTGAACACGACCATGTGCACTCGACTCCGTCCAGTCCTCCCACGGGCTCGGCTCCAACTCAGCGTGACCCCGTCTGAGCTCCGGAGTCTCATGGGGCGAAGACTTGGCGGCCCGAGGCTCGTCGGCCGTAGGTGCGTCTGCCATAGGCTCGTGGAGTGGAGTCCAATACGGGTCCACCTCAGATGGCTCGATCTCAGACAGAGCAGTCCTGTGGTAACTTGACTCATCTGGGGGTGGCGACGAGGAAGGTGTAGCAGCCTTCCTACTTCTCCCGCCGCCACATCCACCTCTAGCAGCCTTCTCCTTCTTCTTCCCCCCGACCTCTCCCGGCCGAAGAAGAAGCGACCGTCGCTGGACTCTACAAACTGAGACCTAGCACTCTCCAAAGGTTATGGGGGGGGGAATGGAACCACCCCTCCCGCCACGCGCCGAGGTAGGAGCCTCGGAGCGCTCTCGACCCGCGCCCACCATCTATCAACACCTGGAATGACAAAGAGTAAAAGAAATTAGTACAACATAAAAAATGAATACCTGACATGGATAATAATATGTATATAAATTCATTTTAGAGGAATAAATGCTTAGTATAGCTCATTTTAGAGCTACCCTAGGTTAAATAGGTCATTTTTGAGCTAATTAAGGTTGTTATGTCATTTTTGAGCTAGCTAAGCATATAAATTCATTTTGGAGGAATAAATGCTACACATAGCTCATTTTAGAGCTATCCTATGTTAAATAGGTCATTGTTGAGCTAGCTAGGTTAAAACTTGAACTAGTTAATAATATATATGTATATAATAATAATGGAATACCTGACATGAACTATAATATTAATCTTCATCGTCATCATTAATAAATGCATCATCATCTATATATATGTTTCGGGGTCAATAAATGCATCATCCTCATCACTATCAGTAATGACGTGCTCATCATCATCTTCATCAATAAATTCATCAACATCTGGAAGGCCTCCTGTATGTAATCGGTCAAGCATTGATAGGTCATCTGCAGCAGTAACCTCTTCTTGTTCCGGCTCTTCTTGTTCCTGCTCAGGCTCGGATTCACTGCCGCTGTCTACTTGAATGTTCCGTGGTGAGCGGTGTCGTGTCGGGGTGTCGGGTCGGGGTGTCATCCATCGACCACTCAACCCCGTGACCCTTGACCCCTCGGTGAAAATTATAGTTGAAAGACTGAATCAATTACGTTCTCTAATTAGTGTATGCCTCTGTCATGTTTATACTTGCAGATAAGAGAACTTGCTAACTTTCTTTCATTGTTTTTCAAAAGTCCCTTTTACGAAATCTAAGAGTGTCCTTCTGATGTTTCCAGGATTCGTAACATTACAACGCAGACTTGTTTTACTTACATGATATTTGTTTGTGATGAATTGCAGGGATATTATTTTGCATTGTGGACACACCGGTTTGTTCATCCAAATAAGCAGATATTACAAACTGCTTGCCATAGTTTACATTTTTTATGTGTTGTGGCCTTCTTGATTCAGTTTGGCAACCGACATATTTGAATGCCAACCACATGTCCAAAATTGATTACTACATCTCTGTCCAAACTAAAGTTGTCAATATAGATCATGTCTGTGAGTTCTTTCTACACGAAATACTATCTGTAGAGAGTGCTTCTAAATAAAATAAGTGTCATCTATACCATCTATTTATTTTCAGAGGGACACCAAGGTAGCAACTACGTAGTAGCAAATTACATGACACATTAATGACTCCAAGTAGTATTTCCCATGTCCTTTCGATACTTTCCATTCGCTCTTTTATTGTATTTTCCTTTCCCTCTACTCTTGAAACGTCAAATTTCAGCATCGCACGTGGTGGTGGGGTGGTGGGCAGTGGCAGAGCTAGCATTTTATAACATGGTGGTCCATCCTAATTTTTTTTAAACAAAAGGACATGTGAATGTTCTAACTAATTATCCATATCACCTAGAAATAGATCGATATGATCTTACAAACACACTAAAATTCTCAATATGATCTTACAAACACACTAAAATTCTCAATATGATATTACGAACACACTAAAATAACATCAAAGCTAATTGAGGCAGAAATGATGTGCAAAATTATATGTGTTGATGTACTGGATACCAAAGTGCAAAAAAAGCTAACCCTGAATCAGAAATTAGGTTGCTCTTGCTCACTTGCCCGCTTGCTGCCGCCGGGTATTGGTCACTGGTGACTAAGAGGGAGGGCAGCGACTGCCGTCGGCTTTGCAGGGAGGCAGGGCGGGGCAGGGCAGGGGCGCCAGGAGGTCGGGGAAGGGGCGCAGCCAAGCCCGCGCAGAGCAGGGGCGCACGCAGGTATGTATTAGCAATGGGGGAGGTGTGGCTAAAATTACAGAAGCTAGCCAATTCGTCCCGCCGATCCTCCCACGGATCGATCCGTCAGAGAGAGCAATCTCACCGTCGGATGTGGGATGGGATTGATCGGCCTGATGTGAATTCATGAGAGACTCTCATGCATCAATATGTTAGTGGTTGGCTGGGGGATCCGAAGAAACAAAGAAAACATTTGCGGAGTGAGCTCTGCTCCGTGACTATGACTGGTTGCCCGCCTCATCCCACGGGTCGTTGTGCAATACATGTGAGTCCGTGATTGGTCCCTCGGATCGACCCTCTGCGCTTCTTCCACGGGCACGGATCGACGGATGGATTACTCTCCTCCACCCACAGACCGAACGGCCATCAGCGAGTCCATCGTTGCTTGTTGTTCGCCACGTCCCATAAAATCAATCCTTCTTTTAAGCCGACCCTAGACGTTCGTACGCATTGTATGGAAAGAGGGCTTGTCATTTTTCGTTTGAATCTCATCAACTGGGGCCGCGCCAAAACGGTTGGTGACGAAATCTTTAACCACTAAATTCACTTTGGAGGGAATATATCCTACCTAATAAGGTTGGAAAACACAAAATGCAGTCAGAAATTGTCGATTTTTTTTGAACTTAGAAATTGTCGAATTTTGAAACACCATGGTTGAAGGAACGGATAGGCATGGAGGCACGCGACGCGAGTAATGCACAGGGAACACATAAGTAGTAGGTGCATCCGTGAACGGATAAGTGATCAGTGCCATTTTTTTGTTTCCATAAAAAAAGTCGATTTGATTGATGGATCTTTTTTTCTTTTTTTTGGAGATGAGAGTGTTTTTGGGTTGTCACATCTCTGCCTGGCTGCCTCCTGCAGATCCATCCTAGCATGGCACGCATTCCAGAACCATCCTCTCCGTCTAATGCATCCAGTTGACTCAACATACGAAATCGTGAACAGCAAATAGCGGTGGCGGCAACGAAAAACAGTGAGGGGTAAGCAGCGGCAAGCTCATAACGGCGCCAACGAGCTCATACGACAGTTGGGCATAGATCGTCAGGAAGAAGCACGGTGAGAGGGGGAGCAGGGGTAGTACCAGCGGCCCGGGGCGGGTGGGGACGGAGCCCGAAGGTCGAGGGGCGCGGGCGGCCCGGATCCGAAGCTGCGATCGACGGGAGTGGGCGCGGGCGCGGCCGGCGTGGATCCTCGGGGGCGGGGGAGAGGATCGGCGGGCGGGCGGGCGGCGGGCGGCGGCTGGCGGGGAGGCACGAACCCTAGGTTGGCCGGTCGGTCGGTCTCCTCGCTCGCGATGGGGTGGTGGGGTGGTGGGGCGGCGGGGTGCTTGGCCGACGGCAGGTGAGATGCGTGGCAGAGAGGGAGAGGGGGAAGAGAGGGAGAGGGAGGGGATAGAGGCCATAGGTTTTTTTTACCTGAAAAAATAACCCTATCTCTTTGCCATCTGCCAGCAGATGGCAAAGAGGTGGGGCTAGTACGCCGTTACACCCTTGACGGCCATAGGATTTGCCAACCTCTTCGCCAGCTGCTGGCAGATGGCATAGATTATTTGCCATCCACTGGAAGATGGCAAAGAATTGGCTGATGGCAACCATGTTCTTTGCCGTCTGTCAGTTCTTTGCCATCTATTTTTTATTAGCATATGCCAAAGACGTTCTTTGCCATCGGCTAGCAGATGGCAAATTCCCTGTTTCCAGTAGTGTTTTCCAGCACGGTTATATGTAGTTTCACTTGTTTGTGCTTAGCCGTTGCCTGCTGGCTAATGCTACTTTGTGTATGTGTGTGTAAGTGTAACATACGCCAATGGCTATAATTTAAAACCTCGTTAGATACGCAATCGTGTGTACTTAGCACGGAGGCTCTGTACAGCTTATACAGAAGCCCTGTGTCTATGCAGTCTTGTGTTGCCTCCATTGGTGTACCCATACCAGCTGGATGATCAGCTGCATCGCACCAGTAAACTGCCAATGGTAAACCTGACGATATATGCAGGTATGCATGATGTTTATATATACTAATACAAAAAAGAAATATTGGTATTAATAAAATTTTCATCTAGAATGTACATGATATACATCTAACTATCGGATATTCAGGGAGAAACAAAACTAGTAACTTCAGGGAGTAGTATATACATCTAAGTGTATGCTCTGTCATCCTGCAAAAACTAATTCTTGCATTGGGCATGTGCCTTGAAGGACTGAGACAGAGGCTCAGAGTTCATACTGTATAAAACATTGGGTGCCCAGTCCGACTTACGTCGAGAAACTCATTTTAAATCAAACAGTTTGTGATACAAGGCTAGTTTAAACACAAAGAATGAAGGAAAACACAACATTCAGGGAAACCAGAGGCAAAAGCATGCTAGCAAAGCTTAATTATCATAATCTTTTTGTCACAATGCAGAGCACGGCCCCACTTGGTGGTCTTTTTTTCTTATGTCTCCCATGTTTTCACGCGTGTTTACGCTAATGCCCCAACCGATCATTTTATTCCCTTTGTTACACTTGAACTTATTGTATGAACGTGGTGGTTGCTTTATTTATAGAGCAAGGTGAAACCTATTTGAACATCTTAGAGCACTAATCAAGTCACACATATTGTCTACACTTAAATTGGTTAGATTCCTTGTGATGAAACATGACAAACTAAGTTCAAGTTCTAAAGTTGGAACATCGCGTGCATTTTGTCTATTTTATCTGGTTTCTTCAGCGTTGTTATTTTAGTGGAAGACGACATGTCTACAAGGTGCCGATGGTGACTTTAGTTTAAAGCCGGGTGTTACAACAATCTTGCAGTTACAACTATCGCAAAAATAATAATAGAATCAGATCTTATAGTTACAACAATCACAAAAAGAATAACATGATTTTTGGATGGCTTGGTATGCCTCCACACTTTGACATGATGAGGTCCCAAGGCATCACATAATGAGAAATTACCATGAAATGCGAGGTACTATATACCTTTGTAGCAAGTACTGCCTAAGGCAGGACGGAAACCAGCTCCTCCTGTAAAGGTTCCGCTCCACTGAATGCCTCGCTACAATGTGCCCAATGTATACATATACAAAAGAAAAGAAAAGAAAGGTTCTAAAGTAGTAGTATTAGCTTGGATCCTCCCAAAATTAAGCACAAATGAGTACATTACCTCGTGTGCAGGATAATCTTGCGAGCTCTGAACTCCTTATCTCGGACAAGGATGGTGTCATAGTCGAGGCCGTCGAGATGCGCCGTCTGTCGACGTGCTTCCTCTGGATTATCCCCTTGCTTAAGGCTCTTGATGGTGAGACCTCGCCCGCGGGTGCGTGGGTGGGGGGCGAGGCGGAGGCGCGGCATGGCGCGTCGGCGGCGCCGGTGAGTGCGAGGCGGCGGCGCGCGACGCGGGACCCGGCGAAGGGAGGATAGGGGTTGGTGCCCCGGTGGCTGGCGAGCGGATCTGGAGGAGTGGAGGGGCGGCGCAGTGGAGGCCGAGGAGTGGAGAGGCGGCTGCGGAGTGGAGGGACGGGGTGGCGGCGCAGTGGAGGCCGAGGAGTGGAAGGACCGGGCGGCGGCGCAGTGGAGGGAGACGGGAATAAGTGGGTCGGGGCGGCGGCGAATGGAGGGAGAGGGGAATGGGTGGAGGGCCAGAGGGAGTTGGACTGGGGGAGACATAGCAATGGCGCACCTCGCAGCGGTGCGCTATTACTTGTGTGAGCTATCAGGTTATATGTTGTCAAGCCCTTTGTGCATCAGAAGCACTTAACTAGCCCGACTGGTCAGCATGCAACACACACACCAGGAGGTCCTAGGTTTGATTCCCACGTGCCCCAATTTTTGTTTTTATGCCACCATTTTTTTTCTTTGCTCATATGTTTATATCCATGCATTCAAATATAACATGTCACATATGCTATATGCTCAGAATTTCATGTAGAATAATAATATGCAGTTTGTTGCCATGTTAACAATTTTTTAAAATGCTGTTTGATATTTATTTGTGTTTAAATATGTTCAAACTTATTTAAATCATAACTAAATATCAATATCTCCAAATTTGACAAACTTTATATTCTTTTGGGAGTAACATCTAACCAAGCACAACTAGTCTTTTTTTGGATTTTTAGTTGCATTCATTTGTGAATTGGTAAAACATTTATGAATATGAAAAAATATCATCAAATTTGAAAAAATATTCATGAATTCAAAAAGTTCCCATGAAATTTTAAAATATTCATGAATTCAAAAAGTGCCCATAAAATTTAAAAACATTCATTAGTTAAAAAAATATTCAAGAGTTCAAATAAACATAAATAAATATTCATGAGTTCAAATAAACATAAATAAATATTCATCAGGACTAGAACAGAAGAAATGTCATTTCCATATGTCGAAATACAATCGTGAAATATTCATCAGGACTACAATTTAAATACAATCGATCTTAGCTAGCTATCTTTTCACAATCTTCTTTCCCTTCTTTTTCATAAATTGAGTTCTTCTCTTGAACAGACGTCCATTAGGTAGGGTGGTCCTGCTTCTTCTTGTGGTGTATGGCACTTCATCGTCGTCGTCATGTTCCATCTTCGGGTCGCCGTACTTGTTGAAGTCTTGCTCAGTGGCGACTCCATCCATTCCGATGATCTTCCTTTTGCCTCTCCTCACGACAACACGACTGGGCTTTGACGGGTCGGTAATGAAGAAGCATTGGTCCACTTGGGAAGCCAGTACCCATGGCTAATTTTTCGCGGTGACGTTTGCGCCCGCGGTCTTGGATTTGGCTTTGGGTATAACCATGGTGGTGAAATATCGGTCTTCTTTTAGGATGCTCTTGGCCCATCTGACACGGATCATCGGGACCTTCTCTCCAGCGTAGCTCCGCTCCCAGATCTCTTCGATCCTTCCGTAGTATATGTCCTTATCGTTACCGGTGTAGGATTCCATCGTTACCCCGGAGTTCTGATAACCATCGCTCTTCATGTCCTTGTCCTCGGTGTAGAACGTGTAGCCGTTGATATCGTACGCCTCATACGTCATCAGGTTGTGCTCGGCGCCCTATGACCAGGCGAAAATGGTATTTTCTTCCGCGGAAGAATCCTCATGTAAAGGGTACGACAGAAGCTTCTCCTCGAACCAACACGTGAAACATGAGTTGTGCTCTTTTATTATATCTTCGTTCGTCCTCTGTTGGCCACGGTCATTGTACGTCTTCTCAATAAAGGTTTTGTGCTC
Source organism: Secale cereale (assembly GCA_902687465.1). NCBI lineage: Eukaryota > Viridiplantae > Streptophyta > Magnoliopsida > Poales > Poaceae > Secale > Secale cereale. The sequence goes on along the minus strand of LR738715.1, from coordinate 487,607,195 downwards.
TACCACCCAAGGATCGACCACGTCTATGTTTTCTAGCGTGACTAGGTTTGCTCTTTCAAAGTCGGCGAGTCGACCCTCAAAGTCGACATGCATTTCGCGGAGACCTTCGTGGTGACCCCATCCAGCGAGCCTGCCGAGGTGTCTATTGATGGGCAGACCAACGGGGTTCTCGATGCCTAGATAATTCGTGTAGTAGGAGATGCACTCTTTGGTCAGAAAGCCTCTGGCTATGCTTCCCTCTGGATGTGACATGTTGCGAACGTATCCTTTGATGACACCATTCATCCTTTCGAATGGCATCACGCTGTGCAGGAACGTCGGCCCGAGTTGGATGATATCCTCCACGATATGGACCAGCAGATGCAGCATAACATCGAAGAATGCGGGCAGGAAGTACATCTCAAGCTCGCATAGTATCACCACGATCTCTTCCTGTAGCCTTCTAAGTTGCTTCACGCCAACTGACTTCCGAGAGATGACGTCGAAAAAGTTACATAGGCCAAATAGTGTTTCCCGGACGTGCGCGTCCATGATCCCACGGATTGCAACTGGAAGTATCTGCGTCATCAGCACGTGACGGTCGTGAGACTTCATCCCGCTGAACTTCTGCTTCGCTGAGTCTAGGTATCTGCTTATCTTCCCCGCGTAACCGTAAGGAAGTTTTACTCCTACGAGGCAGGTGAAAAACTGCTCGATCTCCTCCCGACTTAGAGTGAAGCACACAGGAGGGTAGTCATTTCCGATCTTCTTGGCCTTTTTGCCTTTGCGACAACTTTCCGTGTCCTGCTTTGCCTCATCATCATCATCATCATTAGCGTGAAGCTCCTCCGTGATGCCCACTGATTTCAAGTCTGCCCTTGCTTTCGTCCCATCTTTGGTCCTCTCTCGCATGTTGAGCAGGGTACCAAGCAGACTCTCGCACATGTTCTTCGTGATATGCATGACATCAAGGCTGTGAGTCACACGGAGGATCATCCAGTACGGCAAGTCCCAGAAAACAGACCTCGTTTTCCATATCTTCAGCAGGAGCTCTGGCGCCTTTCGCTTCCTTCCCGGAGGTGGGCACTCTTTCCAATTTTTCAACAGCTCGTCTATTTCCTCGCCGCTCCTCGTACGCGGGCATATTCGAGGTCCGGTTTAACCATCGAACAGATCCTTGTGTTTTCTCCATGAGTCATCGTCGCGAAGCCACCTTCGATGTCCCGTGAACGTGGTTTTTGATGACCCGTGATCTCTATCTAGCTGGTGATATGTTGTGTCGTCCATGCACCTGACGCATCCAGAAAATCAGTGGACCACCAGCCCCGTGACATATCCATAACCGAGATAGTCGTGCACCGTCGTGAGCAGTGTGGCTCTCATAGGGAAATATTCTTTCTCTGCGGCGTCCCACGTATTGGCTAGCGTTTTCCACAGCGTGTCTAGCTCCTCTTTCAGCAGCCCCAGATATAGATTGATGTTGTTCCCTGGTTGTTTCGGCCCTTCAATTACCATACTCATGTGAATGTACTTCCTCTTCATGCACAACCAGGGGGGAAGGTTGTACATCCACACAAACACAGGCCAGGTGCTATGTCTGCTTCTCTGGCTGCGAAACAGATTGACTCCATCGGTGCTCGCGCCCAGCATGATGTTCCTTGGATCGTCCCCAAATTCTGCGTCTATGAAGTTTAACGCTTGCCACTAGCTCGCATCCTTAGGGCGACTCAGCATCTTTTCTTTTTTATTTATATCCGGATCATTTCCGTTATCTTATCGCTTCTTATCCTCCCTATCCATGTGCCAACGCAGGAGCTTTGCTAGCTTAGGGTTCGCGAAATAAAGCTGGAGACGAGGAGTGATCGGAAAGTACCACACCACTTTTCGAGGAGCTTTCTTCCTCTTCTTGTATCGAGCGACGCCGCACACCAGATATATGGTAGACTCCGCGTGCTCGTCCTGATAGATGATGCAATTGTTAATGCACACGTGGTATTTCACGTGCGGTAAATCCAGAGGACACACGATTTTCATCGCCTCCTCGAAACTGGTCGGGCACTTGTTCCCCTTGGGAAGACATTTGTGCCAGAATGACATGTTCTCGTCGAAGCATGCGTCGGCCATTTTGTGTTTTACCTTAATCTCCAAAGCCATGAGCGTTACTTTCAGGCGGGTATCCTCGGGCCTTCATCCTTCATACAATGGAGTAACCACGTCAATCTCCAGTTGACCAGCTTGGCTTTCTCTCAGGCGGCAACTCTTGCCTTATCCGTCTTCTTGAGAAGCAGCTATTGAATATGAGGGTCCTGCACCCAGCCCATCGATGGTCCATCATCGTTTGCTCCGACATCTTCATCTTCATGATCATTCCCTTCGTCTTGATCTTCCTCATCATCATGTCCGGCATCTTCTACATGATGATTGTGTCCTAGAGATTCTTCGTCTTCTCGCCCGCCCTCGCCGCGGTTGTCTTGCTGCCCTTCCTCATTTCTTGCCCGCCCCCCATGGATGACTTCATAGTCATCTTGATCACCTTGCCACCGATAGCCATCCATGAAACCACGCAAGAGCAGGTGGTCCCGCACCTGTCCGGAATCCGGGTCCGTAATAAGGCTCTTCGGCTTGCATCTTCGACACGGACATCTTATGTCCGTCTCGTTCTTTTAAAGAATCTCGGCCTTTGCGGATCTCAAAAACCTATTCATGATGCCTCCGATCATCGTGCGGACCATGGTTGCCTGCGGGGTAGAGCAAAACGATATTTTAGAACCCAAATTTTTTTGGCATGACTTTGCTAAAAATAGGACCAAAAAGAATGCATAGTGCCAAATTATCGCCGAAACAGAAATGAATCAGCATTCCAGCAAAATATGGGCAACTATCGCATTTCAAATACCGGTACCCGCAAACACAAAAATATGCAACACCATAAACAGACGTAGATCTAGGCCATAAAAATTGCATGTGCGCGTTGTTGGAGGGAGAAAAAAGTAGATCTACAACATAAAGAAAGTTTTCCCCTTCCTTACCTATCAAAAAAGGTAATTTAACCACTTAATTTGGGTGAATCTATGGTGCAAATGATGTGAGGAGGAGGAGGAGGCAGCCGAGACAAGCTTGGAGGAGGAGGTGGAGAGAATGAAGTGGGGAAAGTGAGTGTGGTAGGTGGATGTCAAAAAGATCTAGCTGCTCTCAGGTTACCAATGGCGCACCACCTTATAATGCGCCATTAGTAACCCTGGTTACTAATGGCGCACCTGTTAGGGGGTGCGCCATTAGTAGTTTTGAAAGAAAAAAAACGTTAGTAGCGGCGCACAGAGTGTGTGGTGCGCCATTACTAGTTAAAACTAGTAATGGCGCATTGTGCCCTAGAGCGCCTTTAGTAGTTTTGGAAAAATAAAAATAATAAAATATGTTAGTAATGACACACCGTGTGTCTGGTGCGCCATTAGTAATGATGACACTAATGGCGCACCAGTATCTGGTGCGCCACTGCTATATAGCAGTGGCGCACTACATACATGGTGCGCCATTAGTGCCTATATTAGCTATAGCCCTTTTCCTAGTAGTGTGCAGTTCCAAGCCTAGGATCAGTTTCTCGATCTCGCGTACCTCCTCGAGGTAGGCCTCCATGTGCTTGTCCTTCGGTGTGTACTCCTTGTTGGAGAAGTTGACGAGGAGCTAGGAGTCGCCCTTGATGGTAAGGCACCTCAACCCCAGTGCTACCGCAGCCTTGTGGGCAGCAATCAGGCCCTCATGCTCCGCAATGTTGTTGGAGACCTTTTCGCCATTCTGGAACATAGTTGCACGGTGTAGTTGAGTTTGTCCATGGTGGGTGAGATGAGCACGACTCTAGCCCCGCGTCCTGATGCGTGAATGCGCCATCGAGGAACAAGACCCAGCCATCTGGGGCTTCATCTCCTGGGGCAAGAGAGCAGTCCTCGCTCACTCCTTGGTCTAGGACATCAGTCCATTCCGTCATGAAATCGGTGAGGGCCGCTCCTTTGATAATCCGGGTCGTGCTGAATTCCAGCTCGAACGCTTGTAGCTCGATATTCCATTCGGCGACTCTTCCTACCGCATTGGGGCTCCGTAGTACCATTTCCAGGGGGTAAGATGCGACGACCTTGATCGGGTGACCTTGGAAGTAGTGGCGTAGCTTCTGAGAAGCCACAAGGAGTGCCAGCAGGAGCTTCTAGGGCATGGGGTAGGGCGCCCGCACGTCATGCAACACCGTGCTGACGAAATACACCGGGTGGTCGACAAAGGTGGAGGTGTTGGCAGAGTCCTGTAGTTCCCGGGGCGGAAGGTCCTCAGGGACGTCGTCGCCTGCCAAGGCTTCCAAGGCCTCCGGGGCATCGTCTTTAGGAGCCTTGGTTTCTTTAGGATCGGCCAGGCTGTCAGGAGCAGCGTCGGTTGGCTAGATGTCCGTGGCTTCTGGAGCTCCGTCCGGAGATGGTGGTGTCTTGTCCAGGCGCGGGACGCCACGTTTCTGCGGGCCCTTGGTCTGGCGCTCCTCCCGGACCACCACCAGCGCCGCGCTAGCAGAGTGCAGGGTGGCAACTAGAGAGAGCACCAATGGTTCGCGGAGGCGTGGCGTTACCATCACCAGGGGGCTGGTAAGGTATCTCTTGAGGTCTTTAAAAGCTGCATCAGCCTCTGGAGTCCACTCGAACGTGCCTTTCCTTTTCATCAGCTTGAAGAAGTTGAGGGCATGCTCCCCGAGCTTGGAGATGAAACGCCCGAGCGTCTTCACGCAGCCAACCAGCTTTTGCATCTCCTTGAGGGTCCTTGGTGGATTCATCTTCTCTATGCCCTTCACCTTCTTGGGGTTAGCTTGAATTCCACTATGCGACTCCAGGAAGCCCAGCAGCTTACCTGATGGGACACCAAACACGCACTTCTCCGGGTTGAGCCGCAGGTCCACCTTGCGCATGCTGGCAAAGGTCTCCTCCAGATCATAAATAAGAGTCCTGGCCTCCCGAGATTTCACCACTATGTCATCGACGCACGCTTCTCCATTCCCCCGAGCTGCTCCCCCAGCGCGATGTGCATCAACCGCTGGAAAGTTGCTCCCACGTTGCGCAGGCCGAAGGGCATACAAGTGTAGCAATATACCCTGCACGGGGTTAGGAAGGATGTTCTTTCAACATCTTGCACCGCCATCTTGATTTGATGATAGCCCGAGAAGGCATCCAGGAAGCACCGTAGATCGCACTCGGCGGTGGAGTCAACGATTTGGTCAATGCGTGGGACAAGAAATGGGTCCTGAGGGCAGGCCTTGTTGAGGTTGGTGAAGTCGACGCACATGCACTCTTTCCCGCCTTTCTTGGGGACAATGACAGGGTTCGCAAGCCATTCTGGGTGTCGTACTTCTGTGATGACACCTGCCTCCAGTAATTTGCGGGTTTCCTGAGTGATGAACATTTGCTTCTTCAGGGCCTGCTGTCGTGCCTTCTGCTTTACTGGGCGCGCATTCGGGAACACCATCAAGTGATGCTCGATCACTCATTGCGGAACTCCAACCTGGTCCGCCGCCTCCCATGCGAATACCTCCTTGTTAGCAAGTAGGAAACGGAAGAAAGCCTCTCCTTGGTCCGTGGGGAGGCCGGCGCCTATGGTGAAGGTGGAGCCTGACCTACCGTTGTCGTCCACTGGAACTTGCTTTGTATCGGCCCAATCTTGAGAGAACAACTGATTCTTCTTCGTAGGTGTAGCCCCCGGGGCTTCTGGAGCTCCTTCCTTGCCTAGTTGCGCGACAGCGCAGACTTGGCAGCCAACTTGAGGACCAAGAGCGCATTCTTGGTGTCGCCCGCCACGGTGAGGACTCCGCTACTCCCCGACATCTTCATGAGGTTATAGGCGGGATGACTTGCCGCCATGAAGTTGGCCAGCGCTCGATAGCCGAGGATGGCGTTGTACGGCAGGTTGATGCGGGCAATGTCGAAGTCGATGAGCTTGGTGCGGTAATTGTTGCACATGCCGAAGGTGAAGGGAAGGTGGATCTACCCCAGGGGGCAGGTGGAGCCGTCTACAACCCCGGAGAAGGGCTTGGTAGGGAGGAGCCGACCGTAGGGCACATGAAGGAGGTAGAACGCCTCAATGGAGAGAACGTTCAGGCCTGCGCCGCCATTGATGAGGGTCTTGGTGACAGCTATGTTGCATATGGTGGGCGTGCAGAGCATAGGAAGTGCACCCATTCCCGCCGTGGATGCAGGGTGGTCACTTGAGTCTCTTCTATCCCCAACACACCCAATACAATGGTAAATTGTATAGGTGCACTAGTTCGGCGAAGAGATGGTGATACAAGTGCAATATGGATGGTAGATATAGGTTATTGTAATAAGAAAATATAAAAACAGCAAGGTAGCAAGTGGTAAAAGTGAGCATAAACGGTGTTGCAATGATAGGAAACAAGGCCTAGGGTTCATACTTTCAGTAGTGGAAGTTCTCTCTACAATAATAACATACTTGGATCATATAACTATCCCTCAACATGCAACAAAGAGTCACTCCAAAGTCACTAATAGCGGAGAACAAACGAAGAGATTATGGTAGGGTACGAAAGCACCTCAAAGCTATTCTTTCCGATCGATCTATTAAAGAGTCCGTAGTAAAATAACATGAGCTATTCTTTCCGTTCAATCTATCATAGAGCTCGTACTAGAATAACACCTTAAGATACAAATCAACCAAAACCCTAATGTCACCTAGATACTCCATTGTTACCTCAAGTATCAGTGGGCATGATTATACGATATGCATCACACAATTTCAGATTCATCTATTCAACCAACACAAAGTACTTCAAAGAGTGCCCCAAAGTTTCTATCGGAGAGTCAAGACGAAAACGTGTGCCAACCCCTATGCATAGATTCCCAAGGTCACGGAACCTGCAAGTTGATCACCAAAACATACATTAAGTAGATCACGTGATATCCCATTGTCACCACAGATAAAGACATGCAAGACATACATCAAGTGCTCTCAAATCATTAAAGACTCAATCCGATAAGATAATTTCAAAGGGAAAACTCAGTTCATCACAAGAGACTAGAGGGGGAGAAACATCATAAGATCCAACTATAATAGCAAAGATCGCGATACATCAAGATCTTGCCATCTCAAGAACACGAGAGAGAGAGAGAGAGAGAGATCAAACACATAGCTACTTATACATACCCTCAGCCCCGAGGGTGGACTACTCCCTCATCATCATGGAGAGCGCCGGGATGATGAAGATGGCCACTGGTGAGGGTTCCCCCCTCCGGCAGGTTGCCGGAACTGGGTCTAGATAGGTTTTAGGTGGCAACAGAGGCTTTCGGCGGCGGAACTCCTGATCTAGGTTATTTTCCGGAGGTTTCAGTATATATAGGAGGTGTTGGAGTCAGGGCCAAGCAAAGGGGATCGACGGGTTGTCCACGGGGAATGGGGTGCGCCCAGTAGGGGGGGGGGGCGCCCCCCACCCTCGTGGGCAGCCCGTGCATCTCCTGGTCCTCCCTGAGTACTCTGTAGGCTTCTTCAGGTCCAAAAACAATCTCCGTTGAATTTCAGGTCAATTGGGCTCCGTTTGATATTCCTTTTCAGCGAAACCCTAAAACAGGAGAAAAACAAAAGCTGGCATTGGGCTCTGGGTTAATAGGTTAGTCCCAAAAATCATATAAAAGTGTATAACAAAGCCCATTAAACATCCAAAACATCATAAATAATAGCATGGAACAATTAAAAATTATAGATACGTTGGAGACGTATCAAGCATCCCCAAGCTTAATTCATGCTCGTCCTCGATTAGGTAAATGAAAAAAAACATAATTTTTGATGTGGAATGCTAACCAACATAATTTTCAATGTAGTTCTCTTAATTGTGGCATGAATGTTCAGTTCTGAAAGACTCAAGACAAAAGTCTATATTGACATAAGAAATAATAATACTTCAAGCATACTAACAAAGCAATAATGTCTTCTCAAAATACTATGGCTAAAGAAAGTTATCCCTACAAAATCATATAGTCTGGCTATGCTCCCACTTCATAACACAAAATATTCATATCATGCACAACCCTGGTTTCAGCCAAGCACTTGTCTTCATACTCAATTCTTTCAAACCTTTCAACTTTCACGCAATACATGAGCGTGAGCCATATGGATATAGCACTATGTGGAATGGAATGGTCTCTCATCGACTAGGCGTATCAATGTGCTATGGAGATTCCCATCAATAGATATCAATTTGAGTGAGTAGGGATTGCCATGCAACGGATGCACTAGAGCTAAATACGTATGAAAGCTCAACAAAAGAAACTAAGTGGGTGTGCATCCAACTTGCTTGCTCACGAAGACCTAGGGCATTTGAGGAAGCCCATTGTTGGAATATACAAGCCAAGTTCTATAATGAAAATTCCCACTAGTATATGAAAGTGACTAAACATGAGACTCTCTATCATGAAGAACATGGTGCTACTTTGAAGCACAAGCGTTGAAAAAGATAGTAGCATCGTCCCTTCTCTCTTTTCTCTCATTTTTTGGAGGGGCTTTCTATTTTTCTAGCCCCTCTCTATATTTTTTCTGGGCCATCTCATTTGTTTATTTGGCCTTTCCTCACATGGGACAATGCTCTAATAATGATGATCATCACACTTTTATTGATTTACAACTCGATATTACAACTCGATACTAGAACAAAGTATGAATCTATATGAATGCCTCCGGCGGTGTACCGCGATTTGCAATGAATCAAGAGTGACATGTATGAAAAATTATGCCTGGTGGCTTTTCCACAAATACGATGTCAACTACATGATCATGCATGGCAATATGACAATATGAAGCGTGTCATATGAATGGAACGGTGGAAAGTTGCATGGCAATATATCTCGGAATGGCTATGGAAATGCCATGATAGGTAGGTATGGTGGCTGTTTTCAGGAAGGTATATAGTGGGTGTATAGTACCGGCGAAAGTTGCGCGGTACAAGAGAGGCTAGCAATGGTGGAAGGGTGAGAGTGCGTAATACCCATGGACTCAACATTAGTCATAAGAACTCATATACTTATTGCAAAAATTTACGAGCCATAAAAACAAAGGAATCAACGCATGCTCCTAGGGGGAGGTTGGTAGGAGTTAACCATCACGCGCCCCCGACCTCCACACAAAGGATGACACTATACAAATACCTCATGCTCTAACTTTGTCACATTGCGGTTCACCATACGTGCATGCTACGGGAATCACTAACTTTAACACAAGTATTTCTCAATTTCATAATAACTCCACTAGCATGACTCTAATATCAGTATCCTCATATCTCAAAACAATTATCAAGCATCCAACTTCTCATCATATTCAATGCACTTAGTATGAGGGTTTTTACTACATTCATCTTGGATTCCTATCATGTGAAGGCTAGTTTTATAGCGAAAGTACATTACCATGCCGTTCTAATAGACTCTCAAAAGGATATAAGTGAAGCATGATAGATCAACAATTTATTCAAATTAAATCACCACCATGCTCTAAAAGATATAAGTGAAGCACTAGAGCAAAAACTATTCAACTTAGAAGATATAAGTGAAGCACATAGAGTGTTCTAACAATTACTAAGCCATATTTATCTCTCTCAAAAAGGTGTGTCCAGCAAGGATGATTGTGGCAAACTAACAAGCAAAGACTCAAAATGATACATGACGCTCCAAGTAAAACACATATCATGTGGTGAATAAAAATATAGTCCCGAGTATAGTTACCGATGGATGAAGACGAAAGAGGGGATGCCTTCCCGGGGCATCCCGAAGCTTAGGCTTTTGGTTGTACTTGAATTTTACCTTGTGTCGGTGTACTAAGATAGGGGTACCTTAGTACCCCAACTTGTGCACGGGCAGTGGCAGCTTCCCGCGGCAGGGTCTACCACGTGCTTGCCGGAAAACTCTCTGGTCCTTATCAAGCCATTCAAAAACAAAGTATACAAGGCAGAAGATCAAGACCCCGGCAAGCAGAGCTTGTCGGGAAGGCCATCCCAGGCTCAAGACTATCACATTAACTCAAGGCCCTGGCAAGAGGAGCTTGCCAGGAAGATCAGGAGATTGCCTCTTAGAAGACACGCCTCGGCGCACCTCGCGCCCCGGCAAGGCCCGGGGAGCGACAAGCTTCCCGGCCCGACAAGATCAAGACCCCGGCAAGGTACTTGCCGGGGGAAGCCTGCACTGTGTGCCCGCGCTCCAGCTCATCGGCCCACTCGTCGCCCTGGGGCCCTTCCAGGGACGCGTGGCGGATGGCTGTGTAGCCTGGGGGACACGGTGGCACTCCACGGTGACGAAGCTATCGCCGTGGCGAACGGAGACGCACGGGCGGGCGCTTTTGGGGTCGACGGCGACGGGCATTTAATGCTCTTGTCCCCCACTGTCAAAGTAGGTGATGACCACTGTTCATCCACTGTTCATCCACTGTTCCCGCACTGTTACAACTACCACCAAAGTTACGTTTTTGCCCCTTTCTTCTACGTTGACACCTGTCGGTGACCCCTTGAGCTATAAAAGGAGGCCCATGCACAACGTAGAGGGGGTTCGGAACCTAGATAGCTCTCTTGCTCGGTGTAGCTAGTTCTTCAAGCTCCCGAGCTCACGAACTCAATACAAACCAAGCAGGAGTAGTGTTTTACGCGTCCATCGCGGCCCGAACCTGGGTAAACTGCCCGCGTGCTCTCCTCGATCTGCTCTTCGTGCTCCCTCCGCTCCCTTACCGCAACGTACAAGGGGCTCCGGTCCCATAGGTGCTCGTGGTGGACAGTTTCCCCCGACATCTTTGGCGCGCCAGGTAGGGGGCGTCGAGGTTGTGCGAATCTGATCCGGCGTTCACGCGGGCGCATTCTTCATCAACCTCTCCAGCTTCATCAACTCCGTCAGCAACAGCGACATGGCCCCGAAGAAGAAGGCTTCGGAGGTCGGAGGCCCGTCTGCGTCAGTTCCACAGCCACCAGAACCAACGGTGGGTGGAGGAGACGTCGGCGGAAGGGTGGTCGCCGGCGAGGAAACTCGTGGCGCCACCAAATCCAAGGACAAGACGGACGACCGAGCCTCGGTGTCCGTAGATGCGCCACGGCCATCACAGCAGACGACAACCCAGCAGCGCCGTGGTACAGGAGGTACCATCCGCTTGCTGGGGCAAGGACAGACCGGAGGTTCGCGGGATGCTCCAGACCACCATCCTGGCACGAGCAAAGTGCGGTCGCCGGGGCGGGAAACTGCTCCTTCTAACCCTGTTAGGAGTCCGAGCATATCCCGCTCCTCACACCGCTCGCCCCCGCTCCCCGGCTCCTGTCGGTGTACTAAGATAGGGGTACCTTAGTACCCCAACTTGTGCACGGGCAGTGGCAGCTTCCCGCGGCAGGGTCTACCACGTGCTTGCCGGAAACCTCTCTGGTCCTTATCAAGCCATTCAAAAACAAAGTATACAAGGCAGAAGATCAAGACCCCGGCAAGCAGAGCTTGTCGGGAAGGCCATCCCAGGCTCAAGACTATCACATTAACTCAAGGCCCTGACAAGAGGAGCTTGCCAGGAAGATCAGGAGATTGCCTCTTAGAAGACACGCCTCGGCGCACCTCACGCCCCGGCAAGGCCCGGGGAGCGACAAGCTTCCCGGCCCGACAAGATCAAGACCCCGGCAAGGTACTTGCCGGGGGAAGCCTGCACTGTGTGCCCGCGCTCCAGCTCATCGGCCCACGCGTCGCCCTGGGGCCCTTCCAGGGACGCGTGGCGGATGGCTGTGCAGCCTGGGGGACACGGTGGCACTCCACGGTGACGAAGCTATCGCCGTGGCGAACGGAGACGCACGGGCGGGCGCTTTTGGGGTCGGGGGGAAGAAGACCAAGACCAAGTCCGGCAAGTGCTCTGGGACCCACTCCGGCAACCGCACCTCTTCGGAGTGCTGCGCTGCCGTCGAGGACGTTCCATCGAGCTCCACCGGCAAGTGCAAGAAGGGGATGGCCGCTCCACCGGCAACCAAGAAGGTGTCCGCCAAGGAGGACGGCACTGGTGGTACCTTCACCATCAGTGCTACACTTGATAGCAAATAGGAAAGCGCGCTCGTTGCCTTTCTGCGGGCGAATGTCGATGTGTTTGCATGGCAACCATCTGACATCCCCGGTGTTCCCAGGAAGGTAATTGAGCACAAGCTTGCTGTTTGTCCTCATGCGCGGCCCGTCAAGCAGAAGGTCAGAAAGCAAGCCGTGGAGCGCCAAGAATTCATTGCCGAAGAAATCAAGAAGCTAGAAGCAGCAGGCCTGGTTAGAGGTGTGATCCATCCGACGTGGTTAGCAAATCCAGTCGTCGTGCGTAAAGCCAATGGGAAGTGGAGACTGTGTATAGACCGCACCGATGTGAATAAAGCATGCCCTAAGGATCCATTTCCCTTGCCGCGCATTGACCAGATTGTTGATTCCACTGCTGGATGTGAGCTGCTTTCCTTCCTTGATGCATATTCAGGCTACCACCAGATTTTCATGGCCAAGGAAGATGAAGAGAAGACTGCATTTATCACTCCATGCGGCACATATTGTTTCATACGCATGCCCTTTGGATTGAAGAATGCAGGCTCCACATTTGCAAGGGTAGTATACACTGCTTTTGAGCCACAGATCCACAGAAATGTAGAGGCTTACATGGATGACATCGTGGTCAAGAGCAAGAGCAAGGATACACTGATCCAAGATTTGGAAGAGACATTTGAGAATCTGCGCAAGATCCAGCTTAAGTTGAACCCCGAGAAGTGCGTCTTTGGAGTCCCATCCGGCAAGCTTCTCGGGTTCTTTGTGTCACAAAGGGGGATTGAAGCCAACCCCGACAAGATTAAAGCCATCGAGCAGATCGAAGCCCCGAAGCGCGTCAAGGACGTAAGGAGACTTGCAGGTTGTGTAGCTGCCCTCAGTAGGTTCATTTCAAAGTCTGCAGAACGCGCCCTTCCTTTCTTCAAAATCTTGAAGAAGGCAGGTCCTATGAAATGGACTCCGGAGGCGGAGGCAGCGCTGCAAGACTTGAAAGGATACCTATCCTCCACTCCGATACTTGTCGCACCTAGGCCACAAGAGAAGTTGCTGCTATACCTAGCAGCAACCAATCAAGTGGTTAGTGCTGCGTTAGTAGCGGAGAGGGAGGCCGACGAGGAGCCCGCACCACCGGCAAGCGAATCCAGCGACAAGCAGGGGGCTCCCCCGACAAGCTCTGGCCCCGACAAGGACAACTCTGCGCAGAAGGAAGGAGAAGTGCGAAGAAGGATGGTGCAGCGCCCAGTGTATTTTGTGAGTTCCCTCTTGCAGGGGGCTAGATCAAGATACTCTGGGGTGCAAAAGTTGCTTTTCGGTCTCCTCATGGCCTCGAGAAAGTTGCGCCATTACTTCCAAGCACACGAGATAACAGTGGTCACTCGCTTTCCGTTGAAGAGGATATTGCACAATCTAGAAGCAACATGCAGGATCGTCGAGTGGGCACTGGAGCTGTCAAGCTTTGGCCTCAAGTTCGAGAGTACCTCAACCATACAGAGTAGAGCTTTGGCAGAATTTATAGCTGAATGGACCCCAACACCCGATGAAGAAATTCCAGAGACAAGCGCCCCCGTACAAGAAGCAAGCAGTGAATGGGTAATGTACTTTGATGGTGCCTTTTCGCTGCAAGGCGCCGGTGCCGGCGTGGTACTCATCGCGCCCACTGGAGAGCACCTCAAGTATGTTATCCAGATGCACTTTCCCAGGGAACAAGCGACAAACAATACTGCAGAGTATGAAGGTCTGCTTGCCGGCCTCAGAATTGCGGCCGAACTTGGGATTAAAAAGCTAATTGTGTGGGGAGATTCTCAGTTGGTGGTCCGACAAGTTAACAAGAGTTACCAAAGCCCTTTGATGGAAGCTTATGTAGATGAAGTGAGGAAGCTTGAAGAGCACTTTGAAGGTCTGCAAATGGAGCACGTCTCGAGAGCCCAGAATGACATTGCAGATGGCCTTTCAAAGTGTGCTGCGATGAAGTTACCTGTGGAACTAGGGACCTTCCTGCTCAAGCTGACTCAGCCATCCGTTACACCATCAATTGGGCAGCCCAAGAAGAGAAAGTTGGTCTCCGGCGACTACTTGCCGGCAGATCTTCCCGAAGCCGCCGCCAAGGTTCCCAAGATCAACGACCAGAACGCTGAGGGACAATTTGCTCCTGCAGATCCTAGGGTCTGTACAGTTGAAGCAATCGTTCCCGACAAGCCTCGTCCCGGCGAGCTTGCCGGGGGACCATCAGCTCCGGCAGAACCAGAGGTTCTTGCCGTAGAAGCTGGGGTTCCCGCAGCGGCCCTCATGCCTTTAGTCCTTGCTGTTGAGCCTCGGGCCCCAGCATGGGCGCAGCAGATCGTCCGTTTTCTGCAAACTTGAGAACTCCCCGACGACCCAAAAGATAACCAGGCAGTCAAGTATGTACCAGTTCGTTGACAATGAGCTGTACAGAAGAAGACTCAATGGTGTCAGGTTGAAGTGCATTTCCAGAGAGGACGGACAGAAGCTGTTGGCAGAGATACACGGAGGCATATGTGGCCACCACATTGGCGCAAGAGCACTTGCCGGAAAGACGTTCCGGCAAGGATTCTTCCGGCCAGAAGCCCTCCAAGATGCAACTGCACAAGTAACCAAATGTGAAGCGTGCCAGTTCCATGCCAAGCAAATTCATCAGCCAGCTCAAGCTCTCCAGACGATCCCTTTGTCCTGGCCCTTCTCGGTCTGGGGGCTCGATATCCTCGGCCCCTTCCCCCGTGCTGTCGGGGGCTTTGAGTACTTGTACGTTGCAATCGACAAGTTCACAAAGTGGCCAGAAGTGGAACCAGTGAGAAAGGTGACAGCACAGTCAGCGGTCAGGTTCTTCAGAACGATTGTTTGCCGTTTCGGAATCCCTAATAGGATCATCACCGACAACGGTACACAATTCACTAGTCGCACCTTCACGCAGTACGTCCAAGACCTTGGCGCCAAGGTCTGTTTCGCTTCTGTTGCTCACCCGAGGAGCAATGGTCAAGCGGAGAGGGCCAATGCTGAAGTGCTGCGAGGACTCAAGACAAGGACCTTTGACAGGCTGCGCAAGTGCGGAAGAAACTGGATAGAGGAGTTGCCGGCGGCTCTTTGGTCAATCAGAACGACACCAAGTCGAGCCACCAGACAGACACCCTTTGCTCTAGTCTATGGAGCAGAGGCAGTTCTCCCCACGGAACTCGTATGCGGATCTCCTCGAGTGCTCGCTTATGATGAGCTCGAGCAAGAGCAACTGCGACAAGATGATGCATTGCTCCTCGAGGAGGAACGTCTCCAGGCTGCTGTACGAGCTGCTCGATACCAGCAAGCCTTGCGCCGCTATCATAGCCGCAAGGTTAAGGCCAGGAGTCTCGAGGAAGGCGACCTTGTTCTTCGGCGTGTTCAGTCCGCCAAGAATTCCAGCAAGTTGACGCCGAAGTGGGAAGGCCCTTATCGAGTGAGACAAGTCACAAGGCCCGGCGCTGTCCGCCTTGAGACCGAAGAAGGCTTACCGGTGAGTAACTCCTGGAACATAGAGCATCTTCGCAAGTTTCACCCATAAGGCGCGGTTGCCGTGATCCGCTCCGGCAACCACCTTTTGTACAAGTCTTGCCGCTGTTGCATGTAATCCTTTGTACGAAGCCGGGCGCAGATCCCGTGCATCAGTAAAGCTTTTGTGTTTTGCGCTATTTGCCTTTTCCATGCTTTTCTTCGCTATTTGCATGCATTATTTGGCATCTTGTGCAACACACATATCCGGTAAGCATTAGCACGCCGAAAGGCTATATACTTGTTTCCCTCTTCTTTTTCTTTCCCTCTTAAGCAGAAGGAATGTTCCTCGCGCACAAGTTTGCCGGGGGGGAAGGAGATGGAAGATGAACCAAGTGCTGTTCAAGAAAGAGAAGCCTTGTCGGGGAAGCAAGCAATATACGAAAGCTAAGTTACCAGAATTTGAGCAATTCAAAATTTTAAATTTTTGTTATCTTCCTTGAACAA
Source organism: Secale cereale (assembly GCA_902687465.1). Lineage (NCBI taxonomy): Eukaryota > Viridiplantae > Streptophyta > Magnoliopsida > Poales > Poaceae > Secale > Secale cereale. The sequence continues at coordinate 487,591,194 of LR738715.1, read as the reverse complement.
CCACACTTTGTATGGAAAACCTGTGCGCGGAGGAACCTACCCGTGGCTAGCCGCACCCTTATCTTGTTTTCGAGTACGCTCAACGACTTAAGTGAGCTGCGACAAGTGTCGCGCCCTTGCTTCGTTTTCGAGTTCGCTCAGCAAGCTAAGTGCGTTGCGACTAGCTGCGGCAAGGTTACTTGCCGGTAAGACCTTGGCCGGCAAGCTGCTCAGAGTCCAGCACTCAGCGCTCGCGGCAAAGGCGCCTTGCCGGCAAGTCCCCTAGAAGCGTAGGGTTAAAAGCATACAAAGTAAAGGACCAAAGCAAGGGAGATAACATTGCACTGATTGCTCAAAATAAGATAATATATTACAAGGGTAACTTGTTGCAATGACTGATTAATTCATGTCCATGACACACTTTGCAGCAGCAAAGGAAACAGAAAGAAAAAGGCCTAGTCTACGCGATCGCCTTCACGCCTGGAGATCTTGTTCACCTTGGCGATGATGTGGGCGACCTGCGCCTTCAAGGCCTCCTGATCTGCGTCGGCCGGCAAGCTACGGAGGACGTTGACGAGATTAATACCAGGATTGCGGTAAACAATCTTGGTCAAGACACGCTCCAGGGTCCCCGCGCAGAGCTGGCGCGACTCCTCGGCCAGCTGCGCGGGGAGCTTCTGCTGCAGACGTGCAAGCGCCGGCGCGATCCCTCTGAAGAAAAGACTGAGCTTGGCGCTGTGAGGGAGATTTGGATCTGGAGAGTATATGAGGTGCTCCACCCTCAGCGCCATCAGCTCCTTGTCGATGTTAGAAGCAGAAGCCACCAGATCTTCAGTCCATATTTCGACGGTCCGGCGGAAGTTGCTAGCTGAAGTGACGACGCTCTCCGCCAAGCCTCGTTCCTTGCGGAGCTCTTCCTTCAGCTTCGTTTCACGACCCCGGGCAGCGTCCAGCGAGTTGGTCAACGTAGAGACTTTCAGCTCCAGATCAGCAATTGAGTCCTTGGCGGCCTTGATCTCGTCGCCCTGCTTGGAGAGGCGTACCTGAAGTTCTGAGTTGGTATGGGCGTCCTTCTCGCGCTCTATGTTGAGCGCGGTGACCCTCTCCGTACTCGCCTTTAGGTACTCCTCCAGCTGCACCACCTTAGCTTCGAGGTCCTTCTTGGCGGTCTCCGCGGTGGCAGCGGCGGCCTTTGCTTCCTTCAGTTCTCCGCCAAGGGCCTGCTCCCGGGCGGTAAGGTCTTCCTCGTGGGCGTCGAGGTCGACCTTCCGCTGGGTGAGCACTCCTTCTCGCCGGGACAGCTCTTCACCGACCAGCCGCTGCTGCTCCTCGGCCTCAGCTTTCTCCAGAATAAACTCCTGCTGCTCTCCGGCAAGCCTCTCGCGCTCTTCCGCCAAGTCGCGGAGGGCCGCCTGGTTGGCGGCGCGGAGTTCAGCGGCGCGCTTCTCCAACTCTGCTGCAGCCTTGGCGGTGAGGACTTCCCGAGACTCCAGTTTCGCCTGCCTGGCCCGGTAAAGGGCCAGGAGCCGGTGAAGCAGTTTCTCCTCGGGCTCGTCGCTCCCGCCAGGCGCTTCGACGATCTTCAACCCCGCGTAGGCGAGGACCTCTCCATCAAAGGTCTCTCCCTCCTCGGGGGCTCGCGACGAGGACCCCCACGGCACTTGTATGAAGACGCCGTTGGGGGCCTCAAGATAGAAGCCAGACTGCTCCTTGCCGGCGGAGGGGTCGGCGGCCGGCGCAGCGCTCGACGCTCCTGCCGCCTCCGGGCCGGTAGTGTGGCCGCCGTCCCCCTCCCCGGCCGCAGCGTCTGCGGTCAGGGCAGTCTCCTCTGCGACAGGCTCGTCGGCTCCTGCCATGTCCTCGACGACAGTGGCGTTGCCGGCGTCGCCTTGCGCGCCCTCCGCCTCGATGGTGACCTCTGTCTCCATCTGCTCCGGGGGAGGAGGATCTAACAGAAGAAGAAGAAAAGAAAAAGATCAAGCAAATATCCAAAAAAGACGAGTCCAAGAAGACAAAACTACAAGACTTACCTTCGCGGACTTCGTCGACAACTGGCTCCCTCGCCGGGGAGTCCACCCTTGGCGGGGTAGCCACCCTCGTCGGGCTGCTCGTCCTTGGCGGGGTACTCGCCCTTGGCGGAGTACCCGTCCTTGGCGGAGCGCCCTCCCTCGTCGGGGAGCCCGTCCTTGGCGGGGAGGGTGGAACCTGTGGCTCGCCGGAGGCGGTCTCCGGGCGCTCCTGTGGCTGCGGCTCCACCTCTGCACAAGGCAAGCAAGACAAACAGAGCAACGAGATGTTAGTACAAGGCAAAAACCTCAGGCGCGCCCGACGAGCGGAAAGTTCAAGCCAGACTTACGCTGGGGGCTGCGCTGGGGGCTGCTCCTCGGAGCAGCGGTTGGGTCCGGCAAGTTCGTCGCCGGCGCGTCCCCTATCACCGCGACGGGCGAGTCGTCCTCGACCACCACCACGGGAACCTTGGCCTTCTTCGCCACTCGCTGGGCCAGGGTCCTGAAATCAAAGCAAGAAACAAGATCAGAATCATCGATGAAGGAATCAAGATAGAATTGGAGAAGCTACAAAATACAAGTGCTTACTCATGTTCCTCGTCGTCGTCGTCGCTCAGGGCGGAGAAGTCGAACTCCACCTGAGGCGCTTCCGCGCGAGGAGCAGGAGGAGAAGGCTCCCTCGGGCGCTTGGCGGTCCCCGGGGCTGGGGGCTGCGAAGACCCAGCCTCTATTGACGCCGGGGCCCGGGGAGCGGGCGGAGCAGCCGCTCCGCTCTGGGAGGATCCTCCCCCGCTTGGCGCTGGTGCGCGGGGCGCCTCCGTCGCGGTTTGGCTCGCTCTGGTGGCGCGCGCCGCCTGGTGAGCGGGCTGCTGTCGGGGCGCCTGCGTCCTCTTCGCCGTAGCCGCCTTGCGGAGGCGCTTCGGCGGTGTTCGCTTGGGACTTGCCCGGGGCGGGGAGCTCTCCGAGGACGAGGAGACGTCGTCGTCGAGCCCCAGAGATCCGCCAGTATCCTCGTCGGCTCCGGCGTCCTCCTCCTCCTCCTCCTCCTCGGTGGGCTCGCTGGGCCCAGCACCCTGCCCCGCGGCCCTGCTCCTTCCGGTGGCTCCGCTCCCTCCGGCACCTCTGCTTCCTCTGGCAACCTCGCCTCTTGCCGCGGCCTCGCTCACAACCCCAGGGATCCCGGCATGCCTCAGAGAAGGGACCCCGGCGAGCTCGTCGGGCGGAAGTTTGAGAAGTCTCCGGATCTCTGCCTCCTCGGCCTGGCACGACGCGTCCTCGGCCTCTGCCTCGTCGACTGTGAATCCGAAGTCCCCTGTTGCTGCGGCTGCGGCGGCCTCTTCCATCAGGGAAGCAATATAGGCTATGTCCCGCTCCGTGGTGGCCCGGGTGAGACCCTTGATATCCTCGGAGTTCTTCGGCACCTCCACCAAGTTATCAAAGAAGCTCATGATGGCATCTGGCGTGGGCACTATCCAAGTGGGGTCGACGCCGTGAGAATCGCACGCAGGCATCATTGCGCACAATGCGTCCCGGGCGGTGCTGTTGCATAGCGGTACTACTCCCCGGGGAGGTCTAAACCACTCCGGGTGGGCCGGGTCGTGCTTGAAAAGCTCCCGGAGCATCCCCTTCAGCTCCAGCGCCGTGAAGTTGTAATTCAGCCCCGGGCGCAACCTCATTATGTCCGCCGCATTGCCAAACTCCCATGCTGGCCTTTTCCTTTCCTGTAAAGGAGCAATGCGGCGGCGGAGGAAGTCTGCTCCTACCTCTCCGATGGTCAACTTGGCTACCCGGAGACAAAGAATCCTAACGAGGGCGGCGTTGAGCTTGACATCATCCGGGGCCAACTCGCTCCAGTCCCTGCCGCGCACTATAGCTGTTGTGCGCGGCGCAGTGAAAGGCTGCGGTTCGTCCTCCACTACCCAGCACCAATCCGCGCGCCACTCTTCCCACTTGCCGCGGATTTCCCCTTTCAGATAAGATTCCTTTTTGTTCAAGCAGAAGACCCAAGAGATACCTCCGGAGAGGGGGGCGCCAGCCTCTGCTCTAGGCATGAAGAAATGCCGAAAGAGCGCTACGTTTGGATAGATCCCTATGTAGTTTTCGCACAGATGTGCGAAAACCGCCATCGTAAGGATGGCGTTGGGGGTGAAGTCTAAAAGATGGAGGTTGTACGTGTTCATAATATCACAGAAAAACTCCGAGAACGGAGGGCACAAGCCGCAGTGGAAGAAGACAGCGAAGAAGAAATACCCGCCAGGGTACAGATCTCTGGCGGCGGCCGGGTAGACTCTGGTGCGAGGATGCGCCTTGGTCTCCTTGGCCCAGAATAGATAGTACTTGTTCCAGAGCTCCCTTGCGCTGAGCCTTGGCGCGAAGACGACGTTCCTCTTTCGCAGGGCGACAAGCTTCGCCGCCTGCTCAGATTTCTCCCTCTTGGTCTTCTCCGCTTTCGCCTTCTCGGCCTTCGGAGCCATGGCGGAGGCGGCGGAGGAATGGGCGAGAAGCTCGACGGCGCCGCGGATGCGGAAGAGGGCGGAGGAGATGAGGAGGCGAAGCGCACAGGGGGATTTCTGGAGGTGGAAGAAGCAATGAAGACGGAGTAAGGTAACGGCCCCTGCTTCCTCTGCTTTTAAGGGGGAAGTGGGGGACGCTCCGCATTTCCCATTAAAGAACGTGGCCACGATCTCTCCCACGACGCCGCAATCGACGCGTGCCGTTAGGGAGGGACGCGGCGGATGCGGAAGGGGAATTACGGCTCGCCGTGGGCCACGCGTGCCCGTGCACTGTTTTGGGCCTGGCCCAACAACGCTGGGCACCGTGTATGGCCCAGGCCCGGGGGCTCCTGTCGGTGTACTAAGATAGGGGTACCTTAGTACCCCAACTTGTGCACGGGCAGTGGCACCTTCCCGCGGCAGGGTCTACCACGTGCTTGCCGGAAACCTCTCTGGTCCTTATCAAGCCATTCAAAAACAAAGTATACAAGGCAGAAGATCAAGACCCCGGCAAGCAGAGCTTGTCGGGAAGGCCATCCCAGGCTCAAGACTATCACATTAACTCAAGGCCCTGGCAAGAGGAGCTTGCCAGGAAGATCAGGAGATTGCCTCTTAGAAGACACGCCTCGGCGCACCTCGCGCCCCGGCAAGGCCCGGGGAGCGACAAGCTTCCCGGCCCGACAAGATCAAGACCCTGGCAAGGTACTTGCCGGGGGAAGCCTGCACTGTGTGCCCGCGCTCCAGCTCATCGGCCCACGCGTCGCCCTGGGGCCCTTCCAGGGACGCGTGGCGGATGGCTGTGCAGCCTGGGGGACACGGTGGCACTCCACGGTGACGAAGCTATCGCCGTGGCGAACGGAGACGCACGGGCGGGCGCTTTTGGGGTCGACGGCGACGGGCATTTAATGCTCTTGTCCCCCACTGTCAAAGTAGGTGATGACCACTGTTCATCCACTGTTCCCGCACTGTTACAACTACCACCAAAGTTACGTTTTTGCCCCTTTCTTCTACGTTGACACCTGTCGGTGACCCCTTGAGCTATAAAAGGAGGCCCATGCACAACGTAGAGGGGGTTCGGAACCTAGATAGCTCTCTTGCTCGGTGTAGCTAGTTCTTCGAGCTCCCGAGCTCACGAACTCAATACAAACCAAGCAGGAGTAGGGTTTTACACATCCATCGCGGCCCGAACCTGGGTAAACTGCCCGCGTGCTCTCCTCGATCTGCTCTTCGTGCTCCCTCCGCTCCCTTACCGCAACGTACAAGGGGCTCCGGTCCCATAGGTGCTTGTGGTGGACAGTTTCCCCCGACACCTTGGGGTGCCTTGGGCATCCCCAAGCTTAGGCTCTTGCCACTCTTTGTTCCATAGTCCATCAAAGCAATACTCAAAACTTGAAAACTTCACAACACAAAACTTAGACAAAAATCTTGTGAGCTCCGTTAGTATAAGAAAACAAACCACCACTAAAAGGTACTATAATGAAATCATTCTTTGTTTATATTGGTATTAAACCTACTGTATTCCAACTTCTCTATGATTCATACTCCCCAATACTACTCATAGATTCATCAAAATAAGCAAACAACAAACAAAAAACAGAATCTGTCAAAAACAGAACAGTCTGTAGTAATCTGTAACTTCCGCATACTTCTGTAACTACACAAAAATTGAAATAAATTGGTAAACATGAGGAATTTGTCTATTAATCATCTGAAAAACAATCAACTAAATAGCACGCTCCAGTAAAATCTGGTGACTATTCTAGCAAGCGCTAACGATTCTGTTTTTCACAGCAACATCATATAAACTTCACACAAATCTTCCCAAAGGTTCTACTTGGCACAAACACTAATTAAAACACAAAACCACATCTAAAAAGAAGCTAGATGCAATATTTATTCCAAAACAAAATAAAAAACAAAGAAAATAAAATTTGGTTGCCTCCCAGCAAACGCTTTTCTTTAATGCCTTTTAGCTAGGCACAATGATTTCAATGATACTAGCATAAAGGATAAGAATTGAAACATAAAGGGAGCATCATGAAGAATATGAGTAGCACATATAAGTCTAACCCACTTCCTATGCATAGGGATTTTGTGTGCAAACAACTTATGGGAGAAATAATCAACTAGCATAGGAGGGGAAAACGAGCATAACTTCAAGATTTTAAGCACATAGAGAGGAAACTTGATATTATCGCAATATGTAGAAGCATATGATCCTCTCTCATAATAATTTTCATTAGCATCATGCATGAATTCAACCATATAACCAGCACATAAAGAATTATTTTCATGATCTACTTGCATAGAAATTTTATTACTCTCCACACAAGCAAAATTCTTGTCATTTGGAATAGTAGAAGTATCATAAGAGACTTGCATACTATAGATTGTTTCCACATTAAAAGAGTAATGTTCAGAAAAAGGGTAGTCATAATCATGACAAGTTTTATAAATATAATCATCACTTCTATTTATAGCATAAGTGGCATCACAATAATCATCATAAATAGGAGGCATGCTTCCATCATAATAGATTTGCATATCAAGACTTGGGAGGCTAAAAATATCATCTTCGTCAAGGGTAGCATCCCCAAGCTTGGGACAAACATTAATTGCAGCAAATAAATTCTTAAACATGTCATTCTCATCAAACATAGCATCCCCAAGCTTGGGCTTTTGCATAACATAAGCATAATCACTCTCATCATTAATAGTATGGATAGCACCGATAGTAAAGCAATTATCATCATCACAATCAGTAATGGAAGCAACATCATTTGGAAGGGATACCTTTTTATCTTTGCTTCTCCGTCTTTTCTTTTTCTTCTTCACATTATGTGTGGTTTTAATCTTCTTTTTGGAGCTCCTTATTAATGAGATTGGTTGAATAGAATGCTCCTCCTCATTACCTGATTCATCATCAGAAAGAATAGGATGATATTGGGAAATCTCTTCCCCTTCATTCGTATTCGCTTCATCTTCTATTTGTTTTCTTGACTTTATGTAATTGGCAATATCAGGATTATCAATGCAATTCACAGCACAGTACATATAAATTTCCTCCAGATCAAAATCAAGAACTTTATCAAGAACAAATTCTGGAAGATCCTTAGTTAAACGTTTCATTCCTACATAACCCACAAGCAAACTAAGTTCATTATGATGTGCAAGAGAAATCAAGTCATCACAATTTTTGGACATGATTCGATGATGAAACAATTCACATTGGGGACTTAAATGATCACATTCATTGCAAAGTTCACAAACATGGCAAAGATATTTTAAATTTTCAGCACAATCATCTAGCTTCTCTAGCAACCATTTAGTTTCTAAATACTTATGCCTCTTGCAAAATCTATCTTCTCAATTTGGTATGTACTTGCAAACTCTATGCACTCCACAAAAATCGACATGCTTATGTGAGATATTTTCATCATGACTAGTGCAATCATCATTAGTACTATGGATATTCGAAGAATTAACACTAACAATATTGCAATCATGCTCATCATTCAAGTTTTTAGTACCAAGCATTCTATGTAATTCTTCATCTAGTACTTGAGCACAATTTTCCTTTCCATTTTTTTCACGAAAGATATTAAAAGATGAAGCATATGAGGTAACCTTAATTCCATTTTTTTGTAGTTTTCTTATATAAACTAAACTAGTGATAGAACAAGAAACTAAAAGATTCGATTGCAAGATCTAATGATATACCTTCAAGCACTCACCTCCCCGGCAACGACGCCAGAAAACAGCTTGATGTCTACTATGCAACCTTCTTCTTGTAGACGTTGTTGGGCCTCCAAGTGCAGAGGTTTGTAAGACAGTAGCAAATTTCCCTCAAGTGGATAACCTAAGGTTTATCAATCCGTGGGAGGCGTAGCATGAGGATGGTCTCTCTCAAACAACCCTGCAACCAAATAACAAAGAGTCTCTTGTGTCCCCAACACACCCAATACAATGGTAAATTATATAAGTGCACTAGTTCGGCGAAGATATGGTGATACAAGTGCAATATGGATGGTAAATATATGTTTTTGTAATAAGAAAATATAAAAACAGCAAGGTAGCAAGTGGTAAAAGTGAGCATAAACGGTGTTGCAAGGATAGGCAACAAGGCCTAGGGTTCATACTTTCACTAGTGGAAGTTCTCTCAACAATAATAACATACTTGGATCATATAACTATCCCTCGACATGCAACAAAGAGTCACTCCAAAGTCACAAATAGCGGAGAACAAACGAAGAGATTATGGTAGGGTACGAAACCACCTCAAAGCTATTCTTTCTGATCGATCTATTCAAGAGTCCGTAGTAAAATAACACAAAGGTATTCTTTCCGTTCAATCTATCGTAAAGTGCGTACTAGGATAACACCTTCAGATACAAATCAACCAAAACCCTAATGTCACCTAGATACTCCATTGTCACCTCAAGTATCCGTGGGCATGATTATACGATATGCATCACACAATCTCAGATTCATCTATTCAACCAACACAAAGTACTTCAAAGAGTGCGCCAAAGTTTCTACCGGAGAGTCAAGACGGAAACGTATGCCAACCACTATGCATAGATTCCCAAGGTCACGAAACCCGCAAGTTGATCACCAAAACATACATCAAGTAGATCACGTGATATCCCATTGTCACCACAGATAAAGACATGCAAGACATACATCAAGTGCTCTCAAATCCTTAAAGACTCAATCCGATAAGATAACTTCAAAGGGAAAACTCAATTCATCTCATGAGAGTAGAGGGGGAGAAACATCATAAGATCCAACTACAATAGCAAAGCTCGCGATACACCAAGATTGTGCCATCTCAAAAACACGAGAGAGAGAGAGAGAGAGAGAGAGAGAGAGAGAGAGAGAGAGATCAAACACATACCTACTAATACATACACTCAGCCCTGAGGGTGGACTACTCCCTCCTCGTCATGGAGAGCGCCGAGATGATGAAGATGGCCAACATTGAGGGTTCCCCCCTCCGGCGGGGTGCTGGAATGCGGTCTAGATTGGTTTTCGGTGGCAACAGAGGCTTTCGGCGACGCAACTCCCGATCTAGGTTATTTTCCAGAGGTTTCAGTATATATAGGAGGTGTTGGAGTCGGGGCCAAGCAAAGGGGATCGACGGGTTGTCCACGAGGCAGTGGGGCGCGCCTAGTAGGGGGGGGGGGCGCCCCCCACCCTCGTGGGCAGCGTGTGCATCTCCTGGTCCACCCCCGGTACTCCGTGGGCTTCTTCTGGTCCAAAAACAATCTCCGTTGAATTTCAGGTCAATTGGGCTCCGTTTGATATTCCTTTTCTGCAAAACCCTAAAACAGGAGAAAAGCAGAAACTGGCACTGGGCTCTGGGTTAATAGGTTAGTCCCAAAAATCATATAAAGTGCATAACAAAGCCCATTAAACATCCAAAACATTATAAATAATAGCATGTAACCATCACAAATTATAGATACGTAGGAGACGTATCAAAGTGGCGCCCTCATGCTGGCGTCCTCGTCCCGTCGAGGAGTGTTGTGACCGCATTGGGTGCTGGTGTTGCTAAGCGTGCGATGAATAAGTCAGTAAGATCTTCCCAAGAGGCCACCAAAGAATCTGGCATGCTTAGAAACCAAGCGCGTGGTTCCCCCACCAGGGCCATGGGGAGCCAGTTCGCCATCACCTTCACGACGCCACAAGTTTCCCACACGGCTTCTGCGTATGCTTGGAGGAACGCCTCTGGGTTAGCTGTATCATTGTACCGCAGTGGCAGCGCCGGCCTGAACCTTAGCAGCCACCGCACTTGTCGCAGGGCGGGGGAGAGGGCCTGGTGGCCCGCACCACCTTCAAGTGCGGCTCATGAGGCAGTGAGTGGTGTGACACCTGCCATGGTCAGAGGCTGGACAGCGAGGGTAGAGCATGACGACGGGGAAGATGGTTCCTCAATATGCACCCCTACATGGCATGCCAAATGTCGGATTTGGGGCTCCGCAAAACCCTTGGAAGTTCGAACACTGGGGTTCGTGCGAAGAACTCAACTCCCCCTATCAGTCTACTCATCGTTTCTACGAACTAGCTGAAGGAACAAGAAAGAACACGACACAAGGCAATTTACTCAGGTTGAGGCCACCTAGCGGTGAGTGGCCCTACTCCTGCAGTTTGGTGGATTTCCTAAAGGTGGGCTGATGAAGAACTAATACAGTGCGTGAATAACTTTGCGAGGTGTGTTCTTGATGGTGTGTGTCTAGAGGGAGGTCTTAATGATCTGTTGGATATCGGATCCGATCTATGGTGGTGGCTATCCTATATTTATAGTGGCCTTGGTCCTGTTCCCCCAAAATATAGGCGGGAAGGGATCCCACAATGGCCAAATTTGAAGGGAGACAACTAGTACATCTTATTCTAACTAAAGGTGGTCTTCACCTGCAAAGCTTCTGATCCTGATGCCACGGTGGGCTCGATGATGAGCTCCGTCCTGCCGTCCTGGAGATCCATGTCTTGTTGCATAGAAATGGAAACCTTTTCTTGATTCCTCGGGACTCCGCGTCTGCGCTTGCCTCTTTAGCAACAAAGAGGAAACTGGCCATCCTGCGCCCGCTGGCACCCTCCTAGCCATGGTCGTCATGGCTTGCATCATCTGAAGCTCACGAGGTGAGGCTTACATAGAGTTCTCCGCCCCTCGTGAGCCAGCCTAGCGAGATTGTCCCCTCCAGAGGTCTTGATGTCATCCGCTTCACAAGGCTTGGTCCGCTGCGAGGGTCTTGAGTGTCGATGCCGAAGATGGCCCGTACCAGGCCGGTGAAGGAGCAACATCATGGGCCGCAGCTAGGCAGGTCTGGGTACCCTGGTTCCCAGAACGCCGACAGATGCAATTAAATTATTTTTTTACACTTTAGCCAAGAAAACAGTGAATTCCGAGATTGTAAGTAAGAACTCTGCAGTTCTTTTTGATGCTCATAATGAGTTGTGTTGGATGACAATCTATGAATCTTTTTCCTTTGGAACAATTACCGAAGCAGTTTACCCAAGATTACCTCTCTGACTACATGATTGGTGGGAATGAAAATGTTAAAGTATTTCTATGAGAACACAATGACTATCTAGATGTCCTCATGAAGACAGTGAAGGATTGAAAGTTGGCCATCACAAGGGGTTGGACGAGAGTCGTGTGTGCCTTCTACATGGAGGGGATCACAATACGGGCATTTCTCTTCACCTTGTTCAGCAACTAGAATGCCTTTTGCCTCTTTCTTTATTGTCTTTAATTGTACAAGTATACAACCCTGGTTCATCATTCTTTACTTGGTGCTTATGTAATTACTAAACATATACATGTGAAAGTCCAACTAATCCCCTGGTGGTTTTGGTATTAAATAACACCATATAGCTCACTGAACTAATATCATTTCAAGAGAAATATTTCAGGAAGTTCAATGGTTTGGATGGCATGGATTAGAAATGTGTACCCCTAAAAAAGCTAAGGACAAAGATTGGCAAAAGCTCAAGACTCTAGATTTTTATTTTAGTGATCCAAGATCACACTGACTCCATAGGAAAAGCCAATCTATACCTATACTAATTAGAGACTCCCAAGAAATTACCACGTTAATTAGAAAATAGGAGTCGTTAATCTCTGGTGGGACCAAGTTATAACGGCCAGATTTAATCTAGAATTAATCAGACAAGAAAGACCCGGAAAAAAAGAAAAAAAGGCAATCACGTTAAAAAATGACACCTCACAAGGCAATGACGTCAAAAAGATTCCTCACAATATTGGTCTCATTAAAAAGGAGTCCTACTTCTATACGTACGTGCTGGAGAGTCTTCCAACAGCCATACGTGATCTGAAATAAAAACAGACGTATCTAATCTCCACAAGCTACTCACATGTATCTAATCTCCACAAGCTGCTCAGTCTTTCAACTAAAAAAATGGCTGCTCGGCCTTTTATAGCTAAAAAAGCTGCTCGGCCTTTACGGTTTCCAATTTCGTGACAGCCCCATGGAGTACTAGCATGCTATTCTTCTCTCTATTCTCCGTTTTTACCTCAAACAAAAAAGTTGCAGATCATAGTCTCGGTCTGATCCGTTTTCTCAAGGTGTCGGTGGAAGGTAACAAATCCGTTTCTACCTCCATGGCGCCTCTGATGGCAGCGTGATTGATCGCCCGCAATAACCAGAACAGACAACGAGACGTCCCACCTCAGTCCCAAACCTTCCGCCCGTTCTCACGTTCCACAAAGAGAAATCGTCGCGAGCACGCACCCACAACAACAATCTGGGTGCTGGATGGGATCCAATGGAGATACAATGTCAGAGCCCTCAATTCCTCGGTTTACCCTTCCAATCAAGGCTGGTGCATCCCTTCTCCTCTCCTCACAAAAGTCATAGTGAATCTAAATTAATTAGGACTATTTTATATAAACATAATTCAGCAGTTTCGCTAGGTTCTTTCTCGCTCCGTTGTACAATGACAAGAACTACCACAACCAACCTATTTTCTTGGCATGAGCCATCCTCTTTTTCTAGAAGTCTGGTGTAAGTTTGTTGGTGTACAACCTTATTAATCAGTGAATCAGATTTGGAAACATCCCCTTTATTCCATTTGCATATATTACCACCTAGGAGGTTATATGGATGGCAAGCTTTTGAGAACTGGTGGCCATCCATTAGTATTTGAGAACAAAGCTCCATTAGTAACTACTTACAATTATTAATTCTTAAATCTGTAACACATACATGTGAAATGTTAATTGTTTTGAATGGATGGAAAGCTTCATGGATCTGTTTTATGTTTGAGCAGCGTACATACTATAATTACACATAATGTATTTGTTAGCTTCTTATGTAACATGCATGCATATTTTCGCATGCTTTTCTGGTGGTCAACGGTATTCGATGGTTATTCGATGCAAAAAATGAAAATATTAACTGAGAGTGGTTTGATCAAACCTGGTGTTAATTTGAGTGCGGCAACGAGATTATATGAGTTTTTCTAATTTAGATAATGTACATTTGATTCAATTTAGCTCATGTCCTTGATCTCATTTCGAAGCATGTACATGCATGTTAGGTACAGTTTTTCTATCGCTTGAATATGCAAATCAACCGCACTTTACTATGAGTCATTCATGTATTTTCTCCTTCATCGTTGGATCGCATAATCCCTACATTTTTATATTTTGAACAAATAGTATCAGTTGGCCACCGAATAAGGCATTAGCTATTATGAGGTTACGGAGATATCAAGTTGGTATGATTAAGAAATTATTATTGTTGTTCAAATAAAACTTACACCATGAAGTGACTTGGTGAAATCCATTTATTTTGGGGCACTTAGTTCATCCATGTTTTTCTGTCATTAGTTATTATTCAGGTATAATCTTCATATCTTTAACTATACAACTTTGCTTCAGGAAATAAGGAAAAAATAATCCACGTCAAAGAAGGTGTTCTAGAGTGCCGATCAATTCACATATATACATTTCTCGAAATTAGTCGCAACATACATTTTTCCCAAGTAATACATTGAAATACCAAGGATCTATATGACAGTTACATGACTATCCTTTGTTGTATTTACTGAATTATGACATTTGCATTAACGAACAACGAATTTTATTCAGTTAGGATGGATTTGAGAACAAATCTATTTCCCGTTTTTGAACCGGATAATCTTTAGTAGTACCATTATTCAAGGATGGATGCACAAGTATTGTTGAATGAATTATTTCCGAGTACAACAGGCATTATTGAATGCAATGTTACAAAAGTGCGTTCGGGCATAATTAGTTGACTGCATGTTTTGTTCACTACGGTTGTGATTTTCTTATATGCGGGTAGGTACATATTTTTAGAGAAGTGGCATCTTTAGAAATGTCAAATGAATAATGGTCACATGACTCGGAGAATGGGCTCAATACAACAACTCAAAATGTTCACATTTTACTCCCAGGATCACAAGAAGAGTCATGAGATGGACTCATTTATGCAGAGAAGAGTGAATACACATGATTCTTTTCGTATGCTGCCCTAAGTGTGCTTGGTCAATGTTGTTCAAGAATTTTTATATGAAGAAATTCAATTGATAGGATTTGCATAAGATTACGTGATGCATATCTCTAATATATAAAAATCAGTTTCATACAAAATCAGTAAGGTCCCAGTTTCATTAGTACTAAGGATGGAAATCCTTATGCTATTGTAATTAAGTCTCCACATGCATTGGTATCACACTGATTTGTCTCTATACATTTAATCCTTCCATATTTGGTATATCTTAGTAAAATTGCATTGTGCTACACCGGGCAAATTATATTCACATAGATCCTTACTTAAACGCTTTTGGGTCTGTCGGTGTTCTAAGATAGGGGTACCTTAGTATCCCAACTTGTGCACGGGCAGTAGCAGCTTCCCGTGGCTGGGCTTACCACGTGCTCGCCAAGAACCTTTCCTGTCCCTATGAAGCCATTCAAAAACAAAGTATACAAGACAGAAGATCAAGGCCCCGGCAAGAGGAGCTTGCCGGGAAGGCCGCACCAGGCTCAAGGTTATCACTTTAGCACAAGACCCTGGCAAGAGGGGCTTGCCAGGAAGGCCAAGGAACACATACCTTAAGAGATGCCTCGGCGCATCTTGCGCCCCGGCAGGACCCGGAGAGCGACAAGCTTCCAGGCCCGGCAAGATCACTACCCCGGCAAGGTGCTTGCCGGGGAAACCTACGTTGTGTGCCCGCGCTCCAGCTCATCGGCCCACGCGTCGCCCTGGGGCCCTTCCAGGGGCACGTGGCAGATGGCTGTGCAGCTTGGGGCACAAAGTGGCAAGCCACGGTGACGAGGCTACCGCCGTGGCAAATGGAGAAGCATGGACGAACACTTTTGGGGTCGACGGCGACGGGCATTTAAGGCCCTTGTCCCCCACTATCAAAGTTAGGTGAAGACCACTGTTCATATACTGTTCATGCACTGTTACAACTACCACCAAAATTACGCTTTTACCCTCCTCTACGTTGACACCTGTCGGTGACCCCTTTGAGCTATAAAAGGAGGCCCATGCACAACGTAGAGGGGGGTTCGAAACCTAGACAACTCTCTCGCTCGGTGTAGCTAGTACTGTAGCTCTTCAAGCTCCCGAGCTCAAGAACTCAATATAATCCAAGCAGGAGTAGGGTTTTACGCGTCCGCGCGGCCCGAACCTGGGTAAAACTGCCCGCGTGTGCCCCTCGATCTGCTCTTCGTGCTCCCTCCGCTCCCTTACCGCAACGTAGAAGGGGCTCCGGTCCCATAGGTGTTCGTGGGAGGACAGTTTTCCTCCGACATCTTTGGCGCGCCAGGTAGGGGGCGTCGAGGTTGTGCGAACCTGATCCGGCGCTCACGCGGGCGCATTCTTCATCAACCTCTCCAGCTTCATCAACTTCATCAGCTACAACGACATGCCTCCGAAGAAGAAGGCTTCGGAGGTCGGAGGCCCGTCTGCGTCGATTCCACCGCCACCAGAACCAACGGTTGGTGGAGGAGGCGCCGGCGGAAGGGTGGTCGCCGGCGAGGAAACTCACGGCGCCACCAAGTCCAAGGACAAGACGGACGACCGGGCGAATTCCAAAGCCTCGGTGTCCGTGGACGCACCACGTCTCTCTCAGGAGGTACAAGACCCGCAGCGGCGTGGTACTGGAGGTACCATACGCTTGCTGGGGCGTGGTCAAGCCGGAGGAGCGCGGGATGCTCAAGGCCAGCGTGCTGGCACAAACAAGGCGCGGTCGCCGGGGCGGGAACATGCTCCTTCTAACGCGGTTAGAAGTCCGAGCGTGTTCCGCTCCTCGCACCGCTCGCTGCCGTTCCCCTCTTCTCCAGCAGAAGCTCTAGCAAGAGCACAGCTGCTCCTCGATTTCCCTCCAGCGGCAGACAAGGCCGAAGACTGGAGGGCGATGATTCAGAGCCTCATCGCCTTCGCCAACAACGACGCGCCACAGCAGCCGGCAACCTCACGGCCGCGGCAAGTCGACCAAGCGAAGGCCGATGGCGAAAAGACCGCCGGGGGTGCAACTACCGTGCACTCCCCGCCGCGGAAGCAGAAATCGCCACCCCGCCGGATCAACGTCGACGACGACTCCACGGCGTCGTCGGATCCGCGGGCTCGCCGCGATCAGCGCCAAGTCCTAAACGACAGGCGGCAAGAAGACGCTCGGACTCGCATCGAGCGTCGACGAGAAGCCCGAAGACAGTCAGATCAGCACGCTGGGACCGCTGTCGACGCGCACGCGCCCGGTGAACCAGGCGACTTGCCGTACGCGGCAGGCTGCCCTGCGTTCACCCGTGAGCTGCGGCATGTCCAGTGGCCCAGCATGAAGAATTTCAAGCCCGACGTACCCGAGAAGTACGACGGCAAGACACACCCCTCGGAGTTCCTCAGCATCTACACCATCGCGGTGCAGGCTGCCGGGGGACGCGACAAGAAGATCCTAGCCAACTACTTCCCGCTAGTGCTTAAGCCAAACGTCCGGTCTTGGCTTATGCACTTGCCGGAGAACTCCATCTCTTCGTGGGCGGATCTGTGCCACCAGTTTGTTGGCGCCTTCACGGGCGGCCACAAACCCCACGGCCAGGAGAGCGATCTCCACATCCTAGCCCAGAAGGAGGGAGAGTCCCTGCGCAAGTACATCCAGAGATTCAGCCGCGTCCAGCACAACATCCCCGACGTCCACCCTGCCGCGGTTATGAGCGCGTTTCATCAGAACGTGCGTAACCGCCGGATGAGGGAGGAGATGGCCATGACCAAGATCCGGGATGTCAGCGAGCTCTACGCTCTGGCTGACAAGTGCGCGCGCGCCGAAGAGGGGAGGAGACTCCCCGGAGAGGATACTGGCGCAGGAGGGAGCGACAGCGAGGATGCCGCCCCGGCAAGGAAGAGCCGGCGGCGGAACAACAGAGAGAAGAAGAGGAAGGAGGTGCTGGTTGTCGAGCAGTCCGGCAAGGAGGCTCCCGCCAAGAAGGCATAGGCTGGCGGTTCCGGCAAGGAGCCCGCCCCTGTAGCGGCAGCCGACAAGCAGGACGGCTCCGACAAGCAGTACTGCAAGATCCACCGCACCAAGGGCCACGATCTTCAGAACTGCAAAAGAGTCAAGTACCTCGTAGAACAGCAGAAGGTTGAATACGAGCGTCGCGACAAGGAGAAGGCCCAAGGAGGCGGAGGAGACCCCAGCAAGAAGCGGCCGTTCAATGGCCGGGGAGGACGCCGCGGCAAGGCCAAGCAGCGGCAAGGTGACAGACCTCCCCGGGGCCGCGACAAGGATGAGGATGAAGACGACGATGATGACATGGAAGAAGGAGACAACAACGAGCAGGAGTTCCAGAAGGCCACAGAGGTTCTGTGTGTCGATGGAGGCGCCTCTCTGCACACTTCCCACCGCCAGCTTAAACAGTGGGTGCGAGAAGTGAATGCAGCAGAGCCGCCCGTCGAGTCACGCAGGCTGCTGAAGTGGTCCGGCACGCCCATCATCTTTGACCTTGAGGACCACCCTGACCGCACCACAGCGGTCGGGTGCTTGCCGATGTTGGTCTCACCAACTATCCGCAACCTCAAGGTCACCAAGATGTTGGTTGACGGCGGGGCCGGCCTAAACTTGATCTCTGTAGGATCGAAGAAGTATGTCTAGAGGGGGGCGGGGGGTGATTAGACTACTTGACAATATAAAAATCTGCCTTTTGATTAAGCAAAGTTTTTGGCAGTTTCACAATTAAGATTATATCAAGTAACACACTACACATGCAATTCTAGAGTATGGGCAGCGGAAAGTAAATTGCATATATAGTAAAGAGAGGTGGAGAAGATCAAACGCAGTTTGGTGACACGGAGATTTTTGTCGTGGTTCCGATAGGTGGTGCTATCGTACATCCACGTTGATGGAGACTTCAACCCACGGAGGGTAACGGCTGCGCGAGTCCACGGAGGGCTCCACCCACGAAGGGTCCACGAAGAAGCAACCTTGTCTATTCCATCACGGCCTACGCCCACGGAGGACTAGCCTTACTCGGGGTAGATCTTCACGAAGTAGGCGATCTCCTTGCCCTTACAACCTTCTTGGTTCAACTCCACATCTCAAAGACGGAGGCTCCCAAGCGACACCTAACCAATCTAGGAGGCACCACCCCCCAAAAGGTAATAGACGGTGTTGATGATGATGAACTCCTTGCTCTTGTGCTTCAAATGATAATCTCCCCAACACTCAACTCTCCTCACTGATATGGCTGTGGTGGAAGAAAGGTTTGAGTGGAAAGCAACTTGGGAAGGCTAGAAATCAAGTTTCATATGGTAGGAATGGAATGACTTGATCTCAACACAAGGGTAGGTGGTTCACTTCTCAGAAAGTGTATGGTAGAAGTGGTGGTACTTTCTGATGGCTCTCCTCACGAATGAAGAGGGGGTGGAGGGGTATATATAGCCTCCACACAAAATCCAACCGTTACACACACATTTGACCAATCTCGGTGAGACCAAAGTGAAAACTCGGTCAGACCGAAAGTTCAAATATAGTGAACGTTGGGATTTTCGGTGGGACCGAAAATACCATCTCGGTGGGACCGAAAGTGTATCTGATATGAACGTTGGAGTTTTCGGTGAGACCGAGAAAGAAAACTCGGTAGGACCGATTTGAGAAAAGTCAGGAACCTGCCAGAATCGGTGGAACCGAAAATGAATTATCGATGAGACCGATTTGAGCCAAGACAGAAGCTTGTCAATCTCGGTAAGACCGATAATGCAAAATCGGTTATTCCGAAATGATGTGAAATGGTTACAGAAGGTTGGCAGTTCAGTTTCGGTGTGACCGATCTCAAACTCGGTAAGACCGATTTTTCTAGGGTTTGGGATATGGCAGAAGTGGTTCATCTCGGTGGGACTGAGTTGGAAGAATCGGTTTGTCCGAGATTACTTATGGGTGTGTTTGGTAGTGAAAGGTGCTGATAGTTGAAGGAGCTAAATCACTAAGCACTTGAGCAACCAGATCATCAACACAACCTCATCCCCTTTTAATAGTATTGGCTTTCCTATGGACTCAGTGTGATCTTTGATCACTAAACCAGAAATGGAGTCTTGAGCTTTTGCCAATGCTTGCCTTAGCATTTGAGGGGTCCACTTCTTCAGTCATCTTGCCATACCAATGTGATTGGATTTCCTGAAACATACTTGATAAAAGCATTAGTCCAACCACAAAGTATGTTGTCATTAATTACCAAAACCACCCAGGGAGCAAATGTGCTTTCAATCTCCCCCTTTTTGGTAATTGATGGCAACACACTAAAATTATACTTAAACAAAACATCAAGGCTTATTGAAAGAAAGACAAAATTATCACGAAAGCTTTGACAAGCATGTAGTACACAGGCTCCCCCTACAAGTGTGCAAGATTTTCATAGATTATGGTTTTGGACTACCACAAGCACACAAGAGAGATAAGCAAGATGTGCTACATGCAGCTTGGCTATATGCATCAGAGCAGAAGAAAAAGGAAGTGAGTGATAATGCATATGTGCATGGTGATTTCTTGCAAACAAGTATTTACAAGCAAGTCACCATCATGCACACTCTGCAAGATGCATATACTTACCTTGAGGTTCCTTGGCATTGTACCTGAAGAGATAAACTTGGGAAAACAAGGTTAGATAACACAAGAGTATTTCTTCAACCAACTGCAAGAACATCAAGAGTACCAAGCCAGGGAGGACATGTATAAAGAGTGTCTCATATTGAGCACAGGCTTGAATCAGCAAACATGTCTCCGAAGCTAAAAGATTTTCAATGAACTCTGAGAGATTTTGCTTTTCATAGGATATCAATTGTGACGATTCCTCTAAGTCTTCTCCCCTTAAACTAAAAGATTTCATAAGATACCAATTGTGAGAACAAGGGGTGTGATGGAAAGAGCAAAATCAAAAGAATGATGCCAATTGTAATGTCCAAGTAAAACACGACAAAGCTTTGATGTGATTCTCTCCCCCTTAAGATAAGATTGCTTTTCTCCTTCCCTTAAGTCTTCTCTTCTCCCCTACTCCCCCTACTCCCCCTAAGTCCTCTCCCCCTTTGACATCAAGTGCCGAAAAGGATAGCAAACTAGGTAGGACAGGAAAGATGGAAAGAAAGAAAGAAAGAAAGAAAGAAGTGGGATCCTGAAGAATCACAACAGGGAAAATAAGAACATTCATAGAGAAACAATTTGAGTCCAAATGTGAGTCCTCTCCCTCTTTAAGATTTAAGTCTGAGTGGAGCTGCAGAAGTTGATGTCCTGGAAGATAATTCCAAGGAAACACAGAAATAATCCAGCTCACTCTGCGAGGGATGTTTCAAAGGATTTGCAATGAATTTGTAAAAGATTTTCAGGGAATTGATCAGAGCCATAAAAAGATTTCCAGAAGGATATTCACAAAGAAACATAAGAAAAGAGATAAAAAGATTCCTAGATGAAGTCAATGAGAGAACATAAGAGAAAACAGAAAAACTCCAAAAGCATATGTACTTCATCTAGTTGAAGGTCGGCGACAAAGTCACCTATGTTTGAGTATATTGACTTAGGAGTCAAATGAGGACATTTGATCATAGGTCATACTCATCGTTTAAGCTCAAAATGGGGTTTCCATTTTTCGATTAAGCATTTGATGTGATCACATCTTATGAAGCTGCTTGTACTCATGACTTTGAGCAAAGCTCCTCAAAGATGTGAAGAACATACCTTGGGCTTGTTGATGCTTTGCTCATGTAGGTAATCTTGATGTAGGTGCTCATTGAATGTGAAGTTGGAGCGCCATTTCTACTTGTGTAGTTCATCTTCCTACATGGGTTAGGCAAGCAAGGAAGTACTCGAGGATATCCAAGATGACAAGAGTGAAATACTAGATGTATAAGGTGTCAAAAAGGATATGTAGAATTTTGTTCCTTGAACTCAACATCCCAAAGGGCTAGATACTTGGTCAATGACAAGATTACTCATGATTTGAGTGTGTGGTAATCTTGTGGAATGTAGATCATCCAAGTACCTGCAAAGAGTTAGATGCAATACAAGGAGGCAAATGTGTCCAAGACATATGATCATCATCATAAGAGAAATATCAAGGATTAGTCAAGAGGCTCATGCCTTGCATGCATCAATGGAGTTATCACTCCAAGTTTGAAGCATCAATGATGTTCAACTCACTCCTTAAGCGACAAAACACTTTCTCATCAAGGGGTTTTGTAAAGATATCAGCAAGTTGTTTGTCAGTACGAACATGCTTAAGATTAATGTCACCCTTGGCAATATGATCACGAATAAAATGGTGACGAACTTCAATATGCTTTGTTCGAGAGTGTTGCACAGGATTGTGTCCAATCTTGATTGCACTCTCATTGTCACAAAGCAAGGGAACACGTCTCACATGTATCCCATAATCTTTAAGCGTTTGTGTCATCCATAGCAATTGAGCACAACACGAACCAGCAGCAATATATTCAGCTTCGGCAGTGGATAATGATACCGAATTTTGTTTCTTGGAAGACCAAGATACAAGGGATCGACCAAGGAATTGACATGTACCCGAAGTTGACTTTCTATCAACCTTGTCACCGGCATAGTCCGAGTCGGAATAGCCAACAAGATCGAAAGAAGCTCTCTTAGGATACCAAATGCCAAAGTTTGGTGTGTGTATCAAGTATCTCACTATCCTTTTAACAGCTTTAAGATGACATTCTTTAGGGGCTGCTTGATATCGCGCACACATGCATACACTCAACATTATGTCAGGACGAGAAGCACAAAGATATAGTAGAGAACCAATCATAGAACGGTAAACCCTTTGATCAACGGGTTCTCCATCTTTTGTCAAGTCATTATGTCCACTAGTAGGCATGGGGGTACTCATACCTTTGCTTTCTTGCATGTTGAACTTCTTGAAGAGATCCTTGGTGTACTTTGTTTGTGAGACAAAAGTACCCTCCTTAGATTGCTTGATTTGCAACCCAAGGAAGAATTTGAGTTCACACATCATGGACATTTCATACTTCTCCGACATGAGCTGTCCAAACTTCTTGCTAAAATGGGGGTTAGTTGAACCAAAGATAATATCATCAACATATATTTGGCACACAAATAGTTCACCATTAACTCTTTTTGTGAACAGCGTTGAGTCTATCTTTCCAATTTCAAAGCCTTTTTCAAGAAGAAAGCTAGTTAAGCATTTGTACCAAGCTCTAGGAGCTTGTTTAAGACCATAAAGAGCTTTGTGCAACTTGTAAACATGATTAGGCTTTTTGGGATTCACAAAACCGGGAGGTTGTTTTACAAATACTTCCTCTTCAATTTCACCATTTAGGAAAGCACTTTTGATGTCCATTTGATAGAGAGTAATATCATGATGATTGGCATAAGCAAGAAGAATGCGAATGGACTCAAGTCTAGCAACGGGGGCATAGGTCTCACCATAGTCCATACCTTCGACTTGTGTGTAACCTTGAGCTACGAGACGAGCCTTGTTGCGGATGACTTGTCCATCTTCATCCTGCTTGTTCCGAAACACCCATTTGGTTCCAATGATGTTTTGATCATCGTTGGGCTTCTCTACCAATGTCCACACCTTGTTCCTCTCGAAGTTGTGTAGTTCTTCGTGCATAGCGTTCACCCAATCCGGGTCTTTAAGTGCTTCTTCTACCTTCATAGGTTCAATACTAGAGATAAATGAGTAATGCTCACAAAAGTTAGCTAAGCGAGTTTTAGAGCGAGTAATTCTCCCGGAGTTGATGTCGTTCATCATTTGTTCCACGGGATGATTCTTCTTGACTCTTGCTCGAACTCGGGATAGCTTTTGTTGATGTTGTTGCTCAGCTTCCTCATCATCTTCATCTTCCTCTTCTTCTTCTTCATTGTTGTTGGTGTTGTCTTGAGGTGGTGGAGAAGGAGGTTGTGGTGGATCTTCTTGTTGCATTTCCTCATCTTGGTGAGTTCCACTTGTGGAGGCCTCCATATTGCCTTGAGGTTCATCTTGCCGTGAGGTAGGTGGCTCCACATATGTAGATGAGGTACTCTCCTTCACTTCCATGGGACGGATCTTTCCAATAGATAAATCTTGGATTGCTTCCGATGGGTCCTTGTCTCCTACATCAATAGGCATTTGCTCTACTTGCGAGCCGTTAGATTCATCAAACTTCACGTCTACCGTCTCTTCAACCTTTCGGGTGAAATTATTGTAGACACGGTAGGTGTGGGAGTTTGATCCATAACCAAGAAGAAAGCCTTCATGAGATTTAGGAGCAAATTTAGACCGACGATGCTTATCAAGGATATAGCATTTTGAACCAAAGACACGAAAGTATCCCACTTGGGGTTTGTTACCGGTGAGAAGCTCGTATGATGTCTTGCCGAGAAGCTTATGAAGATAAAGCCTGTTGATAGCATGACAAGCTGTCTCGACCGCTTCTCCCCAAAAGTGTTTCGGTGTCTTGTATTCATCAAGCATCGTTCTTGCCATCTCTATGAGCGTTCGGTTCTTCCTCTCAACAACTCCATTTTGTTGAGGAGTGTACGTAGCCGAGAACTCATGTAGAATTCCTTCCTCATCGAGAAAAGAGTCTACATTGGCGTTCTTGAACTCCGTTCCATTGTCACTGCGAACTTTCTTGATCTTCACCTCAAATTGATTTTGGGCCTTTTTGGCAAAGGTCTTGAAGATCCTCTGAACCTGCGATTTATCATAAAGGAAAAATACCCACGTAAATCTGGAATAATCATCAACTATAACTAGACCAAAGGAGTTACCACCA
The DNA here is from genome assembly GCA_902687465.1 of Secale cereale. NCBI lineage: Eukaryota > Viridiplantae > Streptophyta > Magnoliopsida > Poales > Poaceae > Secale > Secale cereale. Next base: position 487,566,948 of record LR738715.1, on the reverse strand, counting down.
AGGCTTTTGTAAGCATTGGGACCGAAGAGATCCATATGAAGAAGCTCAAGCGGTCTCCTTGTGGTCATGATGTTTTTCACGGGATGACTTCCACCAACTTGTTTTCCTGCTTGACAGGCACTACAGAGTCTATCTTTGTCAAAGAAAACATCTTTAACACCAAGAATATGATCACCTTTGATTAACTTGTCTAGATTACGCATACCAACATGTCCTAGCCTTCTATGCCATAACCAACCTTTAGAGGATTTAGCAATGAAACAAGCTCTAGGTTGGGCTTTCTTAGTGAAATCAACAATATATAGATCACCTCTACGAATACCAGTAAAAGCCATGTTTTGATTATCATGACGAAAGACTTGGCAATCTACTTTGGTGAATAGCACATTGAATCCAAAGTCAGCTAATCTAGACACGGAAAGTAAACTGTATCCAAGAGATTCAACAAGCATGACATTTTGAATAGAGCTATCATGAGATATGGCCACCTTACCAAGGCCAAGTACCTTACCCTTGGAGTTATCTCCAAAAGTCACATACTTGCGTGGACCATCGTTCTTTGCAAGCTCTCGAAACATGTCTTTATCTCCGGTCATGTGATCGGTGCATCCACTATCAAGAATCCACTCTTTTCCGCCGGACATGTAGTCTCTCATATTTGCCATGAGATTGAGACTCTTCATGACCTTGTCTAGCTCGGTGTCCGAATCGGAGTAATCATCATCATGCTCATGCTCATCATCATATTGACTCATAGATTGTTCATCATCAACACCTAGGTCAATTTGATAAGTACTTGCATTAGTTTGGTCAATGTGACAATAATCTTCGGAATGCAATGCAAGAGCATTTCTAATTCTAATATTGATAAGACCGGGATCACCCTTCTTTTTCATAAGATCACGAAGCTCAAAAAAGCATTTATCAAAGTTGGGATCATTGGGGTGCAACTTATCAAATTCAATAGTTTTGTGTAGAATTTCATCAAGACTTCTCAACGAGTAGTCCGGATAAAGTTCTTCCAAGAATTTCCACATAGCATAGGCACACTCAAAGTTTGTAACAAGATTAAGCAAGTCATCGGGTAACCCTCTAATGATAAGATTTACAGTTCTAAGGTTACGAAGCAAAACAAGCTCTTCATCCATGGTAGGGTGCAATGGATCAAATGGAGGCACATAGGGGGTCTCAATATATTTGCACAAATTGTACATTTTAAAGATACTAAGCATTTCAGACCTCCAAGAGTTATAAAACCTTCCATTAAGAACAGGCACTCTATGGCTAACACTCCCATCCGTAGACACGTCCATCTTCCTCTAATGGTGTGTAAACCAAAGCAATGGAGACCAAAGCTCTGATACCAATTGTAGGATCGAAGAAGTATGTCTAGAGGGGGGGGGGTGATTAGACTACTTGACAATATAAAAATCTGCCTTTTGATTAAGCAAAGTTTTTGGCAGTTTCACAATTAAGATTATATCAAGTAACACACTACACATGCAATTCTAGAGTATGGGCAGCGGAAAGTAAATTGCATATATAGTAAAGAGAGGTGGAGAAGATCAAACGCAGTTTGGTGACACGGAGATTTTTGTCGTGGTTCCGATAGGTGGTGCTATCGTACATCCACGTTGATGGAGACTTCAACCCACGGAGGGTAACGGCTGCGCGAGTCCACGGAGGGCTCCACCCACGAAGGGTCCACGAAGAAGCAACCTTGTCTATTCCATCACGGCCTACGCCCACGGAGGACTAGCCTTACTCGGGGTAGATCTTCACGAAGTAGGCGATCTCCTTGCCCTTACAAACTTCTTGGTTCAACTCCACATCTCAAGACGGAGGCTCCCAAGCGACACCTAACCAATCTAGGAGGCACCACCCCCCAAAAGGTAATAGACGGTGTTGATGATGATGAACTCCTTGCTCTTGTGCTTCAGATGATAATCTCCCCAACACTCAACTCTCCTCACTGATATGACTGTGGTGGAAGAAAGATTTGAGTGGAAAGCAACTTGGGAAGGCTAGAAATCAAGTTTCATATGGTAGGAATGGAATGACTTGATCTCAACACAAGGGTAGGTGGTTCACTTCTCAGAAAGTGTATGGTAGAAGTGGTGGTACTTTCTGATGGCTCTCCTCACGAATGAAGAGGGGGTGGAGGGGTATATATAGCCTCCACACAAAATCCAACCGTTACACACACATTTGACCAATCTCGGTGAGACCGAAGTGAAAACTCGGTCAGACCGAAAGTTCAAATATAGTGAACGTTGGGATTTTCGGTGGGACCGAAAATACCATCTCGGTGGGACCGAAAGTGTATCTGATATGAACGTTGGAGTTTTCGGTGAGACCGAGAAAGAAAACTCGGTAGGACCGATTTGAGAAAAGTCAGGAACCTGCCAGAATCGGTGGGACCGAAAATGAATTATCGGTGAGACCGATTTGAGCCAAGACAGAAGCTTGTCAATCTCGGTAAGACCGATAATGCAAAATCGGTTATTCCGAAATGATGTGAAATGGTTACAGAAGGTTGGCAGTTCAGTTTTGGTGTGACCGATCTCAAACTCGGTAAGACCGATTTTTCTAGGGTTTGGGATATGGCAGAAGTGGTTCATCTCGGTGGGACTGAGTTGGAAGAATCGGTTTGTCCGAGATTACTTATGGGTGTGTTTGGTAGTGAAAGGTGCTGATAGTTGAAGGAGCTAAATCACTAAGCACTTGAGCAACCAGATCATCAACACAACCTCATCCCCTTTTAATAGTATTGGCTTTCCTATGGACTCAATGTGATCTTTGATCACTAAACCAGAAATGGAGTCTTGAGCTTTTGCCAATGCTTGCCTTAGCATTTGAGGGGTCCACTTCTTCAGTCATCTTGCCATACCAATGTGATTGGATTTCCTGAAACATACTTGATAAAAGCATTAGTCCAACCACAAAGTATGTTGTCATTAATTACCAAAACCACCCAGGGAGCAAATGTGCTTTCAATCTCCTCAGCTATGATTAAGAAGCTACAGATCCCAGACGGCGAGCTCGAAGAAACCGGGTCGTTCCAAGGGATCAACCCGGGAAGGAGCAAGCCGAAGGGAAAGATTACGCTGCCAGTGACCTTTGGCGGGGAGCTCAACTTCAAGACGGAGAGGATCACATTTGACGTTGCCGATATCCCAATACCATATAATGGGATACTTGGCCGTCCTGCCCTCGCCAAGTTCATGGCAGCTTCCCACTATGCATACAACGTACTCAAGATGCCGGGGCCAATAAGCGTCATCTCTGTCCCCGGCGACAAGAAGGACACTCTTATCTACGCCGACAAGATCTACCGGGATGCAGCAGCCACAGCAGAGAGCAACACACTTGCCGCTGAAGCTCCCGGGGGGAAGACCAAGACCAAGTCCGGCAAGAGCTCTGGAGCCCACTCCGGCAAACGCACCTCTTCGGAGTGCTGCGCTGCCGTCGAGGACGCACCATCGAGCTCCACCGGCAAGTGCAAGAAAGGGATGGCAGCTCCACCGGCAACCAAGAAGGTGTCCGCCAAGGAGGACGGCACTGGTGGTACCTTCACCATCAGTGCTACACTCGACCACAAATAGGAAAGCGCGCTCGTTGCCTTCCTGCGGGCGAATGTCGATGTGTTTGCGTGGCAACCATCTGACATTCCCGGCGTTCCCAGGAAGGTAATTGAGCACAAGCTTGCTGTTTGTCCTCATGCGCGGCCCGTCAAGCAGAAGGTCAGGAAGCAAGCCGTGGAGCGCCAAGAATTCATCGCCGAAGAGATAAAGAAGTTGGAAGCAGCAGGCCTGGTTAGAGGCGTAATCCATCCTACGTGGTTAGCCAATCCAGTTGTCGTGCGCAAGGCCAATGGGAAGTGGAGACATTGTATAGACTTCACTGATGTGAATAAAGCGTGTCCCAATGATCCATTTCCCTTGCCGCGTATTGACCAGATTGTTGACTCCACCGCCGGATGTGAGCTGCTTTCCTTCCTTGATGCATACTCAGGTAACCACCAGATATTCATGGCCAAGGAAGATGAAGAGAAGACTGCATTTATTACTCCATGCGGCACATATTGCTTCATACGCATGCCCTTTGGATTGAAGAATGCAGGCTCGACATTTGCAAGGGTGGTGCACACTGCTTTTGAGCCACAGATACACAGAAATGTAGAAACCTACATGGATGATATAGTGGTCAAGAGTAAAAGCAAAGATACCCCGATCCAAGATTTAGAGGAAACTTTTGAGAATCTGCACAAGATCCAACTCAAGCTGAACCCCGAGAAGTGCGTCTTCGGAGTTCCCTCCGGCAAGCTTCTCGGGTTCTTTGTGTCCCAGAGGGGGATTGAAGCCAATCCCGACAAGATAAAAGCCATCGAGCAGATCGAAGCCCCGAAGCGCGTCAAGGACATAAGAAGACTTGCTGGTTGTGTGGCTGCTCTCAGCAGGTTCATTTCAAAGTCTGCAGAACGCGCCCTGCCTTTCTTCAAAATCTTGAAAAAGGCAGGTCCTATGAAATGGACTCCGGAAGCGGAGGCAGCGCTGCAAGACTTGAAAGGATACCTGTCCTCCACTCCGATACTTGTCGCACCTAGGCCACAAGAGAAGTTGTTGCTGTACCTAGCGGCAATCAATCAAGTGGTTAGTGCTGCGTTAGTAGCGGAGAGGGAGGCAGATGAGGAACTCACATCCCCGGCAAGCGAATCCAGCGGCAAGCAGGGGGCTTCCCCGACAAGCTCTGGCCCCGACAAGGACAAGTCTGCGCAGGAACAAGGTGAAGTGTGAAAGAAGATGGTGCAGCGCCCAGTGTATTTTGTAAGTTCCCTCTTGCAGGGGGCTAGATCAAGATAGTCTGGGGTGCAGAAGTTGCTGTTCGGCCTCCTCATGGCCTCAAGGAAGCTGCGCCATTACTTCCAAGCGCACGAGATAACAGTGGTCACTCACTTTCCGTTGAAGAGGATATTGCAGAATCCCGAGGCAATAGGTAGGATCGTCGAGTGGGCACTGGAGCTGTCAAGCTTTGGTCTCAAGTTTGAGAGTACTTCAACCATACAGAGCAGAGCTTTGGCAGAATTCATAGCAGAATGGACCCCAACGCCAGATGAAGAAGTCCAAGAGACAAGCATCCCCATCCAAAAAGCGAGCAACGAATGGATGATGTACTTTGATGGTGCTTTCTCGCTGCAAGGCGCCGGTGCCGGCGTGGTACTCATAGCGCCCACCGGAGAGCACCTCAAGTATGTTGTTCAGATGCACTTTCCCAAGGAACAAGCGACAAACAATACCGCTGAGTATGAAGGTTTGCTTGCCGGCCTCAGAATTGCGGCCGAGCTTGGGATCAAGAAGTTGATTGTGCGGGGAGATTCACAGTTGGTGGTCCGACAAGTGAATAAGAGTTATCAGAGCCCTTTGATGGAAGCTTATGTTGATGAAGTGAGGAAGCTTGAAGAACACTTTGAAGGTCTGCAAATGGAGCACGTTCCGAGAGCTCAGAATGATATTGCAGATGGCCTCTCAAAGTGTGCTGCAATGAAGTTACCTGTGGAACCAGGGACCTTCGTGCTCAAGTTAACCCAGCCATCCGTTACACCATCAATTGGGCAAAACAAGAAGAGAAAGTTGGTCTCCGGCGACTACTTGCCGGCGGATCTTCCCGAAGTCGCCGCCAAGGTCCCCAAGATCGACAGCCAAGATGCTGAGGAACAGTTTGCTCCTGCAGATCCAAGGGTCTGTACAGTTGAAGAAGGCGTTCCCCACAAGCCTTGCCCCGGCAGGCTTGCCGGGGGACCATCAGCTCCGGCAGAGCCGCAGGTTCTTGCCGTAGAAGCTGAGGTTCCCACAGCAGCCCTCATGCCTTTAGTCCTTGTTGTTGAGCCTCGGGCTCCAGCATGGGCACGGCAAATCGTCCATTTTCTGCAAACTGGAGAACATCCCGACGAGACAGAACAGATAGAGAAAATAACCAGGCAGTCAAGTATGTACCAGTTCGTTGGCAATGAACTGTACAGAAGAAGACTCAATGGTGTCAGGTTGAAGTGCATTTCCAGAGAAGATGGACAGAAGCTGTTAGCAGAGATACATGGAGGCATATGTGGCCACCACATTGGCGCAAGGGCACTTGCCGGGAAGGCGTTCCGGCAAGGGTTCTTCTGGCCAGAAGCCCTCCAAGATGCAACTGCACAAGTAACCAAGTGTGAAGCGTGCCAGTTCCATGCCAAGCAAATTCACCAGCCAGCTCAAGCTCTCCAGACAATTCCTTTGTCCTGGCCCTTCTCGGTCTGGGGGCTCAATATCCTCGGCCCTTTTCCCCGCGCTGCCGGGGGCTTTGAGTACTTGTACATAGCAATCAACAAGTTCACAAAGTGGCCAGAAGTGGAACCAGTGAGAAAGGTGACAGCACAGTCAGCAGTCAGGTTCTGCAGATCAATTGTTGCCGTTTCGGAATCCCTAACAGGATCATCACCGACAACGGCACACAGTTTACAAGTCGCACCTTCATGCAGTACGTCCAAGACCTTGGCGCCAAGGTCTGCTTCGCTTCTGTTGCTCACCCGAGGAGCAATGGTCAAGCGGAGAGGGCCAATGCTGAAGTGCTGCGCGGGCTCAAGACAAGAACCTTCGACAGGCTGCACAAGTGCGGAAGAAACTGGATAGAGGAGTTGCCGGCGGCTCTTTGGTCAATCAGGACGACACCAAATCAAGCCACCGGACAGACACCCTTTGCTCTTGTCTATGGAGCAGAGGCAGTTCTCCCCACGGAACTCGTATACGGATCTCCTCGAGTGCTCGCTTATGATGAGCTCGAGCAAGAGCAACTGCGACAAGATGACGCATTGCTCCTTCAGGAGGAACGTCTCCAGGCTGCTGTACGAGCCGCTCGATACCAGCAAGCCTTGCGTCTCTATCATAGCCGCAAGGTCAGGGCCAGGAGTCTCGAGGAAGGCGACCTTGTTCTTCGGCGTGTTCAGTCCGCCAAGAATTCCAACAAGTTGACGCCGAAGTGGGAAGGCCCTTATCGGGTGAGACAAGTCACAAGGCCCGGCGCTGTCCGCCTTGAGACCGAAGAAGGCTTACCGGTGAGCAACTCCTGGAACATAGAGCATCTTCGCAAGTTTCACCCGTAAGGCGCGGTTGCCGTGATCCGCTCCGGCAACCACCTTTTGTACAAGTCTTGCCGCTGTTGCATGTAAACCTTTGTACAAAGCCGGGCGCAGACCCCGTGCATCAGTAAAGCTTTTGTGCTTCGCACTATTTGTCATTTTCATGCCTTTCTTTGTTATTTGCATGCATCATCTGACACTATGTGCAACGCACGTCCCCGGTAAGCATTAGCAAGCCATGAGGCCCTATACTTGTTTTTCCTCCTCTCCTTCTTTCCCTCTCAAGCAGAAGGAGTATTCCTCGCGCACAAGTTTGCCCGGGGGGAAGGAAATGGAGGCGTATGAACCAAGTGCTGTTCAAGAAAGAGAAGCCTTGTCGGGGAGCAAACAATCTATGAAAGCTAAGTTACCAAAGTTTGAGTAATTCAATTTTTTTAAATTTTAGTTATCTTCCTTGAACAACCAGACTTTGTATGGAAAACCTGTGCGCGGAGGAACCTACCCGTGGCTAGCCGCACCCTTACTTTGTTTCGAGCACGCTCAACGACTTAAGTGAGCTGCGACAAGTGTCGCGCCCTTACTTCGTTTTCGAGTTCGCTCAGCAACCTAAGTGTGCTGCGACTAGCTGCGGCAAGGTTTCTTGCCGGCAAGGCCTTTGCCAGCAGGCTGCTAAGAGTCCAGCACTCAGCGCTCGCGGCAGGGGCCCCTTGCCGGCAAGTTCCCTAAAAGCGTAGGGTAAAAAGCGTACAAAGTGAAGGATCAAAAGCAAGGGATATAACACTGCATTGATAGCTCAAAATAAGAGTGTATATTACAAAGATAGCTTGCCGCAATACTAACAGACTCTTGTCCATAACACGCTTTGCAGCGGCAAAGGAGGCAGAAAGAAAGGAATCTAATCTACGCGGTCGCCTTCACGCCTCGTGATCTTGCCCACCTTGGCGACGATGTGGGCAACCTGCGCCTTCAACGCCTCCTGGTCAGCTTCGAGCGGCAAGGTGCGGAGGACGTTGACGAGGTTGATGCCGGGGTTACGGTAGACGATCTTCGACAAGACCCGCTCCATGGTACCCATGCAGAGCCGACGCGCCTCGTCGGCCAGCTGCACGGGGATTTTCTCCCGCAGCCGCGCAAGCGCCGGCGCGATTCCCCTGAAGAATAGACTCAACTTGGCACTGTGGGGGAGACTCTCATCCGGGGAGTACACGAGATGCTCCGCCTTCAGCGCCATCATCTCCACGTCAATATTGGCAGCGGAGGTGACCAGCTCATCAGTCCACTGCTCCACTGCCTGGTTGAAGTTGTTCGCTGAGACAGCGGCGCTCTCCACCAAGGCCTTTTCCTTGCGGAGTTCGTCCTTCAGCTTCGTCTCGCGGTCCCGGGCGGCGTCGAGCGAGCCAGTCAAGGTGGAGACCTTCAGCTCTAAGTCAGCAATGGAGTTCTTGGCGTCAGAGAGCTCTGTGCCCTTCTCGGAGAGACGTATCTGCAGCTCAGAGTTGGTGTGGGCATCTTTCTCCCGCTCCACGTTGAGCGCTGTGACTCTGTCCTCGCTCGCCTTCAGGAACAACTCCAGCTGCTCCACCTTGGCCTCCAGGTCCTTCTTGGCGGTCTCTGCGGCGGCTGCGGCGCTCCTCGCCTCCTTCAAAGCCCCGCCTATGGCCTGCTCCCGGGCGGCGAGGTCGTCCTCGTGGGCATCGAGGTCGACCTTCCGCTGGTTGAGTACTCCTTCTCGCCGGGACAGCTCCTCGGCGGCCAACCGCTGCTGCTCCTCGGCCTCAGATTTTTCAAGGAGGAAGGCTTGCTGCGCCCCGGCAAGCTCTTCACGCTCCTCCACCAAGTTGCGGAGGGCCGCCTGATTGGCGGCACGGAGCTCCGCGGCGCGCTTCTCCAAGTCAGCTCCAGCCTTGGCGGCGAGAGCCTCCCAAGACTCCAACTTCGCCTGCCTGGCCCGGTACAAGGCCAGGAGCCGTCGAAGGAGTCTCTCCTCTTCGGGCTCGTCGCTGCTGCCGGGCGCTTCAACAACCGTCAATCCGGCGGAGCCGAGGACCTCTCCGTCAAAGGTCTCTCCCTCCGCGGGTGCTCGAGACGAGGACGCCCACGAGACTTGTATGAAGACCCCGTTGGCGGCCTCCAGGTAGACGCCCTGCCCAGTCGCGGAGGCGGAAGGGTCGGCGGCCGGTGCAGCGTCCGGCGCTCCTGCGGCCTCCGGGCTGGCAGTGCGGTCGTCGGTCCCTTCCCCAGTCGCGGCGTCTGCGGTCGGGGCGGTCTCTTCAGCGGCAGGCTCGTCGGCTCCAGCCATTCCCTCGGTGGCAGTGGTGTTGCCGCCGGCGCCTTGCACCTCCTCCTCAGCGGTGGCCTCCGTCTCCATCCGCTCCGGTGCAGGAGGATCTAGCAGAAGAAAAAGAAAAGAAAGAATCAAGCAAATATCCAAAAAAGACGAATCCGGGAAGAAGAAATTACAAGCTTTACCTTCGCGGACTTCTTCAACGACGGGGTCCCTTGCCGGGGAATTCTCCCTTGGCGGCGGAGTAGCGGCCCCTGCTGGCGGAGGGCCGCCTGCGCCCTCCCTTGGAGGGCTGCTCGCCCTTGTCGGGCTGCTCACCCTTGGCGGGGTACTCGCCCTTGGCGGAGTGCCCGTCCTTGGCGGAGCGTTCTCCCTTGCCGGGGAGTTCATCCTTGGCGGGGAGGGTGGAGCAAGTGGCTCATCGGGGGCGACCTCCTGGCGCTCCTGCGGCTGCGGCTCCACTTCTGCACAAGACAACAAGACATCAGTACAAGAAACGACCTCGAGCGCGCCCATCAAGCAGAAAGACGAACACCAGACTTACGCTGGGGGCTGCGCTGGGGGCTGCTCCTCGGAGCAGCAGGCTGATCCGGCAAGCTCGTCGCCGGCGCGTCGCTTGTCGCCACGACGGGCTCGTCGTCCTCAACGTTGACCACAAGGATCTTGGCCCTCTTCGCCATCCGCTGGGTCAGGGTCCTGCGAAGCAAAACAAAAGCAAGATCAGAACCAGCAAGGAAAATGAAGACAAAATCAAAGGAACTAAAAGAATTGCAAGAACTTACTCCTCTTCCTCTTCGTCGGAGCTGAGGGCGGAGAAGTCAAACTCCGCCTGGTGTGCTCCCGCGCGAGGAGCTGGAGGAGAAGGCTCCCTCGGGCGCTTGGCGGTCTCCGGGGCTGTGGGCTGTGAAGACCCGGCCCCCGTTGTCGCCGAGGACCGAGGGGCAGAAGGAGCACCCGTTCCGCTCCGGGAAGAT
>LR738715.1:487530793-487556569 GCA_902687465.1 Secale cereale | reverse complement strand
ACCTCGAGCGCGCCCATCAAGCAGAAAGACGAACACCAGACTTACGCTGGGGGCTGCGCTGGGGGCTGCTCCTCGGAGCAGCAGGCTGATCCGGCAAGCTCGTCGCCGGCGCGTCGCTTGTCGCCACGACGGGCTCGTCGTCCTCAACGTTGACCACAGGGATCTTGGCCCTCTTCGCCATCCGCTGGGTCAGGGTCCTGCGAAGCAAAACAAAAGCAAGATCAGAACCAGCAAGGAAAATGAAGACAAAATCAAAGGAACTAAAAGAATTGCAAGAACTTACTCCTCTTCCTCTTCGTCGGAGCTGAGGGCGGAGAAGTCAAACTCCGCCTGGTGTGCTCCCGCGCGAGGAGCTGGAGGAGAAGGCTCCCTCGGGCGCTTGGCGGTCTCCGGGGCTGTGGGCTGTGAAGACCCGGCCCCCGTTGTCGCCGAGGACCGAGGGGCAGAAGGAGCACCCGTTCCGCTCCGGGAAGATACCCCTCCGCTTGGCGCTCAGGCACGTGGCGCCTCCTTGACGACCTCGCTCGTCTTGGTGGCGCGCGTCGCACGGCGCGCCGCCTGCTGTCGAGACGCCTGTGGCCTCGCCGCCTCAGCTGCCTTGCGGAGGCGCTTCTTCGATTGCAGCGTAGGGCTTGCCGGAGGCGGAGAATTCTCCGAGGACGAGGAGGCATCGTTGTCAAGATTCAGAGATCCACCAGAGTCTTCATCGGAATCTCCAGCCTCGGCGTCCTCCTCCTCCTCGGCGGGCCCGCTGGACTCAGCGCCATGCCCGGCGGCCTCGCTCCCCCCGGCAACGTCGCTCGTCCCAGCAAACTTCACGGAAGGCTCCCCGGCAAACTCCTCGGGCGCAATCTTCAGCAGCTTGAGGATATCCGCCTCCTCTGCTTGACTCACTGCGTCCGCGGCCTGTGCCTCTTCCACAGTGTATACAAAGTCGCCCGCAGCCGCAGCTGCGGCAGACTCCTCCATCCTGGAGGCGATGTAAGCTATATCCCGCTCAGTAGTAGCCCGGGTAAGGCCCTTGTTCTCCTCGGCGTTGCGGGGCTTCTCGACCAAGTTGTCGAAGAAGGTCAGCACGGTCTCCGGTGGAGGCTCCAGCCAAGTGGGGACGACGCCGTGGGAGTCGCACTCGGGCATCATCGCGCGTAGGGAATCGCGAGCAGTGCTGTTGCACAGCGGCACCACTCCCCGGGAAGGTCTGAACCACTCCGGGTGGGCCGGGTCATGCTTGAAGAGCTCCCGGACCATCCCCTTCAACTCCAAGGAGGTGAAGTTGTAGTTCAATCCAGGGCGCAGCCTCATGATGTCTGCCGCATTGCCGAATTCCCAGGCGGGCCTTTTCCTTTCTTGTAAAGGGGCGATGCGGCGGCGGAGGAAATCTGCTCCAACTTCTCCGATAGTCAGATTGGTGACCCGGAGACGAATGATCCTAATGAGGGCGATCTGAAGCTTGCTGTCCTCCGGGGCCAATTCACTCCAATCCCTGCCGCGCACTATGGCAGTGTGGCGCGACGAGGTAAAGGGCTCTGGCTTATCTTCCAGCACCCAGCACCAATCGGCTCTCCACTCCTCCCACTTGCCGCGAAGCTCTCCTTTCAAGTATGAGTCCTTCTTGTTCAGCCTAAAGATCCAGGAGATGCCGCCAGAGAGGGGGGCACCTGACTCTACTCTAGGCATGAAGAAGTGGCGGAAAAGAGCTACATTTGGATGAACCCCAACATAGTTTTCGCACAGATGTACGAAAACGGCCATCGTAAGGATGGCGTTGGGGGTGAAATCTAGGAGGTGGAGGCCATATGTATTCATGACATCACAAAAGAACTCCGAGAACGGAGGGCACATACCACAATGGAAGAATGCAGCAAAGAAAAAGTACCCGCCGGGGAACGTATCTTTGGCGACGGCGGGGAAGACTTGGGTGCGGGGATGAGCTTTGGTCTCCCTCGCCCAGAACAAATAGTATTTGTCCCGCAGCTCCCTCGAGCCAAGCCTCGGCGCGAAGACCACACACTTCTTCCGCAGGGCTGCCAGCTTCGCCGCCTGCTCGGACTTCTCCTTCTTGGCCTTGTCGCTCTTCGCCTTGTCGCTCTTCGGAGCCATGGCGGGAGCGGCGAGGAAAGAGACGAGGGGGTCGACGGTGCCGCGGATGCGGGAGACGGCGGAGGAAGAAAGGGGCTTGGCTCTCTGTCGACCTTTGGAAGGCGGAGGGCGACGGGGGTTTCTGGAGAATCAAGGCACAATGAAGACGATGGAGGGGAACTGCCCCTGCTTCCTTTGCTTTTAAGGGGGAAGTGGGGGACGTTCCGCATTTCCCATTAAAGAACAGGCCACGATCTCTCCCACGACGCCGCAATCGACGCGTGCCGTTAGGGAGGGATGCGGCGGATACGAAAGGGGATACGGCTTGCCGTGGGCCGCGCATGCCCGTGCACTGTCTTGGGCCTGGCCCAACAGCGCTCGGCACCGTGTGTGGCCCAGGCCCAGGGGCTCCTGTCGGTGTACTAAGATAGGGGTACCTTAGTACCCCAACTTGTGCACGGGCAGTAGCAGCTTCCCATGGTTGGGCTTACCACGTGTTCGCCAAGAACCTTTCCTGTCCCTATGAAGCCATTCAAAAACAAAGTATACAAGACAGAAGATCAAGGCCCCGGCAAGAGGAGCTTGCCGGGAAGGCCGCACCAGGCTCAAGGTTATCACTTTAGCACAAGACCCTGGCAAGAGGGGCTTGCCAGGAAGGCCAAGGAACACATACCTCAAGAGATGCCTCGGCGCATCTTGCGCCCCGGCAGGACCCAGAGAGCGACAAGCTTCCGGGCCCGGCAAGATCACTACCCTCGCAAGGTGCTTGCCGGGGAAACCTACGCTGTGTGCCCGCGCTCCAGCTCATCGGCCCACGCGTCGCCCTGGGGCCCTTCCAGGGGCACGTGGCAGATGGCTGTGTAGCTTGGGGCACACAGTGGCAAGCCACGGTGACGAGGCTACCGCCGTGGCAAACGGAGAAGCATGGACGGACACTTTTGGGGTCGACGGCGACGGGCATTTAAGGCCCTTGTCCCCCACTGTCAAAGTTAGGTGAAGACCACTGTTCATATACTGTTCATGCACTGTTACAACTACCACCTAAATTACGCTTTTACCCTCCTCTACGTTGACACCTGTCGGTGACCCCTTTGAGCTATAAAAGGAGGCCCATGCACAACGTAGAGGGGGGTTCGAAACCTAGACAACTCTCTCGCTCGGTGTAGCTAGTACTGTAGCTCTTCAAGCTCCCGAGCTCAAGAACTCAATATAATCCAAGAAGGAGTAGGGTTTTACGCGTCCGCGCGGCCCGAACCTGGGTAAAACTGCCCGCGTGTGCCTCTCGATCTGCTCTCCGTGCTCCCTCCGCTCCCTTACCGCAACGTAGAAGGGGCTCCGGTCCCATAGGTGTTCGTGGGAGGACAGTTTTCCCCCGACAGGGTCGTGCATGTTGTTTGCACATTAGCTATGTGGGTTAGAAGTTTGCATAAGATGTCTTACTACTTCAATCTAATAGATGTGTGCATCTTCAGTTATTGCACCAATGTGCGGTCTTGATAATTAATATCTTACCGCAATATCGCCAATGTTTTCATAAGTTTTCTTACATATCAAAGTTTTTTAGTTGTTCATTGAACAAATGTTGTTCAATAACCAATGTGTAGTCTTGATTATTAATATCTTACTACGGCATTGCCAAGGTTTAAAGAACTTTTTGTAACTACAAAGTCTTATTGTTATTCATAGAACATATGTCGTTCAATAACATTAACTATCATATTTTTCTAATGATATCTAGCCCGTGCATCTTCACGGGTTGATGACGAGTACTATTAGAAGGGGATGATGTGTTGCTTAATGGTCTCCTTACTCAAGTGCTTAGTAATATTCTCCAAATCCCTCAACCCTTTCTCATTTCCACATATGTCCCAAACCTAAAAGTCAAACTCGGCCCCACCGATTTGATCTATCCGGCGCCACCGAGTTCACTTGACATAGCCACTGCCACAAACCCTAATCAGTTTGGTCTCACCGATAAGGATCTCGGTCTCACTGAGATGGAAATACAAACTCTCTGTGTCCTCTTTGTAACGTTTTGGTCTAACCGAGATGAGCGAATCGGACCCACCGAGTTGGCATTGCAAACTCTCTGTTTGCTCTTCGTAACGTTCCGGTCCCGCCGATGTGAGCAAATCGATCCCACCAAGTTTGCCTGACCAATACTATATTAGCCTATTACCAGAATTAATCTCACCAAGTTTATGTAATCGGTCAAACTAAGTTGAGGTTTTGCTCTAACCCTAACGCATCGGTCTCACCGAGTTGATACTGTCGGTCCCACCGAAAGGTCTAACGTTCACATTTTGAAATGCTTCGGTGTGACCGAGTTCTTTTATTCTGTCTGACCGAGTTGGGTCAAATGTGTGTAACGGCTAGATTTTTGTGGAGGTTATACATACCCCTCCACCCCTTCTCCACCGGAGAGAGAGAGCCATCAGAACATGCCTACACTTCCACTATTCATTTTTTGAGAGAGAACCACCGGCTAATGTGTTGAGACCAAGATATTCCAATCCTACCATATGAATCTTGATCTTTTGCCTTCCCCAAGTTGATTTCCACTCAAATCTTCTTTCCATCGTATCCAAATCTGTGAGAGAGAGTTGAGTGTTGGGGAGACTATCACATGAAGCACAAGAGCAAGGAGTTCATCATCAACACACCATTTATTACCTTTTGGAGAGTGGTGTCTCCTAGATTGCTTAGGTCTCACTTGGGAGCCTCCTACAAGATTGTGGAGTTGAACCAAGGAGTTTGTAAGGGCAAGGAGATCGCCTACTTCGTGAAGATCTACGCGGATGAGGCAAGTCCTTCATGGGATATAGCCACTATGGGATAGACAAGGTTGCTTGTTCGTGGACCCTTCGTGGGTGGAGCCCTCCGTGGACTCGCGCAGCCGTTACCCTTCGTGGGGTGAAGTCTCCACCAATGTGGATGTACGATAACACCACCTATCGGAACAACGCCAAAAACATCCGTGTATCCAATTGCGTTTGCACACTCCAACCCCTCCCTTTACCTTCATATATGCAATGATTTACGTTCCGCTGCCACAACTCTGGAATTACATGTGTAGGAAGATTGCTTGACTTGTGCTAAGTTGCTAAAATCTGCCAAAACATAAAATTGGGAAAAGGCTAAGTTTTTATTTGGTCAAGTAGTCTAATCACCCCCCTATAGACATACTTTCGATCTTACAAGTGGTATCAGAGCTTTGTTCTCCATTTTCCTTGATTTCCACAGCTTTGGTGATCATAGCCTTGGTTTCACAACCTAGGAGAGTATGGCGTCTAGCGATGGAAGTTATCACCGTAGAGGTCCTTACTTTGATGTTAGTAACTTTGCTAGTTGGAAACATAAGATCAAAATGCATATTCTTGGACATAGCCCCGCCGTTTGGGCCATTGTGTGTATTGATTTGCAAGGTGAATTCTTCTATGGGAAGGAACCAAATCGTGAAGCTACCGCAGAAAGATTGAAGATGTTGCAATACAATGCTCAACCTTGCGATATCCTCTTCAATGGATTGTGTCCCGGAGAATTCAACAAAATCTGCCGTCTTGAGAATGCAAAGGAAATTCGGGATACTTTTATTGATATGCATGAAGGTACCGACTCCGTCAAGGAATCCAAATTGGATGTCCTTCAAAGTCAAATTGACAAGATAAAAATGAATGATGGAGAAGGCGTCGCTGAAACGTACTCTAGGATTGCTCTCATGAAAAATGAGATTGCCGGCTTAGGGAGCAAAGAAATGACCGATAGATTCATCATCATGAAGATCCTAAGAGCCTTGGATGAAAAATATTATACCATGTGCACATTGATCCAAATGATTCCCAATTACAAAGATCTCAAGCCAATGGAAGTCATTGGTATAATTGTTGCTCATAAGATGTCACTTAAGGATAAAGAAGAGCTTCACAACAAGTCTAGTGGCACTTACAAAGCCTCATGTGAGGCTCCTACATCATCAAGTGAGATACAAGTCTTTAATGAAGAATTGAGCTTAATGGTGAAGAACTTCAACAAATTCTTCAAGAATAGAAGCAAAGAAAGAAACTCCAAGTCAAGGTCCTATAATGACAAAAGGTCTTCTAGTCATGACCGGAATTGCTACAATTGTGGGAGACTTGGACACTACTCAAATGAGTGTACGGCTCCACACAAGAGAAGAGAAGACTCACCTAAAAGGAGAAGTAGAAGAGAAGATTCACCACCAAGAGAGAGAAGGAGTAGAGATGATCATTATGAACGAACACCCTCCCGTAGGAGCTATACAAGACGAAGACATCAAGGTCATGTTGGTGAATGGGTATCTGGTACCGACTCCGATGACCACTCTGAGAGAAGCTATTGCTCCAACTCCGAAGATACTCAAGATGAAGGTGTTGCCAAAATTGCTCTTGTGTCATCCAACTCCTACGACATATTTCACTCACCAAATAAAGGAATTAGAAGATGCTTCATGGCTAATGGCCCTAAGGTATCGCACCCCAAATATTTTAATTTCAATAGTGATGAAGATGACTTGCGAGGAGATGGTGATTTACTTGTTGGTAGCAATAGTGATGAAAACTATGATGAGAACTATGATGAAATTGATATTAATCATGCTAACCATGATAAACGAATGACGATGATAAGAAGGAGATTGAGCGTCTAACTAAAGAACTAAACACTCTTGAGTTAGCTCATGAAACTACCTTAGAGGATCATCGAGAGCTTTTGAGGACTCATGAGAAGCTACGCTTTGAAAAGCTAAATCTAGATCTAGAGCATGAGTTCTTAAAAGCAATCAATGATGATGTTCTGAAGAAAAGTTTTTCTTATGTTTCCAAGCATACTCTTGTCTACCTACATGCCACAAGTAAAATCTAGCAACAAGAACAAGAAAGATTCTTCCTCTAGTAGTAACAATGATCATGATAAATCTAATGTTGTTGCTTCTAGTAATTCTCTTGATTCCACCAATGATTCTCTTAGCCAAGTTACACTTGAGCAAGAAAATAGTTTATTGAAGGGAGTTATAGAGAAAGGTGTTTACAAGAGTCTTGCCAGGAGTAAGCAATTTGAGGAAATTGTGCGCAAGCAAGGAAGGCACCGGAAGAATAAAGGTGTTGGTTTTGAACGAAAGTTCAATGCCAATTGAGTTGAGTGGGAAGAAGATCAATACCCCAAGACAAAGTTTGTTCCTCAACAAGAGATGTATGATCCTACTTCCTCCAAGGGGACACATGCTCAATATGATCTTCCACCACAACACCACAAGCTATAAGGAAAGGACAAGCTTCAAGAAGAGATTGATGCATTTGAAGAAGCTCCTAAAGCCTTGGTCAAGTGGGTTCCCAAGACTACGTAAAGTTCTCCTTCATCAAGTACATCTACAACTCCAAGGATTCCCATCAAGATGATGTGGATCTCGAAGAAGAAGAACTAGAAAATTCTTGAGGGTGACTCCGTCAACATACTTCAGTCATATTTATATTGGCAAGGACAAGTGCAATCAACTTCCACATCTTGCACTAGTTCAAGGAGTCACAAAACGTCTTGTTGTTAAGACAAGGAACAAGGTAACCTAATGTTCTCAAGGACATCATCTTAGGTGTTCTTTAATCTATGTCCATGGATATCCTTGTATGTTCCTTGTGGGACTAACCGATGTAGTAATTGAAAGTGCAACTCAATCCAATGGATTGCTCCAAATGATCTACATCAACATTGAGAATCTACATCTTCAACACCTACATGAAGTTATCGTCGACAAAACCGAAGGTTAGTTCATCCTTCTTAGGGGGGATATCACATCTAGGGGGAGCTTTACTCTTAGAATTGAGCTAAAGCAACTCTAATGATGTGAACACAACAATGCTTTATGTAAAAGTGGCAACCCAACTTGTGCTTAAACGATGAGTATGACCTATGATATAATGTTTTCATTTGACTCCTAAGTCAATATACTTATATATAGATAACCTAGTCATCGCCAATTGCTTGATAGATGCTAGAGTGTTTGTGCATGCTTTGCCACATATTTCATTTGCTATCTTATTGTTTGAGCATGTTGAGTGCATATTTTTCTCATTCGAGGAGATCCATTTGTTGCTATGATTGTTTGGCTTTATTATTTTGCCAAATGGATGGACAAGAATGCCTAAGTACCCCCTCTATCTATCTATGCTTTTCTTGTCTCAAAATCTAGTCATGCTACAACACAAAGTTTGATCAAGTCAGATTCGAACCCTCCGGGTGAGGAACACTCGGAGTCACCGGTTCGTCATAGACTTATTCTTCCAAAACCTCTTAGTGCATTTCGGTCTGACCGATTCATTCCTTTCTGTCATATGGAGTCCATTAAGTTCATCTAGATTTTCAATCTCGGTGCAACCATTTAGAACAATTCGGTCACACCAAGTTGCAGTAACTCCTAGCAGTTTTGCATCTTGGTGCCACTGAGTCGTTCCACTCTGTTACACCGACAGGGTCTGGATATATATACCCACGGGCCGAACTTTGAAAAGTTTTCCGAACCTTATCATCCGTGCCTATCCAGCTCGTCCGACTCGAGGTCACCGATCATCCTCTCATCGCCAGCGACCCCCTCCTGCTGGTCTTCGCCTCCATCAACGGGAATCTCCACCGCCGTTGTCACCGTAGCGAAGTCATCGCCGAGTTAGGGTATGAGTTCGACCCTTTGTTTTTTCTCAATCTGATTCTTAGCACAAAGTCAATGTCATGTTTCTTGCCACGTTTGAGATCATCCTGTCCAGCGAAAACTCCCTTTAGATTAGACATGTTTCAAAATTTTAGGGTTAGGTTTCCACCGAACTCATCTCGGACCGACTGAGTTGTAGAAATCGGTCTCACCAATTTGGCTTAGGCCATTGCACTTGTGACTTTTAGTTTGACCGAAATATACAAATCGGTGTGACTGAGTTAAACTCCGAGTGAAACCCTAGCAATCTCGAAGTCATCGAACTGTGTCTCGGTCTGCCGATTTCACCAGTTTAGACTCTCAAAATTGCTTCGGTGTCACCGAGTTTAACAAATCGGTAGCTCTGAAATGCTTTCTATAGAAACCTAAAACTAAGTTTTTGACTCAATTGTTTTGCAAAATCTCTCCACTTTGTGATGCTCATCCACTCTACCTCAACTATATCTATTCACATGGTGAGCTTGCAGTTTCAGATACGCCTGAGGATAGTGATAGTCAGAACATGTCAGTGGAGCAGGCAGAACTGAGTGAGGGCTCTAGTCCCTCCAACAGCAGCTACTATGAGAGCAGCAGAAGCACTCCAACCAATCTGCCAAAGGCTGCCACCAAGACAAGGAAGAAGGGAACTTCTGACAGTGAGGATGAAGACTTTGTGGCTCAAGAGGTCACTTCAAAGAAGAAGGCTGTCAACAAGGAGGAATCTGCTAGAGTTATCAAGCCTGGTCTAAACAAGAAGGCCCCTGCCAAGAAAGCTCCAATGTCAAAAGTCAGAGCTTCCACTCAAGAAACCATGGTGTTTACTCTTGAAACAAGACATGACGAGCCTGCATTATCCAAGAAGAGAGATAGGAAGACTACAACCAGAGTGGTTGGCAAGCCATCTATGAGACATGATGATGATGATGCAGATGAGCATGTTGCACCTGATGCAAAGACTCAGAAGCTGATGGGGGATGCCATCAAATACAGGTGTGACACCCCGAGACCGGTGCGCCAGGTGTCAGCCAGTTATTCGTTGTCAGTGCCTTGTCATCTGCTTGCGTGTTGCATCTTGCCATGTCATCATGTGTGTTGCATCAGCATGTTTTCAAAACTTGCATCCGCCCGAGTTCCCTCGTCCTTTCCGTTGTTCATTCTGAGCCCAGACACACTCACACGTGCCCGCGGTTGCTCCGATTATTTATTTTATAAGTGGCCGAAAAATGTTCTCGGAATGGGATGAAACTTGGCGTGTGGTCTTATTATAGTGTAGACAGGCCGCCTGCCAAATGTCATCGCATTGGGAGTCCGTTTGATAGCCCAACGGATATATATAGCGGCACTAGTCGCCGGTTATTTCGTGGGACGTTTTCGGTCTCCGAAAACATCCGTGGGCCTTTCTCCTCTCCTCTCATCTCAGCCCACCTCCTCTAACACAGCCCACTAATTCCATCTAGGCCCATCCTAACTCCCGTCCCGATCGGATCCGTCGGATCGTGATCGGAGGGCTCTAAAACCCCTCCAAACTCCAAACCCTAGCCCTCCTGCTATAAATGGACTCCCCCTAGTCCATTTTTGGCCTTCCCCTACCTCCCTCCTCAAATTCCGTGCAGTGCTTCCACCGCCGCCGCCCAGTGCTTCCACCCTCGCCGCGCAGTGCTTTCGCCGCAACCGCCACCTTCTTCCCCCACCGCGCGAGCCCGCGGAAGCCCAGATCCGGCCCGCCTGGGCCCGGATCCCGTCCGCCGCCGCCGCGATCCCGCAGCTCCCGCTGCCTCCCGTTCCCCCGGCGCCCTCGATCCCGAGCTCCTCGTAGCCTGCTCCGTCTCCTCTAGCCGCCCTCCACCGGAGTCTCGTCGTCGCCGCCGTCCTAGCTAGCCGGAGCACCCCTTGCCTCCGCCGGAGTCTCGTCTTGCCTCCCAGCCCCGCCTCCGGCCGGATCCGGCCCGCCGCCGCCTGGATCCGCCGGATCCCGTCGTGCCCGAGCCAGCGTCGCTCACTCCTCCGCCTCCCGCTCTCCGACGCCGCCGTCCCTTCGCCAGCGCCCGAGCAGCCGCCGCTGCTGCGTCCTCACGCGAGGGAGGCAACCCAACCGGCGCGCTGGGCCTCCCGTTCGTGGGCCCCGGCCTGCCTCCTGGGCCCTCTCCTCCAGCCGCGGCCCAGCTCCAGCCGAGCCGGCCTGCTGCTTCTTCCTCTTCTACTGGGCCAAGCCCATGGGTGAGCAGCCCAGTTCCCCGCCTCGGGCGTCTTTTAGTTTCCTGTCGCCTGCTTCTTCCTCTTCTACTGGGCCAAGTCCCTGTTAACTGTTTTAATGTTGCATCTTTGCATAGTGATATCTTTTTGTGTGCTTATCCGTTTTGAGTGAATGATATGTCAAAATGATCGTGGTGATATGCTCTACACGTTGTTCCATTGTGCCATGCATGTTTGAGTTCATCTAGATGTTTAAATATCTGTTGCAAGGGTGCTACTTGTTATAAACTGCTGCTACTTGTTATTTTGTTGCCATGTTTGATATGTGATAACTTGTTGCATGTTTATCCAAAAGATGCAAATGATATGTCAAAATGTTCATCATGAGATGCTCTACATGTTGGTTGCTCTAGCTTGCATGATAGAATTCATATTGCCATATTTATCTCCTTTGCAAAAGTGCATGTGGCTGTTAGGTTGTTAAACTTGTTACGAAATGCCTAGTTGAGGAGCTCGTTGCTATTGTTGTGTTTGTCCCCTTGTCACATGCCTAGATGTTTTAGAATCTCCATGATGTGGTCTCTGATGTGGTGTATTTAACTTTCCATGATATGCCTTGTGTTGACTTAAACATGCTCACAAACGTGCCATGATAATATTGCTGTTTTAACACTTAGTGAAATTTCACTAAGTCTGGAATCTGTAATGTCCGGATGCTATGTTTGCTTGTTGTCCTAGACAAATCCATGTTAGTTTTGGGGTGACTTTTGATGATTCCTTGTTGTATATGTTGTTGGCTATCCATTCATGCTCTCACATGCTCATTTGGGTGGCTGTAGCATATTTAACTCTTGCTCCCAAGTTGCTATAAAATACTGCTGTCAGGTTTTTGTTGTCATGTTCAAAATGTTGTAGCTTGTTGCTATTGATCCATGCCTCCTATGGAGATGCTCCAATGGACTTGTTTGCTGTAGGATATGTCTACTTCATGTTCATGCTTCTTATCACCATGTTTGAGTGATGTAGCATATATTTATCATGCTCCAAATTTGCTATGTGGCTGTTAATTTCAGCTTGTTGTTATTCTTGTTTCATGTGTATCTTTTAGTCCGTTGCTCCGTTTGGGGTGTTCTTCATATGAAACTTGAGTGATTTCGCATGTAGAATCATAATATCATCTTGTTTTCATGTTTGGAGTGAGTTTGGTTGATGTTCGGGTGCATCTTGCATCGTGGCCATGTTATGCTTCCTGTATAGACTTGTTGTGCTTCCTATATAGACTTGTTTGCATCATACTTGCTTAAGCACATTGCCATGTTTCCTGTGATGTTTTCTGTGCTTCCTACCTTGCCATGTTTTGCTTCCTGTGTAGACTTTATGTGCATCATAAGTAGACTTGTTTTGCATCATACTTGGTAGTGCCTATTGTCGTGTTCTTGAGTGGTTTGTTTACCGTGTTGCTTGGTTCTTCTCGTTAGTGCTTGTTCCGTTGCGTTCGTGAGGATTCGTTCGTCTACCCGTGGTTCTTCTTCAAGGCTTCTTCTTCGTCTTCTTCATGGAACCGTTCTTCTTCCTTGCGGGATCTCAGGCAAGATGACCATACCCTTGGATACCTTTACTATCATTGCCATGCTTAGTGTCTCGATGCTATCGTTACATGTCACGCTACCCATCTTTATGTCAGCCTCTCCTTGTTTCCATGAAACCTCTAACCTTTGACACCTTCCTAGTAAAAACCATTGTTTGGCTATGTTACCCGCTAGCTCAGCCCCTCTTATAGCGTTGTTAGTTGCAGGTGAAGATGAAGATCGTTCCAGGAGGGAACTTGTTGTTGGAATATCACAATATCTATAATTATTGTTAACACACCTATATACTGGGCATGGGTGGAAGGCTTGGCCTTTTGCTCGGTGTTTTGTTCCACTCATGCCACCTTAGGCGCCGATAAACCGGCATTATGTTCCTTGATTTTGCGTTCCTTACACGATGGGTATATGGGGACCCCTTGACACCTGGACTTTGAATAAAACTCCTCCAGCAAGGCCCAACATTGGTTTTAATTTGCCTCATAATAACAACTTAATTAAATAATTAAATTTTCATAGGGGGTCGCGTCCCCGGGGATTCTTTCTACATAGCAGGGGGGCCAGTGCTGATGGTGTTGGTCCCAAACGGGGGTCCTGCGGGGCCACCACGGGGAAACTCGAGGTTTGGTTTTACCTGTAGCATCACCCATCCGGTCGTGGCCTGAGACGAGATACGCACGGCTACTATCAGGGTGTCGACACACCGAGAGGTCTTGATGGACTTGTTTTACCATTGTCGAAATGTCTTGTGCACCGGGATGCCGAGCCTGATCGGATTTCCCTAAGATAAGGTGTGATGATATTATATTTATCACTTCAGCTAATCGTGAGAGCTTGTGATGGGCTAAGTTGGGACACCCCTGCAGGGTTATGAACTTTCGAAAGCCGTGCCCGCGGTTATGTGGCAGATTGGAATTTGTTAATGTCTGGTTGTAGAAAACTTGACAGAGGATCCGAAATAAAACACACAACTGTGTGAGTAACCGTGACTGTCTCTTTTCACTTTGAGAAGAGAACACGGTGGGGTTATGTTTGATTCGTATGTAGTTCAGGATCTTTAGCGATCACTACCAGTTTGCGACCGTTTGCGTAGATGCTCATCTTAATCTTGTACTCGTAAGTTAGCCACCATACTTTTGCTTAGCCGCTGCTGCAACCTCACCACTTTACCTCTTCCTACCTATTAAGCTTTGATAGTCTTGTTACCCATGGTTATGGGATTGCTGAGTCCTCGTGGCTCACAGATACTACCACAACAGTTGCAGGTGCATGTGTCACACCCTGATTTTCATGTCACATTGCTTAAGCTAATTTTCATGTCAAAAATGTGGATTTGCAAAAACTTTTGAGTGTTTTTGACTTTGCTTGATTTGACTTTTGTCTGCTGTTTGCTAGTGCTCTAAAAATCAAATAAATCCCCCAACTCTTATACTTCATCTCCTTGACCCAAAACCTTTTCCCAATGATCATGCCATGTGTATAGACCAGTATAGAATTTTCTTATAAAAATATTTTGGCCAAATGGTATTTTCTAAAATTAGTTTTCCAAAAACCCCTGAATTGAGGTTTGCACTGCAAGTACCTTATTTAGAGTGTGAAAAATCTTTCAAAAGTATATTTGAATCCTATTAGGTATAGGACTCCCAGAAACCACAAAAGTATAATTTTAAAAGTTATTTTTATATTTTATTTAAAAGCTTTTTCTTAAGGCCAGAAATGGTCTTTAATAGGAAAAATTATTTAATCATTTCAAAAATATTTGCCAAAATTCAGGGAGACTCATAGGACATATATTGTCCATATATAAGAGTTTCAACACATGGTCATGTTCAAAATATTGGACAAATCCTTCCAAAACCCTTTCTTGATATTTCAAGCTTTTGAAATATTTACAAAGGAAATATTCTCCACAAATTCCAGGGAAATTCTATCATGTCATATATGACATATTTGATGATCTTACAAAGCCTCATGCCCTGAAGATCAAGGAAACATCCTCTAATCCCCTCAAAACCATTCTGTCCATATTTGAAGTTTGAGCAACTTTACATTGCCAAACTTGTCCAAATGCTCTCAAATTTGGTGCACATGCTAGAATGGCCTAATAAGGCATCTAGAACAAATGGCACAAGATTTGGAATAGAGCAACTTGATCAGATCACCCCAAAACCCTTTCTGTTCAAATGCAAATTTGAACAACTTTACATTGTCAACTTTTTATCTGGAGCCTCAAACTTTGAGGGCACATTCATAACCCCAAATGATGATGCTACACCAAGTGGTGCATCAAGGGGAGATGATTTGCTTAACTCAAACAGGGTGAAACCATTTCTGTTGATTTCTAGGGTTCACCAAAGTTACATTGGCCAATTTGCCCAAATGAGCTCAAATTTGGTGTAGGGGCCTAATTATATGTGACATTTGATCCTGTTACGTCCCATGTCAAGTGGATGCCATTTGCTTGACCAAACACTGATCAAACACCTTCTGTTCATTTACCAAAACCAGTGTTTGAACCACTTTTACTTTTCTCCATGGCCTCAACTTCTTACCACATGTTCATTTAGTTACTGGCTACCCCCAGTAACTTCCCCAGCACCCCAGCTCCATGATTGAAGGGGTAGAACTCCAATTCCTACTGCTGGACAGCAGTTTTTACCTCCTCCATCACCTCCCTCCTCAACCCAGTGGCTCCCCAGGGTATCCAAGACCATAGAGCATTTCTTTACTCCCCCCTGACCTTCTAGACAACTTTGGGCGTGTTGGACACGACCAGAGCGACGAGGACGTGGCCATGCCACCCAAACGCATGCTCTGGAGCGCGCTACAGTGCGCTCCCGCATTGTAGCCGCCCCCAATCGGCTGCTTCCGACAGCATCGGGCCTCCCCCTCGTGTCCCTCGAGGCGGCCTCGACGTCCGCAACCTGCCAAGCGGTCGGCCCCCTCCTCTCTCCTCCTCCCTCACTCCTGCTCGCACGCGCGCCGTGGCCGCCCGAGCGCTCCAGTGAGCAAGCTCACATGCGCGGCCCTCTGACGCCTCCCCGCTCCTCCCTTCTCTTCCTCTAGGCATGGACCAGCTCCAGGAGCGCCCCGGTAGGCTCGCGTGGCCCGCAGCAACAGCAACAGGCTCGCCGGCGCATGGCGCCTCGGTGGACCGGAGCCCCCCTATTTATAGGCCGCCCCGAGCCCCCTCGCGGCTCCGATGGACTCCCTCTCCCTCTCCTGATCCTCTTGGACCACCCCACTCCTCCTCCCGTGGCCTCTTTGCCCCTCCATGGCCGGCGAGCCGCCGTCGGACTCTGCCGGCACTGGTGAATCAGGGCCTCTCCTCCTCTTCCTTGGCCACCAGGAGAACCGCAGCAGACCGGCGGAGCTCCCCCACTCTCTATCTCCTGCTCCGGTGCCCTGTGGTGCCCGCTCCACCATCAACCGACGAGGCCGCCGCCATGGTCAGGTGAAGGTGGTGCTCCGGCTCCTCCCCTGCCGTCCCAAGGGGCTTCCCCGACGCACCGCTCCCCGAGGAACTCTCCGGTGGCCTCGGCCTGGCCAGAGGTGGCCCTTGCCGCCGGGGACGGGCGCCGGCCGGCGCGCAGCCGCGGCAACCAGCCCCTCCGTCGCGGGCGCGGGAGGAAGGGGATGACCCTGCGGGAGGGGCCCACAGGTCAGCGACCCCGGGGGCCAGGCCCACCCGTTTAAGTGGAGGCGGCTTCGCCGCAGCCCGCCTTCCCCGCGCGGAAGCACCTTTCCTGGCCCGCGCCTTCGACGTGGCCAGGTTCCCTGCACGCTGCTGTGCAGTTGGGCCGGCCCAGAGCGCTGCGGCGCTATACTGCGCCCAAAACGCAGTATAGGTATAAAACCCCTTCCCTTTTTCTTTTTCTTTATTCTGTCAATTTCAAAAATGCCTAGATAATTCATTTGAACTCCAAACTTGATGATTCAAATTTCCTATGGCTCCATAAATCATGCTCTATCACATGGTGCAACATGCACATTATTCTAGAAACATTTCTTTCACAAATATTTATCAAATGCTCATATTCCATTTTCTGTGATGAACTTTAGAAAATCACAGAGAGCTCAATCTTGATCCAAATGCAGTGATTCAAGTTCCTAGATGCTTGTCATGTCCAAACTTAGTTTTGGAACATTTTTTAATAATAGTTTCTGTACCCCACTAAATATTGAGCCATTTCTCTATATTTATCAGCTTTGGAAAATCCTAGGAAATTCATTTGAATTCCAAATCCATTGAAACCAACTCCTAAATGCTTCTAAAATCATGACTTGATGATGAGTACCATTGCTCATCATTCAAGGAAATATTTCTGTATACTTCTTCCAAGTCCATAAAACCCTTTGGATCCATCATATTGGAATGTTCCAAATCACCCATTGATCCAACACCTATGAAACCACCTTGGTCATTTCTAATATGACCAGAGGTATCCTAGAAAAGTCCAACTCCTATTTTTAGAGCACTTTTAATTTTGCTTTGATTGTGTTGCTTATTATGATTGTTTCCATCGTTAGTTGACGTAATAAACGGAGTATTCGGAGATGGACCAGAAGATTTGAAGACTCGGAAGAATAAGGCAAGCAGCCCTTTGACCATGTTCAAGAAGCCTTTTTATGCATGTCTCATAGCACCTTTATATTCAATGCATCGGAATCATGTTGAGGTGGAAACCACTTTGGTTGCTACCCCTGTTACTTTACTGTTGAAACTTGCATCAAACATAACCCTACCTTCCTATGAGGGTTATGTGGGTGGGAATAGATAGATGTATGCTATAGTAGTTGGCTACGCAAAATGGGTCGTTGTTATGCATTGAGTGAAACAAGTGTGGTCTGACATACTTGCAAATGACCCAGTGGGTGCCACTAATGCCCCTGGGAGTTGATGAGGAGCTAGGGCACTACTTGGTGAGAAGTAGTGTGCCGAGTCTTGACGGAAGTGTTGTTTACAGAGATGGATTAGATTTATGTGTGACTACCGTCCCAACCAAACATGCGCAACCACTCTACCCTTATATGGGAAAGGGCATTATTGATTACCTAGGTCGATACTAGCATGGTGCCCGCATTACTAGTGACGGGAGTGACATGAGGTCACTCTTGGGACGGGGTCGCGGTTGGATAGGCGGCCATGACTGTCTTTACAGGGCACCGGACACACCGTTGGTACCCCGTGCTTGTGATATGTGATGAATACGGAGCGAGTCTCCACAAACCTTGAGATGTGAAATGTTTGGCACGGGGCTGCTACCAATCGAGTGGACTCTATGTTAGTGTCGTCTAGGGAAAGGTAGTGATCGGGTGCTTACCCCGGGTACTTGAGGTACCGCGGGTCGTGGATGACACGGAAGTTCCCCGGATCTTGTGGGTAAAGTGTGCAACCTCTGCAGAGTGTCAAACTATTCGAATAGCCGTGTCCGCGGTCAAGGACAGTTGGGTGGTGCTACTTAGACTATGTCCATAAGTTTCTGGGAAACAACACGATTCAGAGATATTGTTGATGTGATTGTGAGAAAGTCTCAATGAGCTTGAACATGAGTTGATTGCAACTCTTTCTCGATATTGATGTCTGTGACCTCCTGATACTTGTTACACACACATGCATATCCATGTTATATGTTGATCATACTCGCATATGAAAAACTAGCTTTCCGCAAAACTACCAATTTAGCAGTAGAGCCTTGCATAAATTATTCTGTTATCACACTTGGGGTGCTTGCGAGTACATTCAATGTACTCATTGGCTTGCCACTGGTTATTTTATTGGCCAGGCAGGAGAGAACAGGTTATGATGAAGATTTCTTGGTGACGAGCATGCGAGCTAGGACGCTTCCCAGTCAGAATGCCTGTAGGGTTAAGGCAGATGGCATGGGTCCCAGTCGTCTTTGAAGATTTTCCGCTGTGATGTTATACTCAAGGCTTGACCACTATGGTCCTATTTGTGTAATACGGTATGTATGGATGTAAGACTCTTGTTATTCAGCTTCTGTGTGTTCAGTGAGCATTGATCTCTGGGATCACTGTACACGTGCATTCGGTGATCACGACTTATGAGTCGGGGTCCCCACAGCAGGTTTCCGATGTCTTGACGTGAGAGCGTTGATCATTGTGTTGGAGTTCTTCTTCTTTCTTCTTCAGTCTTTGGTTAGGCTCCGGGTCGGCAGCCTGGGATAGCAGATGGATGTCTTAGTGCTTTTTATTGTTTGTATCCATAGTCGGATACTTGTATTGATGTTATTGTATTCATGTGACTTGTATGTATTGTTGTATCCCCCATGTATGTATGTAATGGTACGATGTAATGATATCCATCTTGCTAGGCGCCCAAAATGCGGTTGTGCCCCAATCATGTAAGTGTCACGTGATCGGGATAGAATCGCATCTTGGGCCTGACACCAGGGCTGCTCCATCCAAGCCCAAAACTGCCCCCAAAGCTTCAGCACCCATGAGATCCACTAGAGACATTCCTGCAGTTGAGAACAACAAGGCCCCAGTGCCAGATGTTCTAGAGGAAAAGCAAGATCAAGAATAAGAATCCTCAGATGATGATGAGTCCATGATGCTCAGGAGACTTAATCCAAAATTTCCATATCATAATGATGCCCATCTTGTTGCTGAAAACATGAAATTGAGAAAGGATGCATGTCTGAGACGTCGGAGACAGACTGATCCATATGCTACCAAGAGGAGAACTGCTGTGGACTACATATTTCACACCAAGGAACAGCGGGACTTCTACGAGACAGTCTTGTTGGGCGAAAAGCCCATTGTGTGTGACATGAAGTGGGTTGACGGGAAATACATCGACAAGCATGCTGATTTCTTTCCAGGTGTGCATGAAAGCTTCAAGCAGAATGAAGTTGACAAGTTTGTGGGAAAAAACTGACTAGATGGAACAATGAGGTGATCATGCAATTCTACTCCACTGCTCATTTCTATCCAAATGGTAGAATTTCATGGATGACTGAAGGAGCCAGGTACCAATCAACTGTTTCTGAATGGGAAAGTTTGATCAGTGCCCCCAAGGAGGATGAAAATTGACACAGATGTTTATGCCATGCCCAGGAAGGATCATGACTCTATGGCAAACATGTACAAGCCAATTCCTGACAAAGACTTGAAGACTCACAAGTTTGGCTCTATGTATCATCTGATGTCTGGACTGACCACCATCAACACTATATTGAGGCACACTTTATTGCCCAAGTCAGGAGATCATAGAATGATCCGAGGTCACTCCATTAACTTGCTCCACATGTTTGGTGTTCTAGAAAAGTTCAAGGTCATGAGCCTGATTGTGGAGACAATCAAGAGGATAGCAGCAGACCAGAAGCGGTCTTGTGGATATGCCCCTCACATTCAGATGCTTATCTACTCCAAGTTGGAGAAAGGGACATCTCTGCTTAACAAGAGGCATCTACCTATTAGGCCCGATTTTGAGGACAATGAAGTTGTCATCGATGCATCCCATCCTACTTCTATTGAAGGCCAAGAGAAGATTGCTCAAGCAAAGGCAGCAAAGCTAGCAAGTGCTTCTGGAGCTCACAATACCAAGCAAGATCATCTCAGTTATCTGCTTGATGCCACTCTGAGGATTGAGACGAGTTTGGCCAACTTGACTCAAAATCAAGCAAGCCTTGAGAGGATCATTGAGACTAAGTTCTATGATCTAGATGTGAAGATCAGAGAGATCCATACAACTATGGATAAACTCAAGGAAGATGCTGAGGACAGAGATACGACAAATGCTTTTCAGAGAGTCCCAAGAGGACCAAGATCTTCAGTTGTGCCAGTTGATGAGCCCAGGCCTACACTTTCAGCTCCTGTAGCCACTGCCACAATTGTTCCTCCATTTCCACTGACTTAATCGGAAGCGTTTGCGGATGCTCTTATCTCCACACCATCTACGTACACCAGAGCCATCAGCGAGAAGACTTCTTCAGCAGCTCCCGGAGATCGTTCCTAAAGTGCCCATAGCACTATGCATTTTCAAGCTTTTTGCTAACTTGTTGCCAAAGGGGGAGAAAGTGTGTAGATCATTAGGCTTCGAGAGAGAGTTTCTTGCTTCTCTTTGTTGGTTTTTTGCCTCGTTTGATCATTCGGTTATTGTTATAATTTGCTTATGTGTGTGAGATACTTTACGTGCTTGATCATGTCATACTATGCTTAATGTGTGCCTATTTGATTGTGTATGATCATTCACTTGTTATTTTGGTGATGAGTGCTTATTGCTTAAATCTTAACATTTGGAGCGCTCCACCAAGATGTATGTGACATGGAAGAGTAAACAATGATCCTAATTGATTGTGCATTTGCATTCAAAAAAAATCTTAAATAATGCACAAATTTAGGGGGAGCTTTTGCTTATCACATACTTCTCAAAGCAACAATATATTTCATTATTATTATCATTTGTCAAAGCTTTGATCTATATGTTGTCATCAATTACCAAAAAGGGGAGATTGAAAGTGCAACTAATCCCCAGGTGGTTTTGGTAATTAATAACAACATATAGCTCATTGAACTAATATCGTTTCGAGATAAATGTTTTAGGAAGTTCAATGGTTGGCATGGCATGGATTAGAAATGTGGACGCCTCAAAAAGCTATGGACAAAGATTGGCAAAATCTGAAGACTCTACATTTTCATTTTAGTGATCCAAGATCACATTGAGTCCATAGGAAAAGCCAATACTATTAAAAGGGGATGACGTGTTGCTTAATGGTATACTTGCTCAAGTGCTTAGTAATATGCTCCAAATCCGTCAACCACTTTACCATTTCCACATATGTCCCAAACCTAAAAGTCAAACTCGGCCCCATCGATTTGATCTATCCGGCGCCACCGATTTCACTTTACATAGCCACTGCAACAAACCCTGATCAATTCGGTCTCACCGACAGGGATCTCGGTCTCGCCGAGATGGAAATGCAAACTCTCGGTTTCCTCTTCGTAATGTTTCCGTCTAACCGAGATGAGAAAATCGGTAGCACCGAGTTGGCATTGCGAACTCTCTATTCCCTCTTTGTAACGTTTTGGTCCCATCGAGATGAGCGAATCGGTCCCACTGAGTTTTCCTGACCAACACTCTGTTAGCCTATTACCAGAATCAGTCTCACCGAGTTTGTGTAATCGGTCAAACTGAGTTGAGGTTTTGCCCTAACCCTAATGCATCAGTCTCATCGAGTTTATACTGTCGGTCCCACCGAAAGGTCTAACGTTCACATTTTGAACTGCTTCAGTTTGACTTAGTTTGCTTATTCGGTTTGACCGAGTTGGGTCAAATGTGTGTAACGGCTAGGGTTTTTGTGGAGGCTATACATACCCCTCCACCCCTTCTCCATCACAGAGAGCCATCAGAATGTCCCTACACTTCCACTATTCATTTTCTGAGAAAGAACCACCTGCTCATGTGTTGAGACCAAGATATTCCAATCCTACCATATGAATCTTGATCTCTAGATTTCCCCAAGTTGCATTCCACTCAAATCTTATTTCCACAATATCCAAATCTGTGAGAGAGAGTTGAGAGCTGGGGAGACAATAACCTGAAGCACAATAGCAAGGAGTTCATCATCGACACACCATTTATTACCCTTTGGAGAGTGGTGTCTCCTAGATTGGTTAGGTGTCACATGGGAGCCTCTGACAAGATTGTGTTGTTGAAACAATGAGTTTGTAAGGGCAAGGAGATCGCCTACTTCATGGAGATCTACCCGAGTGAGGCAAGTCCTTCGTGGGCGGAGGCCATGGTGGGATAGACAAGGTTGCTTCTTCGTGGACCATTCATGGGTGGAGCCCTCTGTGGACTCGCGCAGCCGTTACCATTCGTGGGTTGAAGTCTCCATCAACGTGGATGTACCATAGCACCACCTATCGGAACCATGACAAAAACATTTGTGTCTAAAATTGCGTTTGGATTCTCCAACCCCTCCCTTTACCTTCATATGCAATGATTTACTTTCCTCTACCCCAACTCTAGAATTGCATGTGTAGGAAGATTGCTTGACTTGTGCTAAGTTGCTAAAATCAGCTAAAACTTAAAAATTGGGAAAAGGCTAAGTTTTTATTTGGTCAAGTAGTCTAATCACCCCCGTCTAGACATACTTTCGATCATACAACATGTCAATCGAATAATGCATTGGTTGTTGAACCTCAAGGATATGATTAATGTTATTGCTTACTTTCAAATTAAAATTCAAATTTGATACAATTTTAAATAGCAGCGATTGAATTAGGGTGAAAATGCGCTCTGCATGTCATTACGGCGCACACGGTCTATAAAGCATAAATGTGTGTGATATAAATCATAATCCGACACGGTTTAGAGAGAGGAAACATGTGCAACAATGCACACAGTTGTCGTTTACAAAGTGTGTGTGATGTTAGACAATATCAGAAATGGTGCGAGCAAACTAAATATTTGTGATAAATGCCTTATCGTACACGCTTTACAATAATGAACTATTTCTGATGTCATACGCATCATAAATGTTGCACCACAGAATAGCTTGTGTGATATTCATCCTATACAACACTGGTACGATGGTCCGACATTTCATAATCCTTTTCGACACTCATATGATGATTAGCTAATCTTATTAATTATATATCGCATACGGTTCAGAGAAGTGAATGTGTGTCATAGTCTCCTTATCATACACACTTTAAAATAATGAACTATTTGTGATGTGGTGCGTGTCATAATTATTACATCACAAAATAGCGTGTACAATGGTAATGCCAGCACACACGAGGTGTGTGATGAATCACGCTCTGGAAAATGTACACATTCCTACTCCCTATCCCCGACGGTTTCTGGGTCGTGTGGGAAGGACCCCCCCCCCTATCACACACACAGGCAAGGCGATGGTTTAAAACTCCATCGCGGAAAGGGGTTAAAAACCATTTGTATTGCAGCTCATTGTACAGGTGTGTGTATGTGGTAATAAATGAGTATTGATCGCAAGAGCTAGAAAGAGACAATATATTAGTTCATAGTACTCAAACTGAAGCAACTACGAAACCCAAGCAAGCTCATTTCTTTGGCATGATCCCGTCAACTGATAATAGAATTTCAGCAAACAATGATTGAAGTAAGTGCATGAGTGCCTTGAGTTGAGAATGTTAGTGGGCATGAATGGAAATCTCCATATCTTGACTTTTTAACAACTCTCTATGCTCAAGTTTGTTTCAAAATAAAAATAAGAAAAAATAAATGAACAAGCCAATAAATAATAGGATCCCACCATGTTCTAAGGCTATATTAAACTTTGACAAGGAACATAGATTTTTTTACGGAAGCTCTAGTTGTTTGGTGATGAAAATTGATATTATCTAGTTTAGCATGTGCTACCTTGTACAAATATGTTATGTATTGCTTATAGCTTGCAGAAAAGAAAAGGATAACCCTTTGTGGAAAGATCTTTACTAATGAGCAAGATGGATCAACTTCGGTTTACCAACCTGTTTGCTCGAGGACGAGCAAGGTTTAAGCTTGGGGATATTGATGAGTGGATTTTATGCCACTGATAAAGCGAGCTTCTATGCAAACGGTTTTGAACCCCTTTCCATGATGGAGTTTTAAACCGTTGCCTTGCCTGTGTATGTTATAGGGGGTCCTCCCGACACGACCATAAACCGTCGGGATATGGAGTAGTAATGCATATATTTTGCATAACTCAGCGTATGTGATGGCGGCATCGATCCAAAATGCGAGTTTTGAAACAACTGCTTGTGATATGTTGAATATCCTTGCTACTCATTTGTGCTTGCATTAGCATCATAGTCGTTATTATGTGGTGCAACATTTACTATGTGTGACCCATCACAAACAGTTAACGATTGTGTGTGTGATAAGGAGACTATCACACACATTCACTTCTCCCGAATGATGTGCGATATATAATTAATAAGATTAGCTAATCATCGCATGGGTGTCAGATGGGATTAAGAAATGTCAGACCATCGTACTAGCGTACAGGATAACTACCACACATGCTATTCTATGGTGCAACGTTTATGACGTGTACGACATAAAAAATAGTTCATTATTGTAAAGCGTGTGCAATAAGATGACTATCACAAAAATTTAGTTTGCTCACACCGTTTGTGATATTGTCTGACATCACACACGCTTTGCAAACAACAACGATGTGCATAGTCACACACATTTCCTATCTATGAACTATGTTAGATTATGATGTATATCACATATGTTGTGCTTTACGAACCGTGTGCATTGTACCGACCTACATAACGTATTTTCACCCTAATTTAATTGGTTCTATTTCAAATTGTACATAATTTGAATTCAAAAGTAGGCTATAAGTTTATTCATATACATCAGGTTCAACAACCAAAGCATTATTCGATTCATAGGTATATATGTTCAAGAATTACATCAAAAAAAGAATTACATAAGCACCAAATAATGAATGATGAACCATGGTTATATACTTGTACTATTAAAGATAGTGAAGAAAGAGGCAAAACATATTCTGGTTGATGAAAAAGGTGAAGCAGAATGCCCATATTGTGCCCTCCTCCATGCCAAAGGCGCGCACCACTCTACTCCAAACCCTTGTGATGGCTGACCACCCATCCTTCATTGTCTTCATGAGGACATCTAAATAGTCGTCGTGTTCTAGTAGAAATACTTTGACCTTTGCAAACCCACCAATCATGTAGTTTGAGAGCTAATCTTGAGTAACTTCATTGGGAACCACTGTAGTGGAAAAAGATTCAGACATTTTCATCTAACACAACTCATTATGGGCAATAAAAAGAAGGCTGCAGAGTTCTTACTTACCATCTTGCAGTTCACTACTGTCTTGGATAAAGTGTAAACAAATACTTTAATTTCAATAAAACTCTTTATCAGTTTTCTCACTTGATGCTAGTTCATGAATATCTCATTGCCCAATAGGAAAAAAGGATCGAAGCGTGGATCTTTACCAATGACATATTTACCTAAAAGCACCAAGTTACTTTTAGAATCTAAACAACAATTGCACAATGATGTAGCACAACACTCCCTCCGTACCGTTATATAAGATCTTATTGTATCAAATATACCCACATATTGGATGAATTAACATGTTATTGTTCTTGTGGTTGTTGTTGTTGTTGCTGGTGGTGTTGTTGTTGTTGTTGTTGTTGTTGTTTTTGTTGTTGTTGTTGTTGTCGCTATTGTTGTTGTTGTTGTTG
>LR738715.1:487456034-487530607 GCA_902687465.1 Secale cereale | reverse complement strand
TTGTTGTTGCTGTTGTTGTTGCTGTTGTTGTTGTTGTTGTTGTTGTTGTTGTTGTTGTTGTTGTTGTTGTTGTTGTTGTTGTTGCTGCTGCTGCTGCTGCTATTGTGGCTCTTCTATATACATCTAGACATCATGATAATATTAAGGTAACACTCTTCCTTGTTGCTGTGTAGCCTAGGACTGCATATTTGGACATTCAGTAAAATGCATGTTGCTATGTAGCCTCAGATATATTAGATGGGTTACATATATATTCAGTTAAATGTGTGATTCACCAATTAATCCCTAATCAGCCCCCGGCCGATATGTTACCAGATACTGATATCCTGAACAGTGAGTATATATATAAGCCACAGGATGAAACTAACCTAGATGGAAAATAGAAGTCGTTCTGAATAATGTCCAGTGTAAGTACATCGAAAGGCATGTTAAGCATAAGAGGCTAAACATCACCAAATATATCTATGGTAGACAACTTAATCTCCAAATGATAGCTTGAGTGTGCAAGTTAAGCATGCTAGTTAAGAAGAATATGAAGTGCAAAGGTGTGCTAACTACAAAAGGCCTAACATTTAACAACAAGCAAATATAGTCACTCAAACTAGTATTGTGCGAGTCTAAGTACACTAGTTATTATTAAATAAAAATTGAAAGGTGTATTAGCTACAACATGCTTAACAACAACCAAATGTAGTCATTCATAGAGGTATTGTTGAAACTGGTATTGATGAATTGAATTGCAGAGTTCATACTTGCACACATAGAACATCACATTGTGAATACCTGAAATAAACAAGGCATGCTACGAACAACCAAAGATAGTAGTTGAAACTGGACACATGCTAACTACGAACAACGGAATGACCAAAAGGTGTTCAAAGAGGCATATGCTCGCTACTACAGGATTAACAACAACCAAATATAGGCATTCATATTGGTATTATCGAAACCGGTATGGATGAATTTGAACTGCATAGTTCATACTTGCACATATAGAGCATCACTTTGTTTATATCTGAAATAAACAAGGCATACAACGAAAACCAAAGATAGCAATTGAAACTAGACATATGATAACTAGAAACAAACAAACAACCTAAAAATGTTAAAAGAAGCATACGCTCGCTACAACAGGCTTAACAGCAACATAGTCATGCCTATTTTTTTGAAACCGCTATTGATGAAATTTTACTACACAGTAAATAGTTGCACATATAGAGCATCAATTTGTGAATAACTGAAGTAAACAAGGCATACTATGAACAACCAAATATTGCAGTGAAAAAAGATAGACTCAATCAAGGAACAACTATCATAATTGAAATCTTTGTGATCCAAGATAGTGGAAAATCACTATTTAAAGTGTTTACCTCTCTGATCCTACTTTTATCAATTTTTCCATCAATATTTTACCCTTCGAACTATGGGGATGCCTTCTAGCTAAAGTTGACTCTTCTTCAGTCCACTTTTCATTAAGTTTAACACTACTAAACAAAGATTCAATAGAAAAAATGCCAATCATTTTGACATCTTCATCATTATTTTTCGCACGCGAACATGTAACCGTATACCCTTGACGCCGGGGTGATGCACCGCAACTCACATCGAAGGAGACCACCCAGAAGCGCGGTACGCAAGCAGTCAGGCGGGCGATTTTCTAGACCCGAAACCCAACACGCCTGGGAGGGTCCCCGTCTGAACGTGTGGCGGCTATGGGCTGCCCTAGGTCAACCTGATCGGCCCTAGGGCATCGTGGTTCACCGGCCTCCAAGAGGAAGAACGAACAAAGAATGAAA
This sequence comes from Secale cereale, assembly GCA_902687465.1. NCBI lineage: Eukaryota > Viridiplantae > Streptophyta > Magnoliopsida > Poales > Poaceae > Secale > Secale cereale. Next base: position 487,528,811 of record LR738715.1, on the reverse strand, counting down.
AGAAAGATACAAGGGAGAATGTAGGAGGTAAAGATAAAAAATAGTAGAGTGATTTGTTCGATTGTGTGTTGTTCAATCGACCATCACCTCTCATCTATTTATGAGGTAGCTGGATTTACGGTACAAGAAATGGACTCCAAACCCTGCTCAAATCTTTCCAAAATTAACCGAACTCAAATTGAGGTAAGTCTGAGACATTAGTTTGGTTTTTGGCTCTCACTGGCCACAAATGACTTCAGATGAAAATGTGCCTAGAAGCAAATTTAACTGTTTTGACGAGGCGAACAATTTCCATGTGAACATTTTTTTTATTGCAGGTCATCTTCAAGGCCGAATAGGTCGCGCATAATAGACAATACTGGCACCAACCATCACACATCAACCATACGAGTGTCTGATGGGGCGCGCCACTTTTTAGCTCGTGACAGGGTTGCACTCCGGTGGCTCTAACTTTTGCATACGACCTCGGATTAAGACGATTTTTATATAGAAATCGAATGTTCCGACGAGACGAAGACAGTCTGAGGATAAACTTTTTCATATGAAGCTCTCTTGGAGGCCTAACCGGCCGAACGGTACTCCGTATACAAAATCCTAGCCTTTCGAGCACAACTTCCGCCCTTGAGATGAGATCAGATGGCAATGGCCCAAACTTCAAAGATATTCATGTTGAGAAGACGGAAATTTTTCATGTATATCACTTCTCCATTTGAGATCATCTTAATTAAGTTATTGACCATGCCATAATCGGGTGTCAAGACATGCCCCTATTTTTCAGCAAAACTTGTGTGCCGAAAAATAACTTGCATGAAGTTTGTTCTTAGAACGACGTCAACACTCCATTGTCCATTTGTGTGTTTTTAGGACAATTAGTATATATCGCCCATATTTATGCTTAGGGTGATAATTCTTTATCGGGCATTTGCAACAAAAGTGCAGCTAATCAAACACATGATGAGGTGGTAATACTCTCGCATGATGTAATAAATTATATTGCATCCATTAATCGAAATAAGCCCATGAAGGATAACAATTCATACATGAGGATGAATCCCATGGCATAGATATCAATGACTTAGTTAAAGAATGTGGGTCATGCTTGAACTGAAGATTCCAATGCACTAACCTTCGGCTTGGTTGTTCATAGCATTCACTCTTCTCTTTATTCATCTTTGCCGCACTTGTTGCAATCGAAGGTTGCATATCACTTTTCTTTTGAGTTCCTTGCAACTTCTTGAGCTTGTATTGATTTTTTCCTTGAAGACGAAATGGTGATGCAGCAAAGTGAGATAAGTATTTCTCTCAATTAAGAACCAATGTATCAATCCAGTAGGAGGCAAAAGCAAGTCTCCAATATATGCACATGCACAAACTAACAAACACTTGCACACAACACGAAAAAAGGGGTAGTCAGTCCCTTCACGGTCACTAGCAAGAGTGAGGTATAATAGAGATAGATTTAAAATATAAGTTAAAAGCAAAATAAAGTAAACACAAATAAATTGCAGAAATGTATTTTTGCTTTTTGGTTTTATAGATCTGAAAATATATGATGGAAAATAGACCCGGGGGTCATAGGTTTCACTAGAGGCTTCTCTCTCGAAGAAAGCATACGATGGGTGAGCAAATTACTGTTGACGAATTGATAGAAAAGTGCAAAGTTATGATGATCGACTCCTGCGTGCATATACTACTATTATTCCACACATCTATCGACTCATGCCTGCATCTAGAGTATTAAGTTGATAATTAAGAACAGAGTAACGCCTTATGCAAGATGACATGATGTAGAGGGATAAACTCAAGCAATATGATATAAACCCCATATTTTTATCCTTAATGGAAAAAATACAATACGTGCCTCACTACCTGTCGGTGTCAAAACCGGCGGATCTCGGGTAGGGGGTCCCGAACTATGCGTCTGTGGATCGATGGTAACAGGAGACAAGGGACATAGTGTTTACCCAAGTTCGGGCCCTCTCGATTGATGTAAAACCCTACTCCTTCTTGATTGATCTTGATGAATATGATTACAAGAGTTGATCTACCTCGAGATCGTAATGGCTAAACCCTAGAAGTCTAATCGGGGTGATTGCTATGAATCGGCTATTGTTGTTCAGCCTCTACGGACTAAACCCTCCAGTTTATATATGCACCGGAGGGCCCTAGGGTTTGTACATGACCACATTGCAGAGAAAGGAAAGATTACACCCAAACCTAAAACCTGCCATTATACACACACATGAGTCATATCAGGATATGAGAGACGATCTTCAGCGATGATCTTCACGGCCCACCAGTCCGGCCCACAATGAGTTATCCGGCCACATGAGGACGTGTCTTCAAAGACAATGAGTTCGGCTTCCGTATTGTCTTTGGCATTTGAAGGTGGGTTCCTTCTTCCGAACATATCGAGGCACTATCTTCTGCAAAGAGTGTACTATGACCGGCTCTGCATGGTTAGTACAAACCTTAGCCTTGAGGGCAAGGCATCGAAAGGAAACGAAGAGTGTGTCTTTACTGACAACTTTTTGGTGTAGCATTGCGTCCATCCCACTAACATATCAAACAGTTTTACTTGGTCCTAATTTCGCGTTTTGAGGTATAACCCCACTGACACGTCTTATCAAAACAGAGATCGTGCCCGCTTACTATGGGATCCTTATCAATGTAACGTGAGCATCCAAACTGCGCATTACAGACGACCACTTTGGGAACCGACAAGGTTTGTGGCTAAATGGGGGGGGGACGTTCTGCATTCACATCGTTTTAAATGGATATCAATCCCTTCCATCAGCCCCATGCCTTCCTCAAGCCATAGCTCTCCAATCTTCCTAGCCCCAACATCCTCATCTCTTGCGCCCATAGCTCTCAATTCCTCAACCACCACTTCCTTCCCCAGTAATGGCTGGAACTGGCGCCGGAGGTAAGTGGGAGGCCTCCACGGTTACTGAGAAGACCGTCGAGGATCTCCGGAGCGCGGGAAACCAAATTAAGGTATCCATTTGTACACGGCTAGGAAAAAAACCAACCCTTCGTATAACACAGTGTAGATCTCCATTGATCGTAGTATGACACTACGTCACTGGATCGCAGACAAGATTCTCGCCAATCATGATAGTCAGTTTTCGGCTTTCTATACTGAGGTACTTGACCGGACGAACCTGAAGCACAATCCCAGTAGTTCTCCCTTTACACCCTAGCCGAACAATAGGGAACGTAGGGGTAAGCACAGGAGCTGGGCAACCCAACTATTGACCCAAGACATGATTCAGAACTGATGCATATAAAGCAATATCCAGGATGCCGAGCACTCCCTATAGGTGTTCGGACTTTCCAACATATACCGGGCCGAATACAGCCCCTGGTAATCGACCCTGGGTTCAAGGCACATGTGGCAATTTGACATGGGGAGAGAATACAGGTGGTGAGAGAATAAAACTCCAAACACATTATGAACCAAGATGCTTCTATAATATCCTATTCTAGGACGGCGAGCCGTATACTTACATATAATGCCGATAACTTCCTTGGACATTTTACATGCCAGAAAGGTATAAAACAAAAGGAGATAAAAGGTTTACACAGGGTCTTAATCTAAACAGAAACTTTAGCGTGGGGCCCTTCTGCACGTATGTGCTGTTTTCTCCTTTGTGATGTGTCCTTGAAGGGGGAAGTGTGATGGCCATCTGTAAAAAAAGAAAAAGAAAAAACCGAGAAGAAAGAATCCTGTGTGGCCGTAAACAAAGTTGATTCGTTTAATGAATCTTGAAAGATAATGTTAGAGTCCGAATAGGGTCGAGCCGAACTGTGGACTATTTGTATGCAGTGTGCCCCCAGCGCCGCCCAAGGAATTTTAAGGGCATAATTGTGTACACGAGGCACGTATGCTACCACCTTATTGGGCAGTCGATGGGGCATAGCTGCTAATCAAGCTCAGGTTCATCTGAGTTGCCGCACTCAGGCTTATGCCGGACACGTTAAGATGTGTCCGCAGTCTTAACGACCGATGAACTGTTCGGCTTGAATAGGCAGTTTTGGACTTCGGCTGCTAGGAGTGTCCTCCTCCGTACGGAGTGAGCGCTCCATATTTCCATTAACCGTGATGACGCCACATGGTCCAGGAATTTTGAGATTTAAATAAGCATAATGCGGGACTGCATTAAAGCGGGTGACGGGATAGTGCATGATACCCACTTCGGAATGGACCTATGTCTAAGATTAGCTCTTCGCTTCGAAAGTTATGGGGAGAGCCGAATACGACCTCCAATTTTAAAGAGCCCGTGCAGCAGGCTTCTAAGCCCGCTATCACTCCTTTAAAGGACGTGCTGCTTGGCTTGATTCTTGATGGGTCTATCCCCATATTGCGGACAGTGTCCTGGTATATCAGATTGAGACTGCTGCCGCCGTCCATAAGGACTCGAGTTAGATGGTATCCATCGATTATTGGATCGAGCACTAGGGCAGCCGAACCCCCATGATGAATACTAGTCGGATGATCCCTGCGATCAAAGGTGATCAGATAGGCCGAACTTGGGTTGAATTTGGAAGAAACAGGCTCAACGGCATAGACATCTCGGAGTGCGCGCTTGCGCTCCCTCTTTGGGATATGAGTGACATAGATCATGTTCACTGTTTTGATCTCCGGTGGAAATTTCTTCTGTCCCCCTGTGTTCGGCGTTGAGCTTGCCAGCCTGCTTGAAGACCCAACAACTATGGTTGGTATGGTTCGAAGGTTTAGCCGGGGTGCCATGGATCTGGCAGGGCCTGTCTAATATTTTGTCCGGGCTAGATGGACTATCTTTGTTACCTTTAAATGGCTTCTTCCGTCGACCGGGTCTGGAGCCATTGAATCCGGTGTTCACCGTTGTATCATCCGGGCTTCCATCATTATTTCGACGTTTGTTTTTGTTACATTATGGCTTTCCATTGCCATCCTTGGCTTCGGATGTGCCAGGGTCGCCGGTGCTGCGACGAGCTAACCAGCTGTCCTGGCTTGCGCAAAAACGGGTTATGAGTGTAGTTAGGGCTGCCATTGTCCTCGGCTTTTCCTGGCCGAGATGTCTAGCTAGTCATTCATCCCAGACACTCTGCTTGAAGGCTGCTAAGGCTTCGGCGTCCGGACAATCGATGATTTGGTTCTTCTTAGTGAGAAACCAATTCCAAAGCTTACGGGCTAACTCCCCGGGTTGTTGGATTATGTGACTTAGATCATCAGCATCCGGGGGCGGACATAGGTCCCTTGAAAATTGGCCCAAAAAGCATCCTCAAGTTCTTCCCAACTTTCAATGGAGTTTTTTGTGAGGCTGTTCAGCCACTGCCGAGCTGGTTTTTTCAGCTTGAGGGGTAAGTATTTGATGGCGTGGAGATCATCTCCGCGAGCCATGTGGATGTGAAGAATAAAGTCTTCTATCCAGATGGCAGGTTCCGTTGTTCCATCATACGTCTCGATATTTACGGGTTTAAACCCATCTGGAAATTCGTGATCCAGCACCTCATCGGTGATGCACAAAGGGTGTGTGGCACCCATGTATTTTGCTATGTCGTGGCGTAGGTCCGATGGTTGTGATGTTCGGTATTGGATCCGAACTAGTATATGACCGACATATTTGGCTTGATAACCGCAGTCCCATGCTGGAGCACGGTCCCTAGATCCGTAGATGGATCTGGTCTTGCCAGCCTTCTTGTTCAGGTCCTCACGTAGATCGTGTTTCTGCCCCTGAGCCGCGGCCTCCTTTCCTTTACGGGGAGGGGGTGCAGGCTTGTGTACGCCGTTACTAGCAACTCTATCCCGTCCACGAGGTGGTTGGTCCGGCTTATCGGTGGTATTGTTCTTCGGCGGTATCGGCGCAATAGCCTCGTCGTCGAATTCGGGCAGCAGCTTATGCTTAGGATAGCCCTTTTTTGGCGATTGCAGCCATATTTTTCCTCAGCGTCTAGCACTTCGTTCCATCTATCATTGTGCGTATCCTGTGTGGCTTTAAGCCGCACCTGCTGCTTTTTCAGGCTCCTTGCGGTGGCAATACGCCTCTAATGGAAGCGCTCTTGTTCTAAGGGTTCTTCTGGGACGATGAATTCGGCATCGCCCATGCTAACATCCTCTTCGGTGACAGGTTGATAATTGTTGTGTTCGGCATCGCTGTGATCAGACAGCGGTCTCGGACTGTGTTCGTCATCCTTGCTAGTCCTGCTCCATCACTGGATCTGCGGGGTCATCGGCTTGGTCCGGATTATCACCGTCGTCAGTGACAATGTTGCTATCTTTCCCTTTACGAGATCGAGATCGGTGCTTCTGATGCCAACGCTTGGGAGATTCATCGACAGGCTTATCCTGTTTGGCATCATTATCGCCGTCGTCCTCCTTCTCTTTATGTGTGTCCACCATATATACATCATATGAGGACGTAGCCGTCCATCGCCTGGTTACGGGCGGATTTTGGTCTAGATCTGCTTCGGCTTCGAGGTCCATCCATAGGAAGTCTTCGGAAGAGTAGTCAAGTAGAATGGTTAAATCTTCGACCGTGACTACCAAGTGGGTGGTGGGTGGGAAGCGAAATTCTCCATCACCAGCCTCTAGTTCAAACCGGATATAATTCGGTTGCGAGTCCCCTGCTAAGGAGAGGGATTTTAATGAGCTTAGCACATCACCTAAAGGTAAGTGCCGAAAGATATATGCGGAGCTGAATTCGATGATAGGCGCCTGATCAAGCTCGAAGGACGCACATGCACATCGTTCGGAACCTGTAGTCGGAGACGAGTCTGATGTTCTGGTAACACAGATCCCGCTCAAGGTTGGGCCTGTGTGCGGCTCCAGCGCCGCTGGGTCTGCGGCTTCCGTAGCAGGGTTGAGCTTCCCGTCCTCGGGTGACGCGATCTGCTCTGGGTCTAGGGACAGAGCAGTTACAGGTGCTATCCCCTGGATGGGGTCCAATGATAGATTTAGGTCATGTTCATCGTGGTGGCAGGGAGTGGTTGACATGGGCTCAAATCCGTCAAAGATCAAGTCTCCGCAGATATCAGCAACGTAGTTCAAGCTTCCAAACCTGACCTGATGGCCAGGGGCGTAGCTCTCAACCTTCTCAAGGTGGCCTTCTGTGTTGGCACGGATCATGAAGCCGCTAAACACAAAAAGCTGGACGGGAGGGAAGATCTCCTTAGTGGTGGAACCGTCGTTGTTGACGAAGCGAACCATCGGTCCTTCGGTCGACGACATAGTGGAACTCTCAATGAAAGCTCCAATGTCGGTGTCAAAACCGGCAGATCTCGGGTAGGTTGCCCGAACTATGCGTCTGTGGATCGATGGTAACAAGAGATAAGGGACACAGTGTTTACCCAGGTTCGGGCCCTCTCGATCGAGGTAAAGCCCTACTCCTGCTTGATTGATCTTGATGAATATGATTACTAGAGTTGATCTACTTGGAGATCATAATGGCTAAACCCTAGAATTCTAACCAGGGTGATTTCTATGAATCGGCTATTGTTGTTCAGCCTCAATGGACTAAACCCTCCAGTTTATATATGCACCGAAGGGCCCTAGGGTTTGTACATGACCACCTTGCAGAGGAAGGAAAGATTACACCCGAACCTAAAACCTGCCATTATACGCACATAGGAGTCCTATCCGGATATGAGAGACGATCTTCGGCGATGATCTTCACGGCCGACCAGTACGGCCCACAACGAGCTATAAGGCCACAAGAGGACCCTTCAATCTAATACTCCCTCACTACCCCTTCTGTCACTAGGTGAGGACACCGCAAGATTGAACCCATCACAAAGCACCTCTCCCATTGCAAGAAAAACCAATCTAGTTGGCCCGACAAAACTGATAGAGCGAAGAGATATACAAAGCTATCTTAATCATGCATAAAAGAGTTCAGAGAAGACACAAATAATATTCATAGATGATCTGATCATAAATCCACAATTCATCGGATCTCAACAAACACATTGGAAAAGAAAATTACATCAAATAGATCTCCAATAACATTGAGGAGAACGAAGATCAAAGAGAGATAAGATGCCCGCTATGGACCCGTAGGTCTACGGTAAACTAGTCACACATCATCGGAATGGCAGCGAGGCTTATGTAGAGGCCCACCATGATCGAATCCCCCCTCCGGCGGAGTACCAGAAAAGGCCCCAAGATGGGATCTCAAGGGAACAGAAACTTGCGGTGGTGGAAAAGTATTTTTGGCGACTCTTCTTATGTAGGGGGAATATTTGGGTATTTATAGAGGGCAGATTAGGGTTGGAGGAGCCATGGGGGGCCCAAAAGCCCTAGGTGCACCCTCCCGGGGCACACCCTACAGGCTTGTGGCCGCCTCGTGGGTCTTCTAGCCTTTTCTCCAAGTCTCGTAGGTGTCTTCTAGTCCAAGAAAAATCATCGTAAAGTATTATTCCGTTTAGACTCTATTTGATATTCTTTTTCTGTAAAAGTCAAAAACAAGGAAAAAAACAATAACTGGCACTAGGCACTAGGTTAATAGGTTAGTCCCAAAATGAAGTAAAATATCATATTTATGCATATAAAACATACAAAGAAGATAATATAATAACAGAGAACAATCAAAAATTATAGATATGTTGGAGTCATATCAAGTATCCCCAAGCTTAATTCCTGCTCGTCCCCGAATAGGTAAATAATAAATACAATTTTTTGATGTGGAATGCTACCTAATATATTTAGCAATGCAATTCTTCTTATCGTGGCATGAATGTTCAGATCCATATGATTCAAAACAAATGTTTAATATTGGCATAAAAACAATGATACTTCAAGCATACTAGAAATTAAAATCATGAAACTTCAAAAATAACATGGCTAAGGAAAGTTCTCCCTACAAAATCATATAGTCTTGTCATGCTCCCTCTTCTCAACACAAAGTATAAATCATTTACTACCCCAGTATCAGCCAAGCAATTGGTTCACACTTTTTAACGTGCTTCAGCTTTTTCAACTCTTCACGCAATACATGAGCGTGAGCCATGGATATAGCACTGTAGGTGGAATTGAAGGTGTTAGTAGACAAAAGAAGGGAGAAAGTCTCACATCAACTAGGAAAATTAATGGACTCTGGAGATGTCCATCAATTGATATCAATGTGAGTGAGTAGGGACTGCCATGTAACGGATGCACTGGAGCTATAAGTGTATGAAAACTCAAAAAGAAAACTAAGTGGGTGTGAATCCAACTTGCTTCCTCATGAAGACCTATGACAATTTGAGGAAGCCAATCGTTGGAATATACAGGCCAAGTTCTATAACGAAAAATTCGCAATAGTAATATATGAAAGTGTCAAAATAGGAGACTATTTATCATGAATAACACGGGGCTACTTTGAAGCACAAGTGTGTAAAAAGATAGTAACATTGTCCCTTCTCTATTTTTCTTTCAATTTTTTATTTTGGGTCCTTTGAGCTATATTTTTGGCTCTCTGACCTCTTTTTTTAATTTGCACTCTTTAGCATATTTTTTTAGAACCTCACATGGGACAATGTTCTAATAATGATGATCATCACATTTTTATTTACTTACAACTCCAAACTCATATGACGGAACAGTGGAGTTACATGGCAATATATCTCAGAATGGCTTGGAAATTGCCATAATAGGTAGGTAAGGTGGTTGTTTGGAGGAAAGGTATAAGGTGGGTTAGTGCACCCGTGAAAGTTGTGTGGTACTATAGTGGCCAGCAAAGGTGGAAGGGTGAGAGTGCATATAATCCATGGACTCAACATTAGTCATAAAGAACTCACATTGTCGGGGGAAACTGTCCGCCACGAACACCTATGGGACCGGAGCCCCTTTGTCTGTGCGGTACGAGGGCGGAGGGAGCACGAAGAGCAGATCGTAGCGAGCACGCGGGCAGTTTTACCCAGGTTCGGGCCGCGGTGGACGCGTAAAACCCTACTCCTGCTTAGTGGTGTATTGAGTTGGAGAGCTCGGGAGCTTGAAGAAGCAGCTACGCCGAGCGTATGAGTGATCTAGGTTCCGAACCCCCTCCACGTTGTGCATGGGCCTCCTTTTATAGTGCAAGGGGTCACCGACAGGTGTCAACGTAGGAGAAAGGGGTAAAAAAGTAAAAGAGCTGGTAGTTGTAACAGTGCGGGAACAGTGGAGCTACAGTGCAGAACAGTGGTCGCTACCTACTTTGACAGTGGGGGACAAGGGCATTTAATGCCCGTCGCCGTCGACCCCAAAAGCTCCCGCCATTGCGTCTCCGTCTGCCACGGCGATGGATCCACCACCGTGGAGTGCCACCGTGTCCCCCAGGCTGCACAGCCATCCGCCACGCGTCCCTGGATAGGCCCCAGGGCGACGCGTGGGCCGATGAGCTGGAGCGCGGGCACACAGCGCAACCTTCCCGGCAAGCAGCTTGCCGGGGTCTTGATCTTGCCGGGCCCGGGAGCTTGTCGGGCTCTGAAGCTTGTCGCTCCCCGGGCCCTCGCCGGGTCTTCTATGATGGAATCTTCTAGTCTTCCTGGCAAGCTCCTCTCGCCAGGGCCTTGTGCCAGTGAGGTAATCTTGAGCCTGGTACGGCCTTCCCGGCAAGCTCCTCTTGCCGGGGTCTCGATCTTCTGTTTTGCATACTTTGTTTTTGAATGGTTTGATAGGGAGCAGGAAGGTCTCCGGCGAGCACGCGGTAAACCCTGCCGCGGGAAGCTGCAACTGCCCGTGCACAAGTTGGGGTACTGAGGTACCCCTACCTTAGTACACCGACAGGAGCCCCCGGGCCTGGGCCACACACGGTGCCGAGCGCTGTTGGGCCAGGCCCAAAACAGTGCACGGGCACGCGCGGCCCGCGGCGCGCCGAATCCACTCCCGTATCCGCCGCATCCCCCCGTAACGGCACGCGTCGATTGCGGCGTCGTGGGATGGGACGTGCCCACGATCTCTTAATGGAAAGGGCGAAACACCCCCCACTTCCCCATAAAAGCAGAGGAAGCAGGAGCGGTTCCCCTCCTTGCGCTTTCATTGCATCTTCTTCTTCCTCCAGAGATCCCTCTTGCGCTCCGCCTCCACATCTCCGCCGCCGCCGTCTGCATCTCCGGCGTCGCTGAGTTCTTCGTCCCTCTTCTTCCGCCACGCCCGCCATGGCCCCGAAGACCGACAAGGCGAAGGCGGAGAAGGCCAAGAGGGGGAAGTCGGAGCAAGCGGCGAAGCTCGCCGCGTATCGGAAGCAGCATCTCGTCTTCCCGCCGAGGCTCGGCGCGCGGGAGCTCTGGAACAAGTACTACTTGTTCTGGGCCAAGGAAACCAAGTCTCACCCCCGCACGCGAGCATATCCGGCCGCCGCCAAGGACAACTACCCCGGCGGGTACTACTTCTTCGCAGCTTTCTTTCACTGCGGTCTTTGTCCTCCTTTCTCTGATTTCTTCTGCGATATCATGCACACCTACGGCCTCCATCTTCTTGACTTCACCCCCAACGCCATCCTCACAATGGCGGTTTTCGCACACATGTGCGAAAACTTCATAGGAATACACCCAAATGTAGCGCTTTTTAGGCACTTCTTCACCCCTAGAGCAGAGGCCGACGCCCCCCTCTCCGGAGGAATTTCTTGGGTTTTCCGTCTGAACAAGAAGTGGTCCTACTTGCCGGGGGAGCTCCGCGGCAAGTGGGAGGAATGGCGTGCGGAGTGGTGCTGGGTCGTCGAAGACCAGCCGCAAGCTTTCACCGCGCCGCGCACAACGCCCATCGTGCGCGGCAGGGACTGGAGCGAGCTAGACTCGGACGACATCAAGCTCGACATCGCCCTCATCCGGATTCTTCGTCTTCGGGTGGCAAAACTGTCCGTTGCAGAGGTAGGCGCAGACTTCCTCCGCCGCCGCATCGCCCCTCTCCAAGACAGGAAAAGGCCGGCCTGGGAGTACGGCGGCCCGGCGGATATAATGAGGCTGCGCCCCGGGCTAAACTTCAACTTCACGACGCTGGAGCTGAAGGGGATGGTCCGGGAACTCTTCAAATATGACCCGGCACACCCTGAGTGGTTCAGACCTCCTCGGGAAGTGGTGCCCCTCTGCAACAGCACAACTTGCGATCCTCTCCGGGCCATGATGCCCGCGTGCGATACGCACGGCGTGGACCGTACGTGGATTCCGCCCAAGCCCATCGACGTCCTCAACTTCTACGACAACCTCGTGGAGGTGGCGAAGAACAAGAATGACATCAAGGAGCACACGCGGGACACCACCGACCAGGAGATTGCCTACATGGCTTCTCGGGCTGAAGAGGCCGCTGCAGCCGCAGCGGCAGGAGATTTCGGGTATACGCCTGACGAGGCGGAGGCTGCGGACGCATCCTGCCAGGCGGAGGAGGCGGAGATCCGCAGACTGCTGCAACTCCCTCCCGACGCACTCGCCGGGGTCCCCTCTCTGAGGCACTCCGGGATCCACGGGATCGCGGCCGAGGCCGCGGCAAGGGATGGCGCTGCCGGAGGGAACAGAGGCGCCGCGGGAAGCGGAGGCGCCGGAGGAAGCGGAGGCGCCAAGGGAAAGGAGGCCGCAACACAGGGCGCTGGGCCCAGCGGGCCAGCCGGGGAGGAGGAGGAGGAGGAGGCCGAGGACTCCGACGGATCTACGGAGCTCTACGCCGACGACCTCTCCTCGTCGGAGAGCTCCCCGCCCCCGGCAAGCCCAAGGCAGTCCCCACCGAAGCGTCTCCGCAAGGCGGCGACGGGGGAGAGGGCGCAGGCGCCCCGGCAACAACCAGCTCGCCGGGCAGCTCCCCGGGGGAGCCAAGCCGCGCCAAGGGCGACCGGCGCACCAGCCACAGCAGAGGCGGCCCACGCGCGGGCCACGACGGAGGCGCCTCGCAGGCCGGCGTCGAGCCGACAGGGGTCTTCTCGGAGCGGAGCAACGGCTCCGCCCGCTCCTCGGGCGCCGGCCACCACAGGGGCTGGGTCTTCGCAGCCCCCAGCCCCAGGGACCACGAAGCGCGCGAGGGAATCTTCGTCTTCCGCTCCTCGTGCAGACGCGCCCCAGGTGGAGTACGACTTCTCTGCCTTGAGCGAGGACGACGAGGAGGATCAGGAGTAAGAATCCAAGATCTTGCACCTTCTCGAGTTTTGTCTTGATTATTGTTGACGCTGATTTTGTTTGTTGCTTTGATTTCAGGACCTTGGTTCAGCGCGTGGCGAAGAAGGCCAAGGCGCCTGTGGTCGAGGTCGCGGAAGACTCAGCCGCCGCGGCAACAGGGGACGTGCCGGAGCCGAGCCTGCCGGACCCGAGCGCTGCTCCGAGGAGCAGCCCCCAGCGCAGCCCCCAGCGTAAGTCTGGGGTCCATCCTTCCGCTTGTCGGGATGCGCTTAGGGATTTTGTCTTCTTTCAACATCTTGATGTTTTCGTCTTGACTTGTGCAGAAGCGGAGCCGCAGCGGCAGGAGCGCCCGGAGACCGTCCTTGAGGAGCCGCAGGCCCCGCCGTCCCCGCCAAGGCCGGACTCTCCGGCAAGGGAGAGTGCTCCGCCAAGGGCGGGTACTCCGCCAAGGCAGAGTACCCCGCCAAGGGTGAGCAGCCCGGCGAGGGCGGCCACTCCGCCAAGGCAGAGCTCCCCGGCGAGGGAGCCCGCCGCTGAGGACGTCCGCCAAGGTATGTCTTGTAATTTGTCTTCTTGGCTTCGTCTCTTTTTGGATCTTTGCTTGAACTTCTTTTTCTTCTTCTTCTTTTTAGATCCTTCTCCTCCCGAGCCGATGGAGACTGAAGTCATCAACATCGAGGACGAGGAGGGCGCGCAGGGCGGCGGCGGTGGCGCCCCTGCCACCGAGGAGATGGCTGAGGCCGCCGAGCCGGCCGCGCCAGAGGCCGCTCCGGCTGCGGACGCAGCGGCCGGGGAGGGGGACGGCGACCGCACCGCCGACCCGGAGGCGGCGGGAGCATCAAGTGCTGCGCCGGCCGCCGACCCCTCCGCCAGCAAGGAGCAGGGCTACTATCTTGAAGCCCCCAACGGCGTCTTCATCCAGGTGCCGTGGGGGTCTTCGTCGCGAGCTCCCGCGGAGGGCGAGGCGTTTGACGGGGAGGTCCTCGCCTCCGCGGGCCTGAAGATTGTCGAGGCGCCCGGCGGGAGTGAAGGGCCCGAGGAGGAGAAGCTGCTTCACCAACTCCTGGCCCTTTACCGGGCCAGGCAGGCGAAGCTCGCTTCCCGGGAAGCCCTTGCCGCCAAGGCCGCCGCGGAGATGGAGAAGCACGCGGCGGAGCTCAGCGCCGCCAACCAGGCGGCCCTCCGCGAGGTGGCGGAGGAGCGTGAGCGGCTCGCCGGCGAATACCAGGAGTGGGTGTTGGAGAAGGCTGAGGCTGAAGAGCAGCAGCGACTCGCCGGGGTGGAGCTGTCCCGGCGAGAAGGAGAACTCGCCCAGCGGAAGGTCCAACTCGACTCCCATGAGGAGGACCTTGCCGCTCGCGAGGAGGCCCTTGGCGGGGAACTGAAGGAGGCGAAAGCCGCCGCGGTTGCCGCGGAGACCGCCAAGAAGGAGCTCGCCGCCAAGGTCGTGCAGCTGGAGAAGGCGCTGAAGGTGAGCGCGGAGAAGGTTGCCGCGCTCATCACGGAGCGCGAGAAGGACGCCCACACCAATTCAGAACTCCAGGTGCGTCTTTCTAAGAGGGGCGACGAGTTGAAGGCCGCCAAGGACTCCATCGAGGACTTGGAGTTGAAGGTCTCTACACTGAAGGATTCACTCGACGCTGTCCGGGCCCGGGAGACCAAGTTGAAGGAGGAGCTCCGCAAGGAGCGGACCCTAGTGGACAGCGCTAACAAAGCGGCCGAGCTCTTCCACAAAACTGTTGAGGTATGGACCGAGGACTTAGTGTCTTGCGCGTCCAACATCGACCAGGAGCTGCTGGCGTTGAAGCTGGAGCACCTCATCTACTCCCCGGATCCGAACCTCCCACACAGCGCCAAGCTCAGCCTCTTCTTCAGGGGAATCACGCCGGCCCTTGCTGATCTGCGGAATAAGATTCCCGCGCAACTGGCCGAGGAGACGCGCCTGCTCTGCGCGGGAACTCTGGAGCGCGTGCTGACGAAGATCGTGTTCCGCAATCCGGGCATCAATCTCACCAACGTTCTTCGCAGCTTGCCGGCCGATGCGAACATGGAGGCTCTGAAGGAGCAGGTCGCCCACATCATTGACAAGGTGGCCAAGATCTCCAGGAAGGAGGGCGACCGCGTAGATTAGGCCTCCATTATCTTTATTTCTTTTTGCTGCTGCACATTATGTCATGAACTCATTAGTCCATCGCGACAAGTTATCCTTTGTAAGATATTTATCTCATTTTGATCAATCAGTGCAATGTTATCTTCCTTGTCTTAGTCATTGACTTTGTATGCTTTCCACCCTACGCTCCCGGGGAGCTTGCCGGCAAGGGGCCTTTGCCGCGAGCGCTGAGTGCTGGACTCTGAGCAGCCTGCTGGCCAAGATCTCACCGGCAAGCAACCTCGCCGCGGCTAGTCGCAACGCACTTAGCTTGTTGAGCGTACTCGGAAACGAAGCAAGGGCGCGACACTTGTCGCAGCTCACTTAAATCGTTGAGCGAACTCGGAAACAAGATAAGGGTGCGGCAAGCTACGGGTAGGTTCCTCCGCGCACAGGTTTTCCATACAAAGTGTGATTGTTCAAGGAAGGCAACTAAAATTTTAAAATTTGGGCTGGTCAAATTCTAACAACTTATCTTTCATATATTGCTTGCTTCCCGGTAAGGTTTCTCTTTCTTGAACAGCACTTGGTTCCTCCTCCACTTCCTTCCCCCCCCCCCCGGCAAACTTGTGCGCGAGGAACGTTCCTTCTGCTTAAAAGGCAAGGAAAAAGAAGAAGGAAACAAATATATTGCCTTTCGGCGTTGTAACGCTTACCGGATGTGTATGTTGCACAAAATGCCAAATAACACATGCAAATAGAAGAGAAAAGCATGCAAATGGCAAATAGCGCAAAACACGAAATCTTTACTGATGCACGGGGTCTGCGCCCGGCTTTGTACAAAGGGTTACATGCAACAGCGGCAAAGCTTGTACAAAAGGTGGTTGCCGGAGCGGATCGCGGCAACCGCGCCTTATGGGTGAAACTTGCGAAGATGCTCTATGTTCCAGGAGTTGCTCACCGGTAAGCCTTCTTCGGTCTCGAGGCGGACAGCGCCGGGCCTCGTGACTTGTCTCACCCGATAAGGGCCTTCCCACTTCGGCGTCAACTTGTTGGAATTCTTGGCGGACTGAACACGCCGAAGAACAAGGTCGCCTTCCTCGAGACTCCTGGCCTTGACCTTGCGGCTATGGTAGCGACGCAAGGCTTGCTGGTATCGAGCAGCTCGTACAGCAGCCTGGAGACGTCCCTCCTCAAGGAGCAATGCATCATCTTGTCGCAGTTGCTCTTGCTCGAGCTCATCATATGCGAGCACTCGAGGAGATCCGTATACGAGTTCCGTGGGGAGAACTACCTCTGCTCCATAGACTAGAGCAAAGGGTGTCTGTCCGGTGGCTCGACTTGGTGTCGTTCTGATTGACCAAAGAGCCGCCGGTAGCTCCTCTATCCAATTTCTTCCGCACTTACGCAGCCTGTCAAAGGTCTTTGTCTTGAGTCCGCGCAGCACTTCAGCATTGGCCCTCTCCGCTTGACCGTTGCTCCTCGGGTGAGCAACAGAAGCGAAACAGACCTTGGCGCCAAGGTCTTGGACGTACTGCATGAAGGTGCGACTAGTAAATTGTGTACCGTTGTCGGTGATGATCCTGTTAGGGATTCCGAAACGGCAAACAATCGACCTGAAGAACCTGACCGCTGACTGTGCCGTCACCTTTCTCACCGGCTCCACTTCTGGCCACTTTGTGAACTTGTCGATTGCAACGTACAAGTACTCAAAGCCCCCGACGGCTCGGGGGAAGGGGCCGAGGATGTCGAGCCCCCAGACCGAGAAGGGCCAGGACAAAGGGATTGTTTGGAGAGCTTGAGCTGGTTGGTGAATCTTCTTTGCATGGAACTGGCACGCTTCACACTTGGTTACTAGTGCAGTTGCATCTTGGAGGGCTTCTTGCCAAAAGAACCCTTGCCGGAAAGCTTTCCCGGCAAGTGCCCTTGCGCCAATGTGGTGGCCGCATATGCCTCCGTGTATTTCAGCCAACAGCTTCCGTCCATCTTCCCTGGAGATGCACTTCAATCTGACACCATTGAGTCTTCTTCTGTACAGCTCGTTATCCACGAACTGGTACATACTTGACTGCCTGGTTATCTTCTCTATCTCTTGAGGGTCGTCGGGAAGTTCCCCAGTTTGCAGAAAACGGACTATCTGCTGTGCCCATGCCGGATCCTGAGGCTCAACGGCAAGGACTAAAGGCTCGAGGGCCGCTGCGGGGACCTCATCTTCTACGGCAAGGACCTCTGGCTCTGCCGGAGCTGATGGTCCCCCGGCAAGCTCGCCGGGGCGAGGCTTGTCGGGAACACTTGCTTCAACTGTACAAGCCCGAGGACTTGCAGGAGCAAACTGTTCCTCAGCGTTCTGGTTGTTGATCTTGGGGACCTTGGCGGCGGTTTCTGGAAGATCCGCCGGCAAGTAGTCGCCGGAGACCAACTTTCTCTTCTTGGACTGCCCAATTGATGGTGTAACGGATGGTTGAGTCAGCTTGAGCAAGAAGGTCCCTGGTTCCACAGGTAACTTCATCGAAGCACACTTTGAAAGGCCATCTGCTATTTCATTTTGAGCTCTCGGGACGTGCTCCATTTGCAGACCTTCAAAGTGTTCCTCAAGCTTCCTCACTTCATCGACATAGGCTTCCATCAAAGGGCTCTGATAGCTCTTGTTGACTTGCCGGACCACCAACTGAGAATCTCCCCGCACAATCAGCTTCCTGATCCCAAGTTCGGCCGCAATCCTGAGGCCGGCGAGCAAGCCTTCATACTCTGCGGTGTTGTTTGTTGCTTGCTCCCTGGGAAAGCGCATCTGGATAACATATTTGAGGTGCTCTCCGGTGGGCGCGATGAGTACCACGCCAGCACCGGCGCCTTGCAGCGAGAAGGCACCATCAAAATACATTACCCATTCACTTGTCGCTTCTTGTACGGGTGCACTTGTTTCTTGAACTTCCTCGTCGGGCGTTGGGGTCCACTCAGCTATGAATTCTGCCAAAGCTCGGCTCTGTATGGTTGAAGTACTTTCAAACTTGAGTCCAAAGCTTGACAGCTCCAGTGCCCACTCAACGATCATGCCTGTTGCTTCTGGGTTGTGCAATATCCTCTTCAGCGGAAAGCGAGTGACTACTGTTATCTCATGGGCTTGGAAGTAATGGCGCAGCTTTCTCGAGGCCATGAGGAGGCCGAAAAGCAACTTTTGCACACCAGAGTACCTTGATCTAGCCCCCTGGAGAAGGGAACTTACAAAATACACTGGGCGCTGCACCATCTTCTTCCGCACCTCATCCTGTTCCTGCGCAGAGTTATCCTTGTCGGGGCCAGAGCTTGCCGGAGCAGCCCCCTGCTTGTCGCTGGATTCGCCTGCCGGTGGTGCTGACCCCTCGTCGGACTCCCTCTCCGCTACTAACGCAACACTAACCACTTGGTTGGTTGCCGCTAGGTATAGCAACAACTTTTCCTGTGGTCTAGGTGCGACAAGTATTGGAGTGGAGGACAGGTACCGTTTCAAATCCTGCAGCGCAGCCTCCGCTTCCGGAGTCCACTTCATGGGACCTGCCTTCTTCAAGATTTTGAAGAAAGGTAGGGCGCGTTCTGCAGACTTTGAAATGAACCTACTGAGGGCAGCCACACATCCTGCAAGCCTCCTGACATCCTTGACGCGCTTTGGGGCCTCTATCTGCTCAATGGCTTTAATCTTGTCGGGGTTGGCTTCAATCCCCCTCTGTGACACAAAGAACCCGAGAAGCTTGCCGGAGGGGACTCCAAAGACGCACTTCTCGGGGTTCAACTTGAGCTGTATCCTGCGCAGGTTCTGAAATGTCTCTTCTAAATCTTGGATCAGGGTATCCTTGCTCTTGCTCTTCACCACGATGTCATCCATGTAAGCCTCTACATTTCTGTGGATCTGTGGCTCAAAAGCAGTGTATACTACCCTTGCAAAGGTTGAACCTGCATTCTTCAATCCAAATGGCATGCGTATGAAGCAATAAGTGCCACATGGAGTGATAAATGCAGTCTTCTCTTCATCCTCTTTGGCCATGAAAATCTGATGATAGCCTGAGTATGCATCAAGAAAACAGAGTAGCTCACATCCGGCGGTGGAGTCAACGATCTGGTCAATGCGCGGCAAAGGGAATGGATCCTTGGGACATGCTTTATTCACATCGGTGAAGTCTATACACAGTCTCCACTTCCCATTGGCCTTGCGCACGACGACTGGATTTGCCAACCACGTCGGATGGATCACACCTTTAACTAGGCCTGCTGCTTCTAGCTTCTTGATCTCTTCGTTGATGAATTCTTGGCGCTCCACGGCTTGCTTCCTCACTTTCTGCTTGATGGGCCGCGCATGAGGACAGACAGCAAGCTTGTGCTCAATTACCTTCCTGGGAACACCGGGGATGTCAGATGGCTGCCAGGCAAACACATCGACATTCGCCCGCAGGAAGGCAACGAGCGCGCTTTCCTATTTGCTGTCAAGCGTGGCACTGATGGTGAAGGTACCACCAGTGCCGTCCTCCTTGGCGGACACTTTCTTGGTTGCCGGAGGAGCGGCCATTCCTTTCTTACTCTTGCCGGTGGAGCTCGATGGAACGTCCTCGACGGCAGCGCAGCACTCCGAAGAGGTGCGGTTGCCGGAGTGGGTCCCAGAGCACTTGCCGGACTTGGTCTTCGTCTTCTTCCCCCCGGGAGCTTCAGCGGCAAGAGTATCCTTTTCTGCCGCAGCTGCCGCGTCCCGGTAGATCTTGTCGGCGCAGACAAGCGCATCCTTCTTGTCGCCGTGGACAGTGATGACGCTTATCGGCCTCGGCATCTTGAGTACGTTGTAAGCATAATGGGAAGCTGCCATGAACTTGGCGAGGGCAGGACGGCCAAGTATTCCATTGTAGGGCAATGGAATATCGGCGACGTCAAAAGTGATGCGCTCAGTCCTGAAGTTGAGCTCCCCGCCAAAGGTCACCGGCAGAGTGATCTTTCCCTTGGGCTTGCTCCTTCCCGGGTTGATTCCTTGGAAAGAACCGGTTTCTTCGAGCTCGCCGTCTGGAATTTGGAGTTTCTTGATCACAGCAGAGGAGATCAAGTTCAGCCCGGCCCCGCCGTCAACCAACACTTTGGTGACCTTGAGGTTGCGGATGGTGGGGGAGACCAGCATCGGCAAGCACCCGACCGCAGTGGTGCGGTCAGGGTGATCCTCAAGATCAAAAATGATGGGCGTGCTGGACCATTTGAGGAGCCTGCGTGACTCCACGGGCGGCTCTGCTGCATTCATCTCACGCACCCACTGCTTGAGTTGGCGGTGGGAGGCGTGCAGAGAGGCGCCACCGTCGACGCACAGGACCTCCGTGGCCTTCTGGAACTCCTGCTCGCTGTTATCCTCGTCCTCCATGTCTTCGTCGTCGTCTTCGTCCTTGTCGCGGCCCCGGGGAGGTCGATCTCCTTGCCGCTGCTTGGCCTTGCCGCGGCGTCCTCCCCGGCCGTTGAACGGCCGCTTCTTGCTTGGCTCTTCCCCGCCACCTTGGGCCTTCTCCTTGTCGCACCTCTCGTACTCAGCTTTCTGCTGCTCGACGAGGTACTCGACGCGCTTGCAGTTGGAGAGATCGTGACCCTTGGTGCGGTGGATCTTACAGTATTGCTTGTCGGAGCCGTCCTGCTTGTCGGCTGCCGCTACAGGGGCAGGCTCCTTGCCGGAGCCGCCAGCCTGTGTTTGCTTGGCGGGAGCCTCCTTGCCGGACTTCTCGACGGCAAGCACCTCTTTCTTGCCCTTCCTTCTGTTATTTCGCCGCCGGCTCTTCTTGGCCGGGGCGGCGTCGTCGCTGTCGCTTCCTCCTGCGCCAGCATCCTCCCCGGGGAGTCTCCTCCCCTCTTCTGCGCGTGCGCACTTGTCAGCCAGAGCATAGAGCTCGCTGACATCCCGAATCTTGGTCATCGCCATCTCTTCACGCATGCGGCGGTTACGCACGTTCTGATGGAACGCGCTGATAACCGCGGCAGGGTGGACATCAGGGATGTTGTGCTGCACACGGCTGAAGCGTTGGATGTATTTGCGCAGGGTTTCTCCTTCCTTCTGGGCCAGAATGTGGAGATCGCTCTCCTGGCCGTGGGGTTTGTGGCCGCCGGTGAAGGCGCCAACAAACTGGTGGCAAAGGTCGGCCCAAGAAGAGATGGAACCTTCCGGCAAGTGCATAAGCCACGAACGGACGTTCGGCTTAAGCACGAGCGGGAAGTAGTTCGCCAAGATCTTCTCGTCGCGCCCCCCCGGCAGCTTGCACTGCGATGGTGTAGACGCTGAGAAACTCCGAGGGGTGCGTCTTGCCGTCGTACTTCTCCGGCACGTCGGGCTTAAAATTCTTCATGCTGGGCCACTGGACGCGCCGCAGCTCGCGGGTGAACGCACGGCAGCCTGCCGCGTACGGCAAGTCGCCTGGTTCACCGGGCGCGTGCGCGTCGACAGCGTTCCCAGCTCTCTGGTCCGATTGTCGCCGAGCTTCTCGGCGGCGCTCGATTCTTGTCCGAGCGTCTTCTTGTTGCCGGTCGTCGAGGACTTGGCGCTGGTCCCGACGGGCCCGCGGGTCCGACGAGGCTGTTGAGCCGTCGTCGGCGTTGTTCCGGCGGGGCGGCGTCTTCTGCTTTCGCTGCAGGGAGTGCGCGCTTGTCGCACCCCCGGCGGTCTTGTCGCCGTCGGCCTTCGTCTTCTCAGCTTGCCGCGGCCGCGAGGCCGACGGCTGCTGTGGAGAATCGTTGTTGGCGAAGGCTATCAGGCTCTGGATGGTGGCCCTCCAGTCTTCGGCCTTGTCTGCCGCTGGAGGGAAATCGAGGAGCAGTTGCGCCCTTGCGAGCGCTTCTGCTGGAGTGGAGGGGAACGCGGGCGAGCGGTGCGAGGAGCGGGATACGCTCGGACTTCTAACGACGTTAGAAGGAGCGGGGTCCCGCGCCGGCGCCTTCGCTTTGCTTGTGCCCGGACAGGGGTCCGGGGCGTCCCGCGAGCCTCCGGTTTGGCCTTGCCCCAGCAAGCGGATACCACCTCCTGTGGTATGGCGCTGCTGGGTTGTCGTGTGCTGAGATGGACGCGGCGCGTCCACGGAGACCGAGGTTCGGTCGTCCGTCTTGTTCTTGGATCTGGTGGCGCCGTGAGTGTCCTCACCGGCGACCACCCTTCCGACGGCGTCTCCCCCGCCCACCGTTGGCTCCGGTGGCGGCGGATGAGACGCGGACGGGCCTCCGACCTCCGAAGCCTTCTTCTTCGGGGCCATGATGCTGCTGCTGATGAAGTTGACGAATTCGGAGAGGTTGATGAAGAATGCGCCTGCGCGAACGCCGGATCAGGTTCGCACAACCTCGACGCCCCCTACCTGGCGCGCCAAAGATGTCGGGGGAAACTGTCAGCCACGAACACCTATGGGACCGGAGCCCCTTTGTCTGTGCGGTACGAGGGCGGAGGGAGCACGAAGAGCAGATCGTAGCGAGCACGCGGGCAGTTTTACCCAGGTTCGGGCCGCGGTGGACGCGTAAAACCCTACTCCTGCTTAGTGGTGTATTGAGTTGGAGAGCTCGGGAGCTTGAAGAAGCAGCTACGCCGAGCGTATGAGTGATCTAGGTTCCGAACCCCCTCCACGTTGTGCATGGGCCTCCTTTTATAGTGCAAGGGGTCACCGACAGGTGTCAACGTAGGAGAAAGGGGTAAAAAAGTAAAAGAGCTGGTAGTTGTAACAGTGCGGGAACAGTGGAGCTACAGTGCAGAACAGTGGTCGCTACCTACTTTGACAGTGGGGGACAAGGGCATTTAATGCCCGTCGCCGTCGACCCCAAAAGCTCCCGCCATTGCGTCTCCGTCTGCCACGGCGATGGATCCACCACCGTGGAGTGCCACCGTGTCCCCCAGGCTGCACAGCCATCCGCCACGCGTCCCTGGATAGGCCCCAGGGCGACGCGTGGGCCGATGAGCTGGAGCGCGGGCACACAGCGCAACCTTCCCGGCAAGCAGCTTGCCGGGGTCTTGATCTTGCCGGGCCCGGGAGCTTGTCGGGCTCTGAAGCTTGTCGCTCCCCGGGCCCTCGCCGGGTCTTCTATGATGGAATCTTCTAGTCTTCCTGGCAAGCTCCTCTCGCCAGGGCCTTGTGCCAGTGAGGTAATCTTGAGCCTGGTACGGCCTTCCCGGCAAGCTCCTCTTGCCGGGGTCTCGATCTTCTGTTTTGCATACTTTGTTTTTGAATGGTTTGATAGGGAGCAGGAAGGTCTCCGGCGAGCACGCGGTAAACCCTGCCGCGGGAAGCTGCAACTGCCCGTGCACAAGTTGGGGTACTGAGGTACCCCTACCTTAGTACACCGACACACATACTTATTACAAAAAGTTTATTACCCCTCGAAGCAATGTACTACTACGCATGCTCCTAGGGGAGAGGTTGGTAAGAATTAACCATCGAGCACTCCCGACTTCCACACAAATGAAGACAATCAAGGATAAAATGCGCTCCAACTTCATGACATAACTAGAAGACCATACATGCGTGCTACGTGCATCACAAACCTTAACACAAGTATTTTTTTATTCCACAATTCGCTACTAACATGACTCTAATATCACCATCTTCATATCTCAAAACAATTGCAAGGAATCAAACTTCTCATATATTCAATGCTTTTTATGAAAGTTTTTATTATACCACCCTTGGATGTCTATCATATTAGGACTAAATTCATAACCTAAGAAAATTACCATGCTATTATTAGACATTCAAAATAATATATGTGAAGCATGAGTTCGCCAATTTCTTCAAAATAACACACGCCGCGCTCAAAAAGTTATAAGTGAAGCACGAGAGCAACTACCTAGCTCAAAAGATATAGTGAAGCACAAGAGTATTCTAATAAATTAACGATTAATGTGTGTCCCTCTCAAAAGGTATGTACAGTGGAAAACTAAAAAGTAAAGACTCCAATCATAAAAGACGCTCTGAGCAAAACACATATCATGCGGTGAATAAAAATATAGCCTCAAGTAAATTTACCGATGGATTGAAGAAAAAAGATGGGGTGCCTTCCGGGGCATCCTGAAGATTAGATGCTTGGTTGTCGTTGAATATTACTTTGGTGCGCCTTGGGAATCAACAAGCTTCGGCTCTTTCCACTCCTTATTCTGTAGTCCATCAAATATTTACGTAAAACTTGAAAACTTCACAGCACAAAACTCAACAGAAAACTCGTGAGTTCCGTTAGTATAAGAAAGCAATTAACCACTTTGGGTACTATTGTGAACTCATTCTAATTTTATATTGGTGTTATATTTAATGTATTCCAACTTTTGCATGTTTCGTACGCCCCGATACTACCCATATATTGACTCATCAAAATAAGCAAAGAACACAATGAAAACAGAATCTGCCAAAAATAGAACAATCTGTAGCAATCTGAAAACTTTGTATACTTATGCAACTCTAAAAAATCTAAAAAATTAGAACAACCTGGGAAATTTGTATATTGATCTTTTTTCACAAAATTAGAAAATTATGACGCTCTAGTGAATTTTATAATTTTTTGTACTAGACGCAAAAGTTTCTATTTTTCAAAAAAATCAAATCAATAATATTCCAGACCATCCCAAAGGTCTTACTTAGCACAAACACTAATATAAAACATAAAAACACATCTAACCAGAGGTTCTAAGGTATATTTACTGGAAAATAGAAGAACAAAAAGTAAAAACAAAAATAAAATTGGGTTGCCTCCCAACAAGCGCCATTGTTTAACGCCCCTAGGTAGGCATAATGCAACAATTCATATGATAACTTAATTTTGTTTATTGGAAAGTGTTCCATAATTGAAATCTAATGTTTTTGTCTTTCATATCAATAATTGCACCAATCCTTCTAAGGAAAGCTCTGTCAAGAACAATAGGGCATGTTGGGTTGCAATCTATATCAAGCACAAGAGAATCTATAGGCACATAATTCCTATTTGCAGTAATAAGAACAACATTAATCCTTCCCATTGGTTATTTAATAGTGGAATCTGCTAGATACAAATTTAAAGCACAATCATCAAGTTTATGGAAACCTAGCACATCACATAGAGTTTTTGGAATTGTTGAAACGCTAGGACCCAAATCACACAAAACATTGTATTCATAATCTTTAATTTTGATTTTACATTGCTAGTTATTTTGATTATCATAAAGCTTTCTAGGGATTGAAACTACCAACTCAAGTTTTTCTTCAAAAGATTACATCATAGCAACAACAATAAGTTTAGTAAAAGCTTCATTTTGATTATAAGCACGAGGTGAATTAAGCATGGATTGCAACAAGGAAATACAATCAATCAAAGAACACTTATCATAATTTAAATCCTTGAAATCCAAAATAGTGGGTTCATTGCTAGTTAAAGTTATGACCTCTCCAATCCAACCTTTATCATTTTTTCTTTAAGATCTTTATTTTCCAAATTATTGAGACATACTTTAGCTAAAGTTAACTCATCTCCAGTACCTTATCTTAAAATAATTATATTAGCAAATAAATATTCAATAGGAGTCAAGCCAGTCATCTTAAGATCGTCATCATTATTATCGCATAAACTACAAGAACGCATAATTTCTAGCCATTCTCTTTACTCTCATTAATATATATTTTAATAGCTTTCATAGAATCATTAATATCATGCTTTGGTGGCATAGTTATAATCTTCAAAAAAATGTCTCATGACAAATACTATCAACGTTCCTAGCCAAATCATCAATCTTAGCAATCTTTCTTGTACCATGGCATTGAAATTGTTTTGTGAGTTTATAAAATATTTAATATTACTCTCAAGATCAGAAGGTATCTTATTATAATTCCATAAGAATTATTGTTCGAATTACCATAATTATTAGAGGAATTACTAGGAAACGGCCTAGGGCTGAAATTACCTCAATACAGGTTATTGCCAAAATTGTTCCTACCAACAAAATTCACATACATACATTAATTATTATTCTAAATCAAAGTAGACAAAGGCCATCATTATGATCAGTGTGAGCACTTTTTCTAGCAAATAATTTCATAAGGTCATCCATCATTCCACTCAAAGTATTAGTTTCTTCATTTGCATGCACCCTTTTACTAGTAGATGATATTTTGGTATGCCAGTGAGAGTACTTTGCCATAATATTATCTAAGAGTTTAGTAGCTTCTCCTAATGTGATTTTCACAAAAGTACCTCCTACAGCGGAATCTAAAAGATTTCTAGATGCAAAATTTAATACGGCATAGAAAAATTGGATGATCATCCATAAACTTAAACCATGAGTAGGGAATTTTCTAATCATCAATTTCCTCCTTTCCCAAGATTGTGCAACATGCTCATGATCCAATTGTTTGAAATTCATTATATCGTTCCTAAGGGAGATGATCTTAGCGGGAGAAAAGTAATTGGCAACAAAAGCATTTTTACAGTTATTCCATGAATCAATACTGTTTTTTGGCAAAGATGAAAACCAAGTTTTAGCTCGATTTCGTAGTGAGAACAGAAATAGCTTCAATTCAATAATATCATTATCCATATCTTTTTTCTTTTGCATATCACACAATTCAACGAAAGTATTTGGATGGGATGCACCATCTTTATTAGGACTACCATAAAATTGTTCTTTCATAACAAGATTCCACAAAGCGACATTAATTTCATAAGATTCCGCACTAGTGGCAGGAGCAATTCGATTACTAATAAAATCATTATTATTAGTGTTTGAAAAGTCACAAAACTTAGTATTCTCTTGAGTCATTGTGACAAAGCAAGTGATCTAGCACACAAGCAAAGAAAAGGAACGTTTTAGAAGTTGGGGAGATGAAAACAAGAGGCAAATTGCAAATAATGTAAGTGCAAGATATGAGAGTTTATGATAGGTATTGGTAGGCTTGATGTAGAACCTCCCCAACAACGCTGCTAGAAATTATTCCAGCTACTTCTTGAGTTTGCGTTCATTTTTCCTCGAAGAGGAAAGGGTGACCATCAAGGAGGAGGCACAAGCAAGTCTCCAATATATGCACATGCACAAACCAACAAACACTTGAGCACAACGCGAAAAATGGGTTGTCAATCCCTTCATGGTCACTAGCAAGAGTGAGATCAAATAGAGATTATTTAAAATATAATTAAAAGGAAAAATAAAGTAAACAAAAATAAAGTGCAGCAAGGTATTTTTGGCTTTTTGGTTTTATAGATCTGAAAATATATGATGGAAAATAGGCCCGCGGGCCATAGGTTTCACTAGAGGCTTCTCTCTCGAAGAAAGCATACGATGGGTGAACAAATTACTGTTGAGCAATTGATAATGATGACATCTAAGGCAATGATCATGAATATAGGCGTCACATCCGTGACAAGTAGACCGACTCCTGCCTACATCTACTACTATTACTCCACACATCGACCTACTCCTGCTTGCATCTAGAGTATTAAGTTCATAAGAACAGAGTAACGCCTTAAGCAAGATGACATGATGTAGAGGGATAAACTTAAGTAATATGATATAAACCCCATCCTTGTATCCTTAATGGCAACAATACAATATGTGCATCGCTACCCCTTCTGTCACTAGTTGAGGACATCGCAAGATTGAACCCATCACAAAGCACCTCTCCCATTGCAAGAAAACTAATCTAGTTGGCCAAACCAAATCGATAGATCGGAGACAAATACAAAGCTATCTTAATATGCATAAAAGAGTTCAGAGAAGACTCAAATAATATTCATAGATGATCTAATCATAAATCCACAATTCATCTGATCTCCACAAACACACCGCAAAAGAAGATTACATCGAATAGATCTCCGAGAATATCGAGGAGATCATTGTATTGAAGATCAAAGAGAGAGAAGAAGTCATCTAGCTACTAGATATGGAGCCGTAGGTCTATGGTAAACTACTCATGCATCATTGGAAGGGCAGCAAGGTTGATGTAGAGGCCCTCCGTTATCCAATCCCCCTTCGGCAGAGTACCTGAAAAGGCCCCAAGATGGGATCTCACGGGAATGGAAACTTGCGGCGGTGGAAAAGTATTTTTGGAAAATATTTTGATGTAGGGGGGGTATTTGGGTATTTATAGAGAGAATATTAGGGTTGGAGGATCCCTGAGGGCACAAGCCCGAGGGGCACGCCATAGAGGCTTGTGGCCTCCTCGTGGGTCTTATGGCCTCTTCTCCAAGTCTCGTAGGTGTCTCCTTTTCTGTAAAAGTAAAAAACAAGGAAACATAGAAACTGGCACTAGGCACTAGGTTATTAGGTTATTCCAAAAAATGATATATAATAGCATATTAATATAATAGTGTGGAACAATAAAAAATTACAGATACATTGGAGACGTATCATGCCTCCTTTTGGAACCCATTCCTCCTTTTGGAACCCATGCCATGTTCTTCTTTTCAAGGTCTTGTGCACTTAGCATTTGTAATTTCTTATTTTGCCAATACGATAAGACAAGTGGGCGCCCCGGCTGTAGTTTTGTTTGAAACCATGGGTATTGTTGTTTTTTCTTGTGCACCTCTCAACTTATTATGTCCAGATTTGGCACTTGATTGACTTGCTGCATTGCCTTTAGTAGCCAATGTCAACAAATTAATTAGCTCTTTTTTAATTGAGATCTTATATGAAGTGGCACTCTTACGACCACCTCTTCTGACGCGATAGACTTGTTGAACCACCTGCTTATTCTTCCTTGTGCTCTCGACTAATTCTTTTTGAGGGAAACAATCTTTAACATATGATTGTTTATTGAATGTGGGCCTTCTTGGAGCTCACTAATATTTGTGGGATTGTCTAAAATAAGATGGAGAATGCGCCCTTGTACTACATGTCCCATGATGGATATGGATTTACATGAGCATAGGAAGGAATCGATGGCATTGGCATTGGCGTCCCAAAATATCGATATGAATATGCTGCATTAGGATTCACATTTTCCCAATACCGATCCTCGGATTTGCACCTAGGGGATTATCTTGATGCTCTTGAACTACTTGGCCGGTATGCACTGTTATCCCCACTTATCTTCTGATTTTTTTGCAATAATTGCGCGAAAGTAACTTTTGGCTTTTTACTTTTTTGCTTACCTCGACCTTTGATTTATTTGGCTGTTGTGGTGCAGATCTTTGGATTTTCTTGTTACCCCTCAATACTTGGCCTGTTCTGAGAAACCTGGATGAAATTCCCGCCTTCAAAAATATTTTCATTGTCCTCTTGAACAACTTCTTTACTTAAAAACTTGATTCCATCATCCACATTTTTTATCTTCTCATGTTTAAATGGATCGACATGAAGTAGGCGATGCAAAAACCGTTTGCCATTAGGACCAATCAGAATAGACTGGTCATCTCTTGGTGTCTCAACAAAATTCAATCATCCTTTATCAATGGCCAATTTAACTATTTGACAAAACATATTGCAATCGTAAAAAAAATTATATGTTTGAACAAATGATGCAACGTACAATACATTCATCCTTGAATTGATGGCTTACATGGTGATCAAGAATTCTTATGTAATTATTTTTGAGTAACAAATCAAACATTTGATCACAGATGCTTGAATTGAAGGTGAACTTTTTATTTTCTAGCCGATCTTGCTGCAAGAATGGCTTCGGATTTAAGCAAACGAATGGTTTAGGTTAGGAATTTCCCCATTCGGCTATGCATTGTGTTCTGCATTCTATCTCCGATGTTTTTGGATAAGATATTATATTAGCATCGGTTTCTCAACAAAATTTAACCTTGGGTTTAAATTTCTGAAATCAAAATAGTTAGAACATAAATGTCTCAGTTGAGACCATTTGTAAGCAGAGTATGAAACAAGAAAAGCTACCCAATTAGATATGAACTTTAAATAATGTAATGGCAAAAGCTTTTGTTGCAATAAATCACCAGCGGTCTCTATGAATGGCATAATGTGCTGACTGATATGCTCTGCAATGGTTTTATAGCTAACAAATAAATTACCCTTCCTCATTGCTCTTTCAAAAACTACTTGTGGGCATTTTTCTAATAGAAGCATGAACAATAAAGTTGCGACCAAATTAGAAAATCGATAAATCACTTGATAGACATACCTCTCGAAAAACATTAGGAGAGCATGATGGTTGTGTTATGTGAACAATATATTGTCCCTATTTCGGACAGATTATTGTCCTCGTTTAACATAATAAATTTGGCACATGTACTATTTAATTCATCCTTTTCAATAACCAGATTACATTGGTTATTTGAATCATTATTCTATTCATTGGTTCCTCTAATTAGCAAGACTTACTTTTTCTTTAATTGATTGAACACATGTAATGTTTGATTCGGTTTCAATAACTAAATTAGCTTTGTTATCCGAATCACCACTCTTTCTTTCTTTGATTCCCAAGGTTGCATGTTCTTGTTTAAATTCAACAAACAATGCAACTAGGCTATCTTTAAGAATTTTTTGCGCAATTTCAACCCAATCTTCATCGGATTGCCCCTCGTCCCAATATTTTTAGACGCGTTCGGCAATGATATGTTGCCAAAATTCTGAAATTTATGCAGGGCAACAGTATATGCTAAGGTACTAGGTGAAGGCACATGTATTCTTATAGAAGTTTCTCTTATTCAGCTATTAGCGTGAAGGTGTGAAGCCGAATATGAATACCTACAGTTGCATATGGTGCCAAAAAATTAGTAGCGTGAGGTGTAGCATATGATGTTGGAGGGTAATTGGTCGGGTAACTAGTAATGGCATGGCGAACCCCCCTATCCACTAGCATGTTTCGATTAACATGTTGCAAGTTAGTTGTTAATGAATAAAAAGGTGAAACACTTTGTTGCATACCATTGGAAGTTCCTATGTGAGGTGCTTCGACTTGATTAACTGAACTCATCATGTTGTTCACCAGCATATGAATTTGTGGGGTTGCCGGTGCATGAGAGTTGGAATACATATGGTGCATGTAACTAGTACCATAAGAAGTTGCAGCATGTAAATTACTTTGAATCATGCCTTACACATAGTTAGATGCCTCATTAAAAAAACTAGCAACACCATATGAATTATTTGCATCTACACAAGCGGATTGAGAATTCATATTACCTTTGTAGATTGCAAACCCTATATGACAATCTCTTCGTATCAAGAATGGGCTAGAGATCGTTCAAATCTTCATCCCCAACGAAGTTGCCAAAAAGTGTGTTCGCACACGAACATGTCCCCGTGTACCACCAACACCGAGGGTGATGCACTGTAGTTCATGTCAAAGGAGATCCGTCTGGAAGCGCAACATGCAAGCAATCCACGGGGGCACTTTTGTGGACCCAAAACACCACACGCCCGGGAGGGACCCTATCCGGGTGCGTGGCGGCTACGGGCTTCCCTAAGTCGACCTGGTCGCCCCTAGGGCCTCGAGGTTCGCCGCCCTAAAATAATAAGACCGAACAAGGAACGAGGAAGAGGAACAACAAGGGAGAGAGAGAGATAAAACCAAAGGTAAATAGTGGTAGATGAATTGATTGATTGTGTGTTGTTCAATCGGCCATCACCTCTCATCTATTTATGAGGTGGCTGGACTTCCCGTACAGGAAAATCACTTGAAATCCCATCCAAATCTTTTCAAAATTAACCAAACTCGGATTTAGGTAAGTCTGAG
Source organism: Secale cereale (assembly GCA_902687465.1). Taxonomy (NCBI): domain Eukaryota; kingdom Viridiplantae; phylum Streptophyta; class Magnoliopsida; order Poales; family Poaceae; genus Secale; species Secale cereale. The sequence continues at coordinate 487,497,068 of LR738715.1, read as the reverse complement.
ACATCGGTTCGGTTTTTGGGTCTCACATGCCACAAATGACCATGGATGAAGATGCACCCAAAAGAAAATTTAACTGTTTCGACGAGGCGAACAACTTTTATGTTGGGAGTTTTTCGATTCGATGTAATCTTGAAAGACGAATAGCTCGCGCAAAACAGAAAATTACTGGCACTACCCATCAGACATCAGCCATACGAGTGTCTGATGGGGTGCGCCACTTTTTGGCTCGTGACAGGCCCGCACTCCTGTGGCTCTGACTTTTGCATACAACCTCGGATTGAGAAATTTTTTATATCTAAACCGATTGTTTTGACGAGACAAAGATAATTCTTTTATAAAATTTTATCATATGAGATTGTCTGGGGGCCTAATCAGCCAAACAGTACTCTGCATGCAAAATCCTAGTTCATGTCCTCGAGATGAAATCGGATGGCGATGACCCAAACTTCAAAGATGTTCAGGTCGAGGAGATGGAACTTCTTTGTAGAGAACTTATCGAGTTGATGCCATCTTAATTAAGTAATTGCCCATGTGAAAATTGGGTGTCAACAATTTGTACGATAAAAACCGGGTGGAATCTATTTTTATAAGAATCCTTGCTTAGCCCTTAATCTAGCGGTTCTTTGTTTTCTTTCATCCATGGAGACATGACGAGCTTTAATTTGTTCATTAATATCAATATTTGGTGGAAAAAATTTATTTTTAAGATTTTCCACATAATGAACAATTCTATCAAAGCTCCTAGACATAGCATCAAGTTTACTCAACTGTTCCTTTATCGTTGTATTGAAAACGTTTGAGCATTAATAAATTATTTAATATTGCTTTCAAGATCAAAACTTATCATATTATTATTGTTGTAGGAATTGCCTTAATTATTAGAGAATTTCCAGGAAATGGTCTAGGATTAAAATTACTTCTATAAGCATTGTTATTAAAATCATTTTGAGAGACAAAATTCACATCTACAGGATCATTATTTCGCTCAATCAAGGTGTATAATGGCACATCATTAGGATCAATTGGAGAATCTTTACTAGCAACCAATTTCATAGGCGAATCAACTTTATCACTCAAAGTACTAATTTGTTCAATAGAACTCACTTTTATACTATTAGGAGTTCTTTCGGTATGCCATTGTGTGTAATTTGCCATAATATTATCAAGCAATTTGTAGCTTATCCCAATGAAATTGCCATAAAAGTACCTCCCGTGGCGGAATCTAAAATATTTCTAGAAAAAAGTTCAATCTCGCATAGAAATATTGTATGATCGTCCATAAATTTAAACCATGAGTAGGGAAATTTCTTACCATTAATTTCATGCTTTCCCGAGATTGGGCATCATGTTCAACCTTAAGTTTCTTGAAATTCATAATTTGATTTCTAATAGAAGTAACTTTCGTGGGAGGAAAATACTTAGTAATAAAAGTATCCTTGCACCTATCCCAAGAATCAATACTATTTCGTGGCAACGATGAAAACTAAATTTTAGCCCGATCCCATAATGAGAACGGGAATAGTTCTAATTTGACAATATCATTATGAACGTATTTTTTCTTTTGCAGATCACTCAATTCAACGAGAGTGTTAAGATGGGATGCAACATCTTCATTGGGAAAACCAGAAAATTGTTCTTTCATTACCAAATATAACAAAGCGACATTATTATCACAAGTCTCCGCACTAGCGGTGGGAGGAACAATCGAAGTACTAATAAAATCATTATGGTTAGTATTGGAAAAATCACACATATTTGTATTTTCTTGAGACATTGTGACTAGGCAATAACAAGCATACAAAGAAGCAAACACAAAAAACGCAAACGAAAAAAATATGTATTTTTGCAACACATTTTTAGAAGTAGGAGATGAAAATGAGAGGCAAATAGAAAATAATGTACATTCAATGAGATGAAAGTTTATGTGTAGGTACTTTATAGATGTTGATGATGTCTCCCCAGCAATGGGACCAGAAATTCTTCTTGCTACTTGTGACCTGCAATGGGATTTGCCCGAAGAGGAACCCAGAAGGTTGAAGGGGCCCTACTAGGCACCAGGGCACACCAGAGACCCCAGGTGCGCCCTGGTGGGTAGTGGGGACCATCGGCACCTTCTTGACCTACCTTCGACTCTATAAATACTCTAAAATTCCGAAAACCCTAAGGGAGTGGACGAAATACTTTCTCTGCCGCCGCAAGTTGCAGAACCATGAGATCCAATCTAGAGGCCTTTTCCGGCACTCTGCCGGCAGGGGGTAGTGTCGGTGTACTAAGATAGGGGTACCTTAGTACCCCAACTTGTGCACGGGCAGTAGCAGCTTCCCGCGGCAGGGCTCTCCACGCGCTTGCCGGAAACCTTTTCGGTCCTTATTAAGCCATTCAAAAACAAAGTATACAAGACAGAAGATCAAGACCCCGGCAAGTGGAGCTTGCCGGGAAGGCCGTCCCAGGCTCAAGACTATAACATAAACACAAGACCCTGGCAAGAGGAGCTTGCCAGGAAGACCAGAAGACTGCACCTCAGAAGACATGCCTCGGCGCAGCATGCGCCCCGGCAGGGCCCGGGGAGCGACAAGCTTCAGGGCCCGGCAAGGTCAAGGCCCCGGCAAGGTGCTTGCCGGGGGGGAACTCACGCTGTGTGCCCGCGCTCCAGCTCATCGGCCCACGCGTCACCCTGGGATCCTTCCAGGGACGCGTGGCGGATGGCTGTGCAGCCTGGGGGACACGGTGGCACTCCACGGTGACGAGGCTACTGCCGTGGCGAACGGAGACGCACGGGCGGGCGCTTTTGGGGTCGACGGCGACGGGCATTTAATGCTCTTGTCCCCCACTGTCAAGTTAGGTGATGACCACTGTTCATCACCTGTTCACGCACTGTTCCCGCACTGTTACAACTACTACCAAAGTTACATTTTTGCCCTTCTTCTACGTTGACACCTGTCGGTGACCCCTTGAGCTATAAAAGGAGGCCCATGCACAACGTAGAAAGGGTTCGGAACATAGACAGCTCTCTCGCTCGGTGTAGCTAGTTCCTCAAGCTCCCGAGCTTCAACACTCAATACAACCAAGGCAGGAGTAGGGTTTTACGCGTCCGCGCGGCCCGAACCAGGGTAAACTGCCCGTGTGTTCTCCTCGATCTGCTCTTTGTGCTCCCTCCGCTCCCTTACCGCAACGTACAAGGGGCTCCGGTCCCATAGGTGTTCGTGGTGGACAGTTTCCCCCGACATCTTTGGCGCGCCAGGTAGGGGGGCGTCGAGGTTGTGCGAACCTGATCCGGCGCTCACGCGGGCGCATTCTTCATCAACCTCTCCAGCCACATCGACTTCATCAGCAACAACATGGCCCCGAAGAAGAAGGCTTCGGAGGTCGCAGGCCCGTCTGCGTCGATTCCCCTGCCGCCAGAACCAACGGTGGGTGGAGGAGACGCCGGCGGAAGGGTGGTCGCCGGCGAGGAAACTCGCGGCACCGCCAAATCCAAGGACAAGACGGACGACCGAGCCTCGGTGTCGGTAGACGCGCCACGTCCATCTCAGCAGACGACAACCCAGCAGCGCCGTGGTACAGGATGTACCATCCGCTTGCTGGGGCAAGGGCAAACCGGAGGTTCGTGGGATGCTCCAGGCCACCGTCCGGGCACGAGCAAGGCGCGGTCGCCGGGGCGGGACCCTGCTCCTTCTAACCCTGTTAGAAGTCCGAGCATATCTCGCTCCTCGCACCGCTCGCCCCCGCTCCCCTCCTCTCCAGCAGAAGCGCTCGCAAGAGCGCAACTGCTCCTCGATTTCCCTCCAGCGGCAGACAAGGCCGAAGACTGGAGGGCAACAATCCAAAGCCTCATCGCCTTCGCCAACAACGACACGCCGCAGCAGCCGACGACCTCGCGGCCACGGCAAGTCGAGAAGACGAAGGCCGACGGCGACAAGACCGTCGGGGGTGCGACCACCGTACACTCCCCGCCGCGGAAGCAGAAGACGCCTCCCCGCCGGATCAACGTCGACGACGACTCCACGGCGCCGTCGGATCCGCGGACTCGTCGGGACCAGCGCCAGGTCCTTGACGACCGGCGACAAGAAGATGCTCGGACAACAATCGAGCGCCGCCGAGAAGCCCGGCGACAATCAGATAAGCGTGCTGGGACAGCTGTCGAGACGCACGCGCCCGGTGAACCAGGAGACTTGCCGTATGCGGCAGGTTGCCCTGCGTTCACCCGCGACCTGCGGCGTGTCCAGTGGCCCAGTATGAAAAATTTCAAGCCCGACGTACCGGAGAAGTACGATGGCAAGACGCACCCCTCGGAGTTCCTCAGCATATACACCATCGCGGTGCAGGCTGCCGGGGGGCGCGACGAGAAGATACTGGCGAATTACTTCCCGCTGGTGCTTAAGCCGAACGTTCGTTCTTGGCTTATGCACTTGCCAGAAGGCTCCATTTCTTCGTGGGCAGATCTGTGCCACCAATTTGTTGGCGCCTTCACGGGCGGCCACAAACCCCACGGCCAGGAGAGTGATCTCCACATCTTAGCCCAGAAGGAAGGAGAACCTCTGCGCAAGTACATCCAACGATTCAGCCGCGTGCAGCACAACATTCCCGACGTCCACCCCGCCGCGGTTATCAGCGCGTTCCATCAGAACGTGCGTAACCGTCGCATGCGGGAAGAGATGGCCATGACGAAGATACGGGACGTCAGCGAGCTTTACGCTCTGGCTGACAAGTGCGCGCGCGCCGAAGAGGGGAGGAGACTCCCCGGGGAGGATGCTGGTGCAGGGGGAAGCGACAGCGAGGATGCCGCCCCGGCAAAGAAGAGCCGGCGGCGGAACAATAGAAAGAAGAAGAGCAAGGAGGTGCTGGTCGTCGAGAAGTCCGGCAAGGAGGCTCCCGCCAAGACAGCGCAGGCTGGCGGCTCCGGCAAGGAGCCTGCCCCTGTAGCGGCAGCCGACAAGCAGGACGACTCCGACAAGCAATATTGCAAGATCCACCGCACCAAGGGTCATGACCTTTCGAACTGCAAGCGCGTCGAGTACCTCGTAGAGCAGCAGAAGGCTGAATACGAGCGGCGCGACAAGGAGAAGGCCCAAGGTGGCGGAGGAGAGCCAAGCAAGAAGCGGCCATTCAATGGCCGGGGAGGACGCCGCGGCAAGGCCAAGCAGCGGCAAGGTAATCGACCTCCCCGGGGCCGCGACAAGGATGAGGAGGAAGACGACGACGACATGGAGGAAGATGATAACAGCGAGCAGGAGTTCCAGAAGGCCACAGAAGTTATGTGTGTCGACGGAGGCGCCTCTCTGCACACTTCCCACCGCCAACTCAAGCAGTGGGTGCGGGAAGTAAACGCAGCAGAGCCGCCCGTCGAGTCACGCAGGCTGCTGAAGTGGTCCAGCACGCCCATCATTTTTGATCTTGAGGATCACCCTGACCGCACCACAGCGGTCGGGTGCTTGCCGATGTTGGTCTCACGAACCATCCGCAACCTCAAGGTCACCAAAATGTTGGTTGACGGCGGGGCCGGGCTGAACTTGATCTCCTCAGCTGTGATCAAGAAACTCCAGATCACAGATGGCGAGCTCGAAGAGACCGGTTCGTTCCAAGGAATAAACCCGGGAAGGAGCAATCCCAAGGGGAAGATCACTCTGCCGGTGACCTTTGGCGGGGAACTCAACTTCAGGACGGAGAGGATAACCTTTGACGTGGCCGATATCCCATTACCATACAATGGGATACTTGGACGTCCCGCCCTCGCCAAGTTCATGGCAGCTTCCCACTACGCCTACAATGTACTCAAGATGCCGGGGCCGATAAGCGTCATCTCTGTCCATGGCGACAAGAAGGACGCGCTTATCTGCGCCGACAAGATCTACCGGGATGCAGCAGCCGCAGCGGAGAGCAACACACTTGCCGCTGAAGCTCCCGGGGGGAAGAAGACCAAGACCTAGTCCGGAAAATGCTCTGGGGCCCACTCCGGCAAACGCACCTCTTCGGAGTGCTGCGCTGCCGTCGAGGACGTCCCATCGAGCTCCACTGGCAAGTGCAAGAAAGGGATGGCCGCTCCACCAGCAACCAAGAAGGTGTCCGCCAAGGAGGACGGCACTGGTGGTACCTTCACCATCAGTGCTACACTTGATAGCAAATAGGAAAGCGCGCTCGTTGCCTTCCTGCGGGCGAATGTCGATGTGTTTGCATGGCAACCATCTGACATCCCCGGCGTTCCCAGGAAGGTAATTGAGCACAAGCTTGCTGTTTGTCCTCATGCGCGGCCCGTCAAGCAGAAGGTCAGGAAGCAAGCCGTGGAGCGCCAAGAATTCATCGCCGAAGAGATCAAGAAGCTGGAAGCAGCGGGCCTGGTTAGAGGCGTGATCCATCCGACGTGGTTAGCGAATCCAGTTGTCGTGCGTAAGGCCAACGGGAAGTGGACACTGTGTATAGACTTCACTGATGTGAATAAAGCATGTCCCAATGATCCATTTCCCTTGCCGCGCATTGACCAGATTGTTGACTCCACTGCTGGATGTGAGCTGCTTTCCTTCCTTGATGCATATTCCGGTTACCACCAGATTTTCATGGCCAAGGAAGATGAAGAGAAGACTGCATTTATCACTCCATGCGGCACATATTGCTTCATACGCATGCCCTTTGGATTGAAGAATGCAGGCTCTACATTTGCAAGGGTGGTGCACACTGCTTTTGAGCCACAGATCCACAGAAACGTAGAAGCCTACATGGATGACATAGTGGTGAAGAGCAAGAGCAAAGATACCCTGATCCAAGACTTGGAAGAAACATTTGCAAATCTACGCAAGATCCAGCTCAAGTTGAACCCCGAGAAGTGCGTCTTTGGAGTCCCATCCGGCAAGCTTCTCGGGTTCTTTGTGTCCCAGAGGGGGATTGAAGCCAATCCCGATAAGATAAAAGCCATCGAGCAGATCGAAGCCCCGAAGTGTGTCAAGGACGTAAGGAGACTTGCAGGTTGTGTGGCTGCCCTTAGTAGGTTCATTTCGAAGTCTGCAGAACGCGCCCTACCTTTCTTCAAAATCTTGAAGAAGGCAGGTCCTATGAAATGGACTCCGGAAGCGGAGGCAGCGCTGCAAGACTTGAAACGATACCTATCCTCCACTCCAATACTTGTCGCACCTAGGCCACAAGAGAAGTTGCTGTTGTACTTAGCGGCAACCAATCAAGTGGTTAGTGCTGCGTTGGTAGCGGAGAGGGAGGCAGAGGAAGAGTCTACACCACCGGCAAGCGAATCCAGTGACAAGCAGGGAGCTGCTCCGACAAGCTCTGGCCCCGACAAGGACAACTCTGCGCAGGAACAAGGAGAAGTGTGGAAGAAGATGGTGCAGCGCCCGGTGTATTTCGTAAGTTCCCTCTTGCAGGGGGCTAGATCGAGATACTCTGGGGTGCAGAAGTTGCTTTTCGGTCTCCTCATGGCCTCGAGAAAGCTGCGCCATTACTTCCAAGCGCATGAGATAACAGTGGTCACTCGCTTTCCGTTGAAGAGGATATTGCAGAATCCAGAAGCAACAGGCAGGATCGTTGAGTGGGCACTGGAGCTGTCAAGCTTTGGTCTCAAGTTTGAGAGTACTTCAACTATCCAGAGCCGAGCTTTGGCAGAATTCATAGCTGAATGGACCCCAACGCCCGATGAAGAAGTTCCAGAGACAAGTGTTCTCGTACAGGAAGCGACAAGCGAATGGGTAATGTACTTTGATGGTGCCTTCTCGCTGCAAGGCGCCGGTGCCGGCGTGGTACTCATAGCGCCCACCGGAGAGCACCTCAAGTATGTTATCCAGATGCACTTTCCCAGGGAGCAAGCGACAAACAATACTGCTGAGTACGAAGGCTTGCTTGCCGGCCTCAGGATTGCGGCCGAACTTGGGATCAAGAAGTTGATTGTGCGAGGAGATTCTCAGTTGTTGGTCCGGCAAGTTAACAAATGTTACCAGAGCCCTTTGATGGAAGCTTATGTAGATGAAGTGAGGAAGCTTGAAGAACACTTTGAAGGTCTGCAAATGGAGCACGTTCCAAGAGCTCAGAATGATATTGCGGACGGCCTTTCAAAGTGTGCTGCAATGAAGTTACCTGTGGAACCAGGGACTTTCCTGCTCAAGCTAAATCAGCCATCCGCTACACCATCAGTTGGGCAAAGTAAGAAGAGAAAGTTGGTCTCCGGCGACTACTTGCCGGCGGATCTTCTTGAAGCCGCCGCCAAGGTTCCCAAGATCAACAACCAGAACGCTGAGGAACAGTTTGCTCTTGCAGATCCAAGGGTCTGTACAGTTGAAGCAATCGTTCCCGACAAGCCTCGCCCCGGCGAGCTTGCCGGGGGACCATCAGCTCCGGCAGGACCGGAGGTTCTCGCCGTAGAAGCTGAGGTTCCCGCAGCGGCCCTCATGCCTTTAGTCCTTGCCGTTGAGCCTCGGGCTCCAGCATGGGCGCAGCAGATCGTCCGTTTTTTGCAAACTGGAGAACTTCCCGACGACCCAGAAGAGATAGAGAAGATAACCAGGCAGTCAAGTATGTACCAGTTCGTTGACAACGAACTGTACAGAAGAAGACTCAATGGTGTCAGGTTGAAGTGCATTTCCAGAGAAGATGGACAGAAGCTGTTGGCAGAGATACATGGAGGCATATGTGGCCACCACATAGGCGCAAGGGCACTTGCCGGGAAGGCGTTCCGGCAAGGGTTCTTCTGGCCAGAAGCCCTCCAAGATGCAACTGCACAAGTAACCAAGTGTGAAGCGTGCCAGTTCCATGCCAAGCAAATTCATCAGCCAGCTCAAGCTCTCCAGACGATCCCTTTGTCCTGGCCCTTCTCGGTCTGGGGGCTCGATATCCTCGGCCCTTTCCCCCGTGCTGTCGGGGGCTTTGAGTACTTGTACGTTGCAATCGACAAGTTCACAATGTGGCCAGAAGTGGAACCAGTGAGAAAGGTGACAGCACAGTCAGCGGTCAGGTTCTTCAGGTCGATTGTTTGCCGTTTCGGGATCCCTAACAGGATCATCACCGACAACGGCACACAGTTCACCAGTCGCACCTTCATGCAGTACGTCCAAGACCTTGGCGCCAAGGTCTGCTTCGCTTCTGTTGCTCACCCGAGGAGCAACGGTCAAGCGGAGAGGGAAAATGCTGAAGTGTTGCGTGGACTCAAGACAAGGACCTTTGACAGGGTGCGCAAGTGCGGAAGAAACTGGATAGAGGAGTTGCCGGCGGCTCTTTGGTCAATCAGAACGACACCAAGTCGAGCCACCGGACAGACACCTTTTGCTCTTGTCTATGGAGCAGAGGCAGTTCTCCCCACGGAACTCGTATACGGATCTCCTCGAGTGCTCGCTTATGATGAGCTCGAGCAAGAGCAACTGCGACAAGATGACGCATTGCTCCTCGAGGAGGAACGTCTCTAGGCTGCTGTACGAGCTGCTCGATACCAGCAAGCCTTGCGCCGCTATCATAGCCGCAAGGTTAAGGCCAGGAGTCTCGAGGAAGGCGACCTTGTTCTTCGGCGTGTTCAGTCCGCCAAGAATTCCAACAAGTTGACGCCGAAGTGGGAAGGCCCTTATCGGGTGAGACAAGTCACAAGGCCCGGCGCTGTCCGCCTTGAGACCGAAGAAGGCTTACCGGTGAGCAACTCCTGGAACATAGAGCATCTTCGCAAGTTTCACCCATAAGGCGCGGTTGCCGTGATCCGCTCCGGCAACCACCTTTTGTACGAGTCTTGCCGCTGTTGCATGTAATCCTTTGTACAAAGCCGGTCGCAGATCCCGTGCATAAGTAAAGCTTTTGTGTTTTGCACTATTTGCCTTTTCCATGCTTTTCTTCGCTATTTGCGTGCATTGTTTGGCATCTTGTGCAACACACGTACCCGGTAAGCATTAGCGTGCCAAAAGGCCCTATATTTGTTTTCCCTCCTCTTTTTCTTTCTCTCTTAAGCAGAAGGAATGTTCCTCGCGCACAAGTTTGCCGGGGGGAAGGAGATGGAGGATGAACCAAGTGCTGTTCAAGAAAGAGAAGCCTTGTCGGGGAAACAAGCAATATATGAAAGCTAAGTTACCAGAATTTGAGCAGTTCAAATTTTTTAAATTTTAGTTATCTTCCTTGAACAACCACACTTTGTATGGAAAACCTGTGCGCGGAGGAACCTACCCGTGGCTAGCCGCACCCTTATATTGTTTTCGAGTACGCTCAACGACTTAAGTGAGCTGCGACAAGAGTCGCGCCCTTACATCGTTTTCGAGTTCGCTCAGCAAGCTAAGTGCGTTGAGACTAGCTGCGGCAAGGTTACTTGCCGGTAAGGCCTTGGCCAGCAGGCTGCTCGGAGTCCAGCACTCAGCGCTCACGGCAAGGGCCCCTTGCCGGCAAGTCCCCTAGAAGCGTAGGGTTAAAAGCATACAAAGTAAAGGACCAAAGCAAGGGAAATAACACATCATCGATTGATCAAAATAAAATAATATATTACAAGGGATAACTTGTCGCAATGACTAATAGATTCATGTTCATGGCACGCTATGCAGCAACAAAGGAAATAGAAAGAAGGAGGCCTAGTCTACGCGGTCGCCTTCACGCCTGGAGATCTTGTTCACCTTGGCGATGATGCGGGCGACCTGCGCCTTCAGTGCCTCCTGATCCGCATTGGCCGGCAGGCTGCGGAGGACGTTGACGAGATTGATACCAGGGTTGCGGTAGACAATCTTGGACAAGACGCGCTCCAAGGTTCTCGCGCAGAGCTGGCGCGACTCCTCGGCCAGCTGCGCGGGGAGTTTCTCCTGCAGCCGTGCGAGCGCCGGCGCGATCCCTCTGAAGAAAAGGCTTAACCTGGCGCTGCGGGGGAGGGTCTCGTCCGGAGAATACACAAGATGCTCTGCCCTCATCGCCATCAGCTCCTTGTCGATCTTGGCAGCAGAATCGACCAGCTCTTCCGTCCATTGCTCCATCGCCTGGCTGAAGAGGTTCGCGGAGGTTTCAGTGCTCTTCACCAGCTCCCGCTCCTTGCGAACCTCCTCCTTCAACTTGGTCTCGCGGTCCCGGGCGGCGTCAAGTGAATCTTTCAGCGTGGAGACCTTCAACTCAAGGTCAGCAATTGAGTCCTTGGCGGCTTTGAGCTCGTCGCCCTGCTTGGAGAGGCGTACCTGAAGCTCGGAGTTAGTATGGGCGTCTTTCTCGCGCTCTATGTTGAGCGCGGTGACCCTCTCCGTGCTCGCCTTCAGGTACTCCTCCAGCTGCGCCACCTTAGCTTCAAGGTCCTTCTTGGCGTTTTCCGCGGCGATTGCGGCTTCCTTCGCCTCCATCATAGTTTGCTCCCGGGCGGTTCGTGCGCGTCGAGCTCAACCTTCCGCTGGTTGAGCGCTCCTTCTCGCCGGGACAACTCTTCGCCAACTAGGCGCTGCTGCTCTTCGGCCTCAGCTTTTTCCAGAAGAAACTCCTGCTGCTCCCCGGCAAGCCTCTCGCGCTCCTCCGCCAAGTCACGGAGAGCCACTTGGTTGGCGGCGCGGAGTTCCGCGGCGCGCTTCTCCAAGTCTGCTGCGGCCTTGGCGGAGAGGGCTTCTCGGGAATCCAGCTTCGCCTGCCTGGCCCGGTAAAGGGCTAGGAGCCGGCGAAGCAGTTTTTCCTCCTCGGGCTCGTCGCTCCCGCCAGGCGCTTCGACGATCTTCAACCCCGCGGAGGCGAGGACCTCTCCATCAAAGGTCTCTCCCTCCACGGGGGCTCGCGACGAGGATCCCCACGGCACTTGTATGAAGACGCCATTGGGGGCCTCAAGATAGAAGCCGGGCTGCTCCTTATCGGCGGAGTGGTCGGCGGCCGGCGCAGCGCTTGACGCTCCTGCCGCCTCCGGGCCGGCAGTGTGGCCGCCGTCCCCCTCCCCGGCCGCGGCGTCTGCGGTTGGAGCAGTCTCCTCCGCGGCAGGCTCGTCGGCTCCTGCCATGCCCTCAACGGTAGTGGCGTTGCCGCCGTCGCCTTGCACGCCCTCCTCGCCGGTGGCCTCGGTCTCCATCCGGTCCGGCGCGGGAGGATCTAGAAGAAAAAGAAGAAAAGAGAACATCAAGCAAATATCCAAAAAGACAAGTCCAAGAAGAAAAAGCTGCAAGACTTACCTTCGCGGATGTCCTCAACGACTGGCTCCCTCGCCGGGGAGTCCTCCCTTGGCGGTGGAGCGGTGGCTCCTGCTGGCGGAGGGCCGCCTGTGCCCTCCCTTGGCGGGGTGGTCGTCCTCGTCGGGCTGCTCGCCCTTGGCGGGGAGCCCGTCCTTGGCGGGGTGCCCGTCCTCGTCGGAGCATTCTCCCTCGCCGGGGAGTTCGCCCTTGGCGGGGAGGGTGGAATCTGCGGCTCCTCGGGAGTAACCTCCGGTTGCTCCTGCGGCTGCGGCTCCATTTCTGCACAAGACAAACAAAATAAGCAAGGCAAGAAGATATCAGTACAAAGCAAAAACCTTAAGCGTGCCCGACAAGTAGGAAGTTCAAGACCAGACATACGCTGGGGGCTGCGCTGGGGGCTGCTCCTCGGAGCAGCGCTTGGGTCCGGCAAGTTCGTCGCCGGCGCATCTGTCACACCCTGCATTTTGTAACATGTTATTTGTAACTTTGAAGCATAAAAATTTGGACCAGCAAAATTTTTTAGCATCATTTGGCTTTTATTTGGAATTGAGTTTTCTTCAATTGCTTTTCATGTGCTCATTAAAGTCAACTATGACCTCTTGTAGATTTCATCTCCTTATCCAAAACTTCTGCCCAATGATCATGCCAAGTGTTATATAGCAGTATAGTATTTTCTTATAAAATTAATTTGGCCAAAAAGTATTTTATAAATTTAGTTTTCCAAAAACCCCTGAATTGAGATTTGCACTGCAAGTACTTGATTAAGGGTGTGAAAACTTTTTCAAAAGGTTTATTTGAGACCTAGTAGTCATAGGACTCCCATAAACCACAAAGGTATAATTTTAAAAGTTATTTTCCTATTTTATTTAAAAGGCTTTTCTTAAGGCCAGAAATGGTCTTTAATAGGGGAAAATTATTTAACTGTTTCAAAAATATTTGCCAAAATTCAGAGAGACTCAGAGGACATATATTGTCCATATATAAGAGTTTCAACACTTGGTCATGTTCAAAATATTGGGCTAAACCCTCTAAAACCCTTTCTAGATACTTCAAGCTTTTGAAATATTTACAAAGGAATTTTTCTCCAAAAATTCCAGGGAAATTCTATCATGTCACATATGACATATGTGATGATCTTGCAAAGCCTCATGCATTGGAGATCAAGGGAACCTCCTCAAACCCCTTCATAACCATTATGTCCATATTTGAAGTTTGAGCAACTCTACATTGCCAAACTTGTCCAAATGCTCTCAAACTTGGTGCACATGCTAGGATAGCCTAATAAGGCACTTAGACCAAATGGCACAAGATTTGGAATAGAGCAACTAGATCAGATCACCTCAAAACCCTTTCTGTTCAAATGCAAATTTGAACAACTTTACATTACCAACTTCTTATCTGGAGCCTCAAACTTTGGGAGCATGATCAATACCCCAAATGATGATGCTACACCAAGTGGTGCATCAAGGGGAGATGATTAGCTTGACTCAATCAAGATGAAACTATTTCTGTTGATTTCTAGGGTTCACCAAAGTTGTATTGGCTAGTTTCTTCAAATGAGCCCAAATTTGGTGAAGCACCCTATTTTCTCATGCCTTTCAACCCTGTCAAGTGCCATGTCAATTGGATCTCATTTACTTGATCAAACCATGATCAAACACCTTCTGCAGAAATCTTAAAACCTCTACTTTTACCACTTTCACCTTTCTCCATGGCCTCAGCTCTTTACCACAGACTCATGGGGTTACTAGCAAGCCCCAGTAACTCCCCCAGCACCTCATCTCCATGATTGGGGGGTGAAACCTCAACTTTACCCTGCTGGACATCCCACTTTCACCATTTTTACCAGCACCCTCCCTCTCTCTCTACACCACAGAGCATCCAAGGCCTTAGGGCAATTCTTTACTACTCCCTCTACTCACCAGACACTGTTGGGCACGCTGGAATGGACCAAGCCGGCGAGAGCGTGCTGATGCCAGCCATACGCGCGCTCCAGAGCGCGTGAACAGTGCGGCTCACACGCTGGCTCGGGCCAATCGTTGGTCCCCGACCACCTCGAGCCTCCCCCTCGCGCGCCTCGACGTCCGCAACGTCACCGGCGCTGTCCCCCCTCCTCCCGCGCCCTCCAGTGAGCGTCGCCGCACGCGCACCGGCCGCCCGCTTCGGCCAATCTTCTGCTCCACACGCGCACGCGTCCCTGCTGCTCCCCCGCTCCTCCTCTTGCCTCAGCTGGGCGTGGGACTCATCCAGCAACACCCCTGGCTCACTCCCGCAGCCTCCCGTGCGCTGTAGCGACGAGCCGGAGCTCGCCGGCGCACTGGACCACGGGTCCTCGTCGGGGCCCTATAAATAGGCCTCCCCGAGCCCTTCCAACACCATCACCAGCCTCACCACTCTTCCCTAGTCCCTCCTGCACCATCAGTTCAGCCCCGGAGCGCCCCCTGCGCTCGGGATCGACCGGAGCTCCGCCGCGTCGGGCCGCCGGCGATCTCGAGGTACAGGCCTCCCCGGCCCCTCCTTTCGCCCGTTTTGGAACCGCAGCACGCCACTGACTCTTTCCCCTCTCTTTCCCCCTCTGTCCGCAGTCGGAAACGGCCGCCGCAGCTGACCTCCGACGAGCCTCCGCCGTCGCATCTCGTCGCCGGCGAACCAGGGCTCCCCGCCGAGCCACACCACCACCGTTGCAACCGCAACACGACGCTGAACCCGACCCTGCACTCCGTTGCCGTCGCCGTGGCCGGAGTCGACGCCGGTGAGCTCGCCGCCGCCGTGACCGCGGGGTTAGGGATGACAGGCGGGCCCCGCCTGTCATCCTCCCACCTCTCTCCCCTCCTCTGAGCCACTGACCCACGGGCCCCGCCCGTCAGGTTTGAAACCTGACGTGCGCGCGCGCTGGCTCCGTGCGGCCAGGCCGAGCCGTTTGGGCCGTGCACTGTGGCCACTTCTGGCCCAGTGCACAGGAACCCTTTTTCTTTTTCTTTTCTGTTAATGTTTCAAACATTTATGCAGAAAAGAATATTGATCCAAATTAATTATTTCCAACTCCAAAAATCTTGTAATATTCCAACCTATTTAATGGTACTACTTTCATTCAAATCCATGAAACTTTTCTGTACTGTACAAATTTAAATTCAAATTTGAGCAGTATAACTCCTGTTCAAAAATCAATATGTCCTATTCTGCAACTCCAAAACTTCAACTAAGATTTTTCCCCATCTTAGAAAACTCTCTAGTATTTTACAAAAATGAGTTGACATTTTTCTGAGCACTTTGGTTTTTCTGTTTTACTTGTATTCTTATTTCTCCGTTATTATTATGCGACTTATAGATCCCGTATTTGACGAAGTTGCTGTGGAAGAAGAAGGAGAAGGACTAGAAGACTTTGAAGACCAAGCTAATCCAGGCAAGCAGCCCTTTGACCATGATACACTTGTTCCTCGGAACCCGTTGGTTTCCGATGCATGATGATTAGGGTTACGATGGTAACCTAGATGAACCACCACATGATGCATGCTTTATTGTTGATCTTGCTACATGCTAGATGACATGCAATAGTTGGTCTTGATGCTCATATGATGCATGTGTGATATGAACCCCCGTAGTGGAAACTTTGCATGAACCCATCGGGTGCCCCTAATGCCCGAGGGTGATGAAGTGTTAGGTCATCACTTGAGGAAGAAGTGATGTGCCAGTAATATCATGTGCATGGTGGAATGATGGATTAGATTTATGTGTGACTACCGTCCCAACCAAACATGTGCAACCACACTACCCCTTATGGGACGGGGCTTTATTGATTACTTAGGTCGATACTAGCATAGTGCCCGCATTACTAGTGACGGGAAGACTTGAGGTCTTTCCCGGGACGGGGTCGTGCTTGGATAGGCGGCCATGACTGTTTTTACAGGGCACCGGACACACCGTTGGTCCCTTCGGGTACGCGTAAACATTGAATTAGGGCATGTCCCGTGATCTATTGTTTGTACCCCAAGGCCGTGTGCCAACGAGTGGACTCTATGTTAATGTCGTCTAAGGAA
Organism: Secale cereale; assembly: GCA_902687465.1. Lineage (NCBI taxonomy): Eukaryota > Viridiplantae > Streptophyta > Magnoliopsida > Poales > Poaceae > Secale > Secale cereale. The sequence continues at coordinate 487,480,954 of LR738715.1, read as the reverse complement.
AGGTAATGACCGGGTGCTTACCCCGGGTACTTGAGGTACCGCGGGTCGTGGATGACACGGAAGTTCCCCCGGATCTTGTGGGTAAAGTGCGCAACCTCTGCAGAGTGTAAAACTATTCGAATAGCCGTGTCCACGGTCATGGACAGTTGGGTGGTGCTACTTAAACTATGTCCAGAATTTTACTTCTTTGGTGATACATTGTGTGTGATGAGTCAAGATGGTGACTTGACTCAGTGAGATGAATTATATTCATGTTGATGTCGGTAACCTGTCTTCGAGGTTACGCGAGGTTATTGATGCATAAGCTTGATGATGTCATATTATTCTAGCCTCTTGCTAGGTCGTTCATTGTTATCCAAATTGCATTGTTACTTGAACCACATCATGGGTTGCTTGCGAGTACATTCAACGTACTCATTGGCTTGCCACTGGTTATTTAATTGGCCAGGCATGGAAGAGCAGGATTATGAGGAAGAGTTCTTTGGAGACGACCATGCGAACTAGGACGCTATCCCAGTCAGAATGCCTGTAGGGTTAAGGCAGATGGCATGGGTTCTACCCGTTTTATCGAAGACTTCCGCTATTTGATTATTTGCTATTCAGCCCGTGAGGCTCTATCTATGTAAGACTTGGCCATAATGGCCTTAATTCGTGTAAGACTATTTGTATGGATGTAAGACTCTTGTTATTTCAGCTTCTGTGTGTTCAGTGAGCATTGATCTCTGGGATCACTGTACACGTGCATTCGGTGATCTCGACTCCCAAGTCGGGGTCCCCACAACATCCCCTGTCGCCGCGACGGGCGAGTCGTCGTCGACCTCGACCACGGGAATCTTGGCCCGCATCGCCGCTCGCTGGGCCAGGGACCTGAAAACAAGAACAAGATCAGAATCATGAAAGAAGAATCAAAACGGAATCGAAGAAGCTACAAATTACAAGTGCTTACTCCTCTTCCTCGTCGTCGTCGTCGCTCAGGGCGGAGAAGTCGAACTCCACCTGAGGCGCGCCCGCGCGAGGAGCAGGAGGAGAAGGCTCCCTCGGGCGCTTGGCGGTCTCCGGGGCTGGGGGCTGCGAAGACCCAGCCTCCGTAGACGCCGAGGCCCGGGGAGCAGGCGGAGCAGCTGCTCCACTCTGAGAGGATCCCCCTCCGCTAGGTGCTGGCGCGCGAGGCGCCTCCGTCGCGGCTGACGCGCGGGGCGCCTCCGCCGCGGCTGGTGCGTTGGGGGCCTCCGTCGCGCTTTGGCTCGCTCTGGTGGCCCGCGCCGCCCGGCGAGCAGGCTGCTGTCGGAGCGCCTTCATCCTCGTTGCTGTGGGTGCCTTGCGGAGGCGCTTCCCCGGCGCTTGCTTTGGACTTGCCGGAGGTGAGGAGCTCTCCGACGATGAGGAGGCGTCGTCGCCGAGTCCTAGAGACCCGCCGGTGTCTTCCTCGGTCTCGACGTCTTCCTCCTCCTCCCCGGCGGGCCCGCTGGATCCAGCATCCTGCCCCGCGGCTCTGCTCCCTCCGGTGGCTCCGCTCCCTCCGGCACCTCTGCTTCCTCCGGCAACCTCGCCTCTTGCGGCGGCCTCGCTCACGATCCCGGGAATCCCGGCATGCCTCAGAGAAGGGACCCCGGCGAGCTCGTCGGGCGGAAGCTTGAGCAGTCTGCGGATCTCAGCCTCCTCTGCTTGGCACGATGCGTCCTCAGCCTCTGCCTCGTCGACGGAGAACCCGAAGTCTCCTGCCGCTGCGGCTGCGGCGGCCTCTTCCACCCGGGTAGCAATATAGGCTATCTCCCGCTCCGTGGTGGCCCGGGTGAGACCCTTGATCTCCTCGGTGTTCTTCGGCACCTCGACCAAGTTATCGAAGAAACTCATGCATCCGGCGTGGGCACTATCCATGTGGGGTCAACGCCGTGAGAGTCACACGCGGGCATCATTGCGCGCAAGGCGTCCCGGACAGTGCTGTTGCACAGCGGCACCACTCCCCGGGGAGATCTAAACCACTCCGGATGGGCTGGGTCGTGCTTGAAAAGCTCCCGGACCATCCCCTTCAGCTCCAGCGACGTGAAGTTGAAGTTCAAACCTGGGCGCAGCCTCATAATATCCGCCGCATTTCCAAACTCCCATGCTGGCCTTTTCCTCTCTTGTAAAGGGGCAATGCGGCGGCGGAGGAAATCTGCCCCAACCTCTCCGATGGTCAACTTGGCTACCCGGAGACGAAGTATCCTGACGAGGGCGGCGTTGAGCTTGACATCATCCGGGGCCAAATCGCTCCAGTCCCTGCCGCGCACTATGGCTGTTGTGCGCGGCGCAGTGAAAGGCTCCGGCCGGTCCTCCACTATCCAACACCAATCTGCGCGCCACTCCTCCCACTTGCCGCGGAGTTCTCCTTTCAGATAAGATTCCTTCTTGTTCAAACGGAAGATCCAAGAGATACCCCCGGAGAGGGGAGCGCCGGCCTCTACTCTAGGCATGAAGAAATGCCGAAAGAGTGCTACGTTTGGATAGATCCCTATGTAGTTTTCGCACAGATGTGCGAAAACCGCCATCGTAAGGATGGCGTTGGGGGTGAAGTCTAAGAGATGGAGGTTGTACGTGTTCATGATGTCACAGAAAAACTCCGAAAATGGAAGGCATAAGCCGCAGTAGAAGAAGACAGCGAAGAAGAAGTACCCGCCGGGGAGCAGATCCTTGGCAGCGGCGGGGTAGACTCTGGTCCGGGGATGAGCCTTGGTCTCCTTGGCCCAGAAGAGGTAGTACTTGTTCCAGAGCTCCCTCGCGCTGAGCCTCGGCGCGAAGACCACATTCCTCTTCCGCAAGAGAGCAAGCTTCGCCGCCTGCTCGGATTTCTCCTTCCTGGCCTTCTCCGCTTTCGCCTTCTCGGCCTTCGGAGCCATGGCGGAGGCGGCGGGGGAAGGGGCGAGGAGTTCGGCGGCGCCGTAGATGCGGAAGACGGCGGAGGAGGTGTGGAGGCGGGGCGCAGCGGGGGATTTCTGGAGGTTGAAGAAGCAATGAAAGCGAAGGAGGGAAACTGCCCCTGCTCCCTCTGCTTTTAAGGGGGAAGTGGGGGACGCTCCGCATTTCCCCATTAAAGAACGTGGCCACGATCTCTCCCACGACGCCGCAATCGACGCGTGCCGTTAGGGAGGGGCGCGGCGGATGCGGAAGGGAATCTACGGCTCGCCGTGGGCCGCGCGTGCCCGTGCACTGTTTTGGGCCTGGCCCAACAGCGCTCGGCACCGTGTGTGGCCCAGGCCCGGGGGCTCCTGTCGGTGTACTAAGATAGGGGTACCTTAGTACCCCAACTTGTGCACGGGCAGTAGCAGCTTCCCGCGGCAGGGCTCTCCACGCGCTTGCCGGAAACCTTTTCGGTCCTTATTAAGCCATTCAAAAACAAAGTATACAAGACAGAAGATCAAGACCCCGGCAAGTGGAGCTTGCCGGGAAGGCCGTCCCAGGCTCAAGACTATAACATTAACACAAGAACCTGGCAAGAGGAGCTTGCCAGGAAGACCAGAAGACTGCACCTCAAAAGACATGCCTCGACGCAGCATGCGCCCCGGCAGGGCCCGGGGAGCGACAAGCTTCAGGGCCCGGCAAGGTCAAGGCCCCGGCAAGGTGCTTGCCGGGGGGGAACTCACGCTGTGTGCCCGCGCTCCAGCTCATCGGCCCACGCGTCGCCCTGGGATCCTTCCAGGGACGCGTGGCGGATGGCTGTGCAGCCTGGGGGACACTGTGGCACTCCACGGTGACGATGCTACCGCCGTGGCGAACGGAGACGCACGGGCGGGCGCTTTTGGGGTCGACGGCGACGGGCATTTAATGCTCTTGTCCCCCACTGTCAAGTTAGGTGATGACCACTGTTCATCACCTGTTCACGCACTGTTCCCGCACTGTTAGAACTACTACCAAAGTTACATTTTTGCCCTTCTTCTACGTTGACACCTGTCGGTGACCCCTTGAGCTATAAAAGGAGGCCCATGCACAAAGTAGAAAGGGTTCGGAACCTAGACAGCTCTCTCGCTCGGTGTAGCTAGTTCCTCAAGCTCCAGAGCTTCAACACTCAATACAACCAAGGCAGGAGTAGGGTTTCACGCGTCCGCGCGGCCCGAACCTGGGTAAACTGCCCGCGTGTTCTCCTCGATCTGCTCTTTGTGCTCCCTCCGCTCCCTTACCGGAACGTACAAGGGGCTCCGGTCCCATAGGTGTTCGTGGTGGACAGTTTCCCCCGACAGGTAGTGTCTACTATGCAACTTCATTATTGTAGACACGTGTTGGGCATCCAAGGCCAGAGTTTTGTAGGACAGTAGCAATTTTCCCTCAAGTGGATGACCTAAGGTTTATCAATCCGTAGGAGGTGTAGGATGAAGATGGTCTCTCTAAAACAACCCCACAACCAAATAATGAAAAGTCTCTTGTGTCCCCAACAAACCAAATACAATGGGAAATTGTATAGGTTCACTAGTTCGGCGAAGAGATGGTGATACAAGTGTAATATGGATAGTAGATATTGATTTTTGTGATAGTGACAATAAAAAGCAGCAAGGTAGCAAGTGATAAATTGGACCACAAACAGTATTGCAATGCTTAGAAACAAGGCCTAGGGTGCGTACTTTCGCTAGTGCAATCTCTCAACAACACTAATATAATGGGATCAAATAACCATCCCTCAACATGCGATGAAGAGTCACTCCAAAGTTCCTATCTAGCGGAGAAGATAATAATAAATTGTTTGTAGGGTACAAAACCACCTCAATGCTATTTTTTCCATTCGATCCATTCAAGAGTTCGTACTAAAATAACACAAAGCTATTCTTTCCGTTCGATCTATCCTAGAGTTCGTACTAAAATACTACAAGTTATTCTTTTCGGTCGATCTATCAAGAGTTCGTACTAGAATAATCACCAAAACAAATTCAAACTCATAATACTCAATCCAAGACAAAGAACTTCAAAGAGTGCCCGAAGATTTCTACCAGAGAAACAAAGATAAGAACTAGCATCAACCCCAATGCATAGATTACCCCAATGTCAACTCGGGAATCCGCGAGTTGAGTGCCAAAACATATATCAAGTGAATCAATACGATACCCCATTGTCTCCACTAGTATTCAATTGCAAGACATATATCAAGTGTTGTCAAATCCATAAAAGTATTCAATCCAAAGAAATCTCAAAGGGAAAACTCGGTTCATCACAACATAGAGAGGGGAAAACACCATATGATCCGACTATATTAGCAAAGCCCGCAAAACATCAAGATTGTGCACCTCAAGAACACGAGAGAGAGACAGAGATTAAACACATAGCTACTGGTACAAACCCTCAGCCCCGATGGTGGACTACTCCCTCCTCACAATGGTGGCCGCTGGGATGATGAAGATTGCCACCGGTGATGATTTCCCCCTCCGGTAGGGTGCCGGAAAGTGTCTAGACTCATTTTCCATGGACTACAGAGCCTTGCGGTGGTGGAACTTCTGATCTATGTTCACCCTGAAGGGTTTCAGAATATGTGGGAATTTATAGGGTAAAGAGGCAGTGCGGGAGGCCACCAAGGTGGGCACAACCCACTTGGGCACGCCAGAGGGGCCTGGCATGCTCTGGTGGGTTGTGCCCCCCTCGAGGCATCCCCAGGTGCAGTTGTGACCCATTGGGTGTCTTCTGGCCCATAAAAATTTCCCCAAAAAGTTTCGTAATGTTTGGACTCTGTTTGATATTGATTTACTGCGATGTAAAAAACGTGCAGAAAACAACAACTGGCAGTTGGCACTATGTCAATAGGGTAGTACCAAAAAATGATATAAAATGACCATAAAATGATTGTAAAACATCCAAGAATTATAATATAATAGCATCGAACAATAAAAAATTATAGATACGTTGGAGAAGTATCAGCATCCCCAAGCTTGATTCCTGCTCGTCCTCGAGTAGGTGAATGATAAAAATAGAATTTTTGATGCGGAATGCTGCCTGCCATGTCATATCATATTCTTTTCTTTATAGCATGGAGATTTGGACTTTATATGTTTGAAAGCAATAGTCTAGTTTTGACATCATATTTAAATACTCAAACATATCAACAAGCAACCATGTCTTTCAGAATATCAAATGCTAAAGAACGTTATCCCTATAAAATCATTTAGTCTTGTCATGCTCTGTCTTCCCAGCTCAAAGTATAAATCATGTACTACCCCGGTGCCAGCCAAGCAATTAGTTCATACTTTTTAACGCGCTTCAGCATTTTCAACTCTCACGCAATACTTGAGTGGAAGACATGGATGTAGCAACATAGGTGGAATAGAATGCGGTGGTAGTAGACAAAAGAAGGGAAGAAAGTCTCACATCAACTAGACAAACTAATGGACTATGGAGATGCCCATCAATACATATCAATGTGAGGAGTAGGGATTGCCATGCAACAGATGCACCAAGAGCTATAGGTATATGAAAGCTCAGTATGAAACTATGTGGGTATGCATCAAACTCTACTATAGAAAATTCGCACTAGTATATGAAAGTGACAAGATAGGAGACTCTGTATATGAAAACATGGTGCTAATTTGAAGCACAAGTGTGGTATTTGCATGCCCCTACTCTTTTTTTCTTTATTTCTTTCATTCATCATTTTTTCTTTTTTCTTTTCTTTTTTCTTTTCTTTTTTTTTCTTTTAGTCCAGAGTCTCATCCCGACTTGTGGGGGAATATTGGTCTCCATCATCCTATTATCATTGGGACAAGCTCTAATAATGGATAATGATGTTCTATTTACTTATAACTCAAAAGAAATAAAAATTACAGCTCCATACCAATAACATAGTATGACTCTATATGATGAAAAATGAATACTCAAGTCAACTATATGGTGGAAGTGCATGGCAATATATCTCGGAATGGCTATGGAAATGCCATAATAGGTAGGTATGGTGGATTTTTTGAGGAAGGTTTAATAAAGTTTATGCACCGACGAAAATTGCACGATACAAGAGAGGCTAGCAATTATGACAGGGTGAGAGTGTGTATAATCCATGTACTCACATTAGTCATAAAAAACTCACATACTTATTGCAAAACTTAATTGGCCCTCGAAGCAAAGTAATAATATGCATGCTACTAGGGGGGAGGTTGGTAGGAGTTAACCATCGCATGCCCCTGACCTTCACACAAAGATAGACAAACAAGGATAAATTGTTCTCCAACTTCTCGACATAATGAGAGACTATGCGTGCATGCCTCATGAATCACAAACCTTAACACCAATATATTACTAAAGCACATTTACTCATCAACATGACTCACATATCACATCTTCATGTCTCAAAACTATTACAAGGAATCAAGTTTACTTTTTCCAATGATCTTCATGAAAGTTTTTATTATATCCTTCTTGGATATCCATCACTTTGGAACTAATTATTATGTGTTGCTTCTGATAAGCTCAAACAAATATAAGTGAAGATAATGAGCATACAATTTTCTTCTCTCAAATTAATCTAAGTGAAGCAAGAGAGAATTTCTTCAAAAATATTAAAGCACACTGTGCTCAAAAAGATATAAGTGAAGCACTAGAGAGACGGTGGTAGAATAGAGCTTCGTTCATGGGATGTGAATTCCGCTTACTTAGCCTCCCTAGAAACTATTTAGTGGCTCTATCTTATTTAAAAACTTTCAGATCTAAGTATTTTATTAAAACAGCAAGCAAAATTAAAATAAAATGATATTTCAAGAATAGAACATCTCATGTGAAGAAGCAAAAACTAAGGATCAACCGATACTAACCGATAATTGTTGATGAAGAAAGGTGGGATGCCTATCGGGGCATCCCCAAGCTTAGATGCTTGAGACTTCTTGAAATATTATCTTGGGGTGCCTTGGGCATCCCCAAGCTTGAGCTTTTCTGTCTCCTTAATTCCTTTCATATGACGGCTTCCAAAATCTCAAAAACTTCATCCACACAAAACTCAACAATAAATCGTGAGATAAGTTAGTATAAATAAATGCAAAACCTTATCATCCTCTACTGTAGCAAATCACTAAAATTATTATTCAACATTGCATACTAAATGCAACTTCCTATTTGATAATCCTATCCTCAAATAGAATCATTAAACAAGCAAACATTTGTAAGCAATGCAAACATAACAGCAATCTGCCACACCAGTACAATCTGTAAAGAGTGAAATTGTTCTCACACTTCCCTAGCTCTAAAAATTCTGAAAAATTACCACATTACAGAGAACTTATCCATGCTAAATTTGTGAAAATTTCAAGAATTTAGCACGTTCGTACTATCCATAAGAATTCAGACAATGATAGAAAACTTTCTGTTTTCAAACAACAACATATAGACTTGCAAAAAAGTCACGGTAAAGGCTATCCTTGACATTATTATGGAAATAAAAGATACAAACCATTATTATAAATACCAGCAGGAAAATTATAGCAAAATAAATTGACGCTCCAAGCAAAACACATATCAGGTGACGAATAAAAATATAGCTTCAAGAGAGGTTACCGATAATGTTAGAGACGAAAGAGGGGATGCCTTCCGGGGCATCCCCAAGCTTACTTGCTTGGGTATTCCTTGAATATTTCCTTGGGGTTCCTTGGGAATCCCGAAGCTTAGGGTCTTGCTACTCCTTATTCTCCTCATATCGATATCTCACCCAAAACTTGAAAACTTCAATCACACGATATTTAACAAAACTTCGTGAGATGTGTTAGTATGATAAAACAAATCATTCACTTTGGGTACTATAGAAGACAAGATTCATAATTGTTCTCACACAATGCCTACTATAGAATATCATTTCTACAATTTATATTGATCAATATAAGCCATTGAAACAAGAAAACAAGCAAACTAAGAATTGAAAACAGAATCGCTCAAAAACAGAATAGTCTGTAATGATCTGAATATTTACCATACTTCTGCAACTCTAAAAATCTTGAACAAAATATGAACATGTGAACAATTTGTATGTTAATCTTATGCAAAAATAATCCACTCAAAAGAAATCTTCTGTTGAAAGTGAGAATTTTTCTCGTGAGCTCAAAAGTTTTTGTTTTTCAGGAAGATCAAATCTACTATCATCCAACAGATCCTAAGGCTTTGCTTGGTACTTTATTGAAACAAAAGCTATAAAAGATGATTAATACAGTAGCATAATCATCTGAACACACAAAAATAGTAGGTATAAGTGTTGGGTTGTCTCCCAACAAGTGCTTTTCTTTAATGCCTTTTTGCTAGGCAAGATGATTTTAATGATGCTCACATCAAAGATATGAATTGAAACACAAAGCGGGCATCATGAAGCATATGACTAGCACATTTAAGTCTAACCGACTTCCTATGCATAGGGATTTCGTGAGCGAACAACTTTGGGGAGCAAGGATGAACTAGCATAGGAAGGCAAAACAAGCCATACTTCAAGATTTTCTTCACATAGAGAGGAAACTTGATATTATTGCAATATGAAAAAGCATATGTTCCTCTCGCATAAAAAATTAGAGTAGCATTATGAATGAATTCAACAATATAGCCATCACATAGATCATTCTTTTCATGATGCAAAAGCGTAGAAATTTTGCTACTCTTCACATAAGCAAATTTATTCTCATGAATAGTGGTGGGAGCAAACTCAACAAAATAACTATAATGAGATTGAAAATCAAAGTCATAATGACATGTTTCCTGGTGTTTACATACGAACACGTCACGTGTACCTCTAACGCCGAGGGTGATGCACCACACCTCGTCGAAGGAGACCTGTCCGAAAGCGCGGTACGCAAGCAATCCGGCGGGCGCTTTCGAGGACCCAAAACCCCACACGCCCGGGAGGTACCCCGTCAGGGCGCGCGGCGGCTATGGGCTGCCCTAGGTCGACTTGCACGCCCCTACGGCCTCGAGGTTCTCCGCCCTGCAACAAGAAGAACAGACAAAGAACAAGGAAGAAGAAGAACTAGGGTTAAGGAGAAAAGATAAAAGATAAAAAGTGGTAGATGAATTGATCGATTGTGTGTTGTTCAATCGGCCATCACGCCTTAGGTATATAAGAGGTGGCTGGACTTCCCGTGCAAGGAAAAGGCTTCAATTCCAGAACCCTAGTCCAATTCGGATATGTTTTGTCCGAACTTTCCAAAACTGTTCGGTAAAATTTGGTTGTATCTTGCAGGTCATTTTCTGGGTAGTAAACAACATCGGACAAAATGAACACGAAACTAATCTTGACTGTTTAAATGATACAAACAACTTTCATGTTGAACATTTTTTGATTCGAAGCCATCTAGTGGGCCAAAACGGTCATGCAAAATAGTGTTCTGAATACAAAATCTCAATACTTCAAACACAACTTCGACCTCAGAGATGAAATCGGATGGCTATTGCGCAAAAATCAAAGTTTCTCCCTTTCATAATACATAACTTTCTCACTTTGAGCACTTTTCCATTTGAGGCCATCTTATTTGGTTTTTATACCGTGCCATAATCTGATGTCAAAATCCCCAGCAGAGTCGCCAAAAAGTGTGTTCACACAAGAACACATCGCGTGTACCTCCAACGCCGAGGGTGATGTACCGCAGCTCACGTCGAAGGAGACCAGTCCAGAAGCGCGGTACGCAAGCACTCCGGTGGGACCTTTTGAGGACCCGAAACCCCACACGCCCGGGAGAGACCCTGTCAGGGTGTGCGACGGCTATGGGCTGCCCTAGGTCGACCTGACTGCCCCTACGACCTCGAGGTTCGCCGCCCTGCAATAAAAAGAACATACGAAGAACGAGGAAGAAGAAGAACTAGGCTTAAGGAGAAAAGATAAAAGATAAAAAGTGTAGATGAATTGATCGATTGTATGTTGTTCAATCGGCCATCACCCCTTAGGTATATAAGAGGCGGCTGGACTTCCCGTGCAAGGAAAAGGATTCAATTCTCGTCCAAAACCCTAGTCCAATTCGGATATGTTTTGTCTGAACTTACCAAAACTGTTCGGTAAAATCTGGTTGTATCTAGTAGGTCATTTTCTGGGTAGTAAACAACCTCGGACGGAACGAACAACTTTCACGTTGAAGGTTTTTCGATTCGAAGCCATCTTATGGGCCAAAACGGTGACGTAAAATATATGTTTGCTTGCGCTACCCATCAGACATGTGTCTGGTGGGGCGTGCCATATTCAGCCGATGTAGTGTTGACATACGAACTCGGATTGGGACGATTTTATATCAAAATCGATCGTCTCGAAGAGACGAAGACAATTAGTGTAGATCATTTTTTCATACGAGTCCGTCTTGGGGGATTAATCAGCCGAATATTTATCTGAATACAAAATCTCAATACTTCAAACACAACTTCGACCTTAGAGATGAAATTGGACGGCTATTGCCCAAATATCAAAGTTTCTCCCTTTAACAATACATAACTTTCTCAGTTTGAGTACTTTTCCATTTGAGTCCATCTTATTTGCTTTTATGTCGTGTCAAAATCTGGTGTCAACACATGCCTACCTGTTTACTGGCAGAGCTTGCATGCGAGAAAATAATTCATCCAAGCAAGATGTCAACACTACATCGGCTGTGCATGATAAAGGCGACAATTGTTATCTAGAGTTCTGTTGTGATGCAATGTTGTATTTGCACATACTGAGCACATTGTGTGTATGATTGAAATGCTTGGTATGTGTGGGATCCGACTCCTAGTTATTTTCCTTTGGTAGCCTATCTTACAGGGAAATGCCTCCTAGTGCTTCCACTGAACCTTGGTAGCTTGCTACTGCTCCGAACACGTAGGCTGGCCGGCATGGTTCCTTCTTCGTTCCTGTGTCTGTCCCTTAGGGGAAATGTCACGCGTTGTTCCTTTAAGTCCATGTAGCTTGCTACGACTTGGGTTCATACCTTGATGACCGACACGTTCGTTGCTGGGTCATGAATGCCTGTCTCTGTAATTTAGTACCACTTTTGGTTTATAACTAGCCATGTCGGCCCGGGTTCTCTGTCATATGGATGCTAGCGACACTGTCATATACGTGTGCCAAAATGCGCAAACGGTCCCGGGCCAGGTAAGGTGGCACCCGTGGGGATACCGAGCGTGAGGCCGCAAAGTGATATGACGTGTTACAAGCTAGATCGGTGTGACTTAGGATCGGGGTCCTGACATGATTGTGCTAAAAAAACCGAACAACAATCTTTGGTATGTCTTAAAAGATAGCCATAAAATCCTAATCCTACTTTATGACATGTGAAAATTGATTTGATGCTAAATTTGGAATACTGCCGAATGTTCACTGGAGATTAGTTATTATTCCATTTTTCATTTGATAATCTCACAAAAGGTTTCCAAGTGTTGCAAATTTTTATTTTGCCAAATGTTGGTAGCAAATCAATCAGACTCTTAATTTTTTAGCACTAAGTTGTGTACTCTCTATTTATGCATTTCTTTCATAAAGATCACATGATTGTTAGGCTTCACGCTGTCACGGGATATATTATGTTTCATAAAATCTACGTGTTGAATTCGCATTATTATAAAATATACTAATGCTGCATTTTTTACTATATGTATAGGTGCTACCTGACGACGTCGATAGCGAGGATGAAGATGGCCAGAGAAGGTACAAGAGGCAAAATCTCAGGGAGCTTTATGCGGGAAATCGTAACATGCATATTAAGAACTCGAATGAGGTTTTTGATGCTCATTTCACAACAAAAAGCTTCATGTCGCGTATGAAAGTGTTCTGGCGCATGCATGAGGACGAGCCATTGGCTCTTTTAGGCAATAGAATCCTCACAGGGTGGCACACACCGCATACGCCGAGTCCTGGAAAAGCTTCACCTTCGTGCAGGCCTACCACCATATGAGAAATGGGATTGAACTCTATATGGCTACATAGTGTCTTAATTATAACTATGATTGAGTATGCTTAATATCGATTGAACTATATATGCCTGTATATGCTTATTATCTATGCCTGAGTATGCTTATATCTATGTTCAAAGCATCTCCAGCCGTTGGCCCCCTAGGAGGCTCGAAAAATCACCACCTGGGGGCGAACCGGCGCTAAAATCGGCCTTGGGGCCGATCGGGTTCCCAGCTGTTGCACCCAGAGTCGCCCCAGAATGCCTATTTTAATATATATATGTTAAAGTAATTCGGCTAAAATTGGGTAAACAGGGCAACGATACGGCGACTTAAATAGTTTTTACATAGAAAACTTAAAAGTCACTAAAGAAGAAAAAACAAAGGCCACGACTACAGGCCGAAGAACTCGCTGAACATGACGTAGTCACCGTCGTCGTTGTCCTTCTACTCCTTCGCGCGGACGCCACTGCTGGACCCAGACCCGGGGTTGCCCTAGCGGACCAGCGGTGGCGCATCGTCATCGCGGTCATCGAGAACCACAAGGCCTCCTCATCGCGGCCATGGCGCCGAGCGGCAATCTCCTCTAGGGCGCGACGCTGGCGCTCCAACTCCAGCCTCGCCCAGTCCTCTCGCGCCCACTTCATGGTCGCCGCGTCATCGAGCCCCAGGTCCGCCTTCACGCCGGCAAGCCCTGGCTCCATCTTCACACTGGTGATCCCTGGTTCCGTCTTCGGCTTGCCGAGGCGGTGTAACACCCGGATAAATAGGCTACAGTAAAACTTCGCTAATGATGCCACGTGACCTCCATTACTGTTGCTAATCTCGCGTTAGGTCGAAACGATTCAAATTCAAAATTTAATATGTGGCGAACAGTAAAAGTTTCCAAAACATTAAAACAAAAATGTTCGGTGTGTGACAAATATTACGTAAGCAATGATGGTGGACAAAACATATTTTTAGCAAAAGTCTAAATACTCTAAGATAAATAACACAAAAAAGAAAAACTACTAACACAAAACAAAATAAAAAGAACCCCCGAGGCCAACTGGGGTTCGGCCCAGCCAGTGGCCTGCCAGGCCGGCCCACTTCCTGTAACACCCCAAATTTTTTAACCACAATTTTTATTAAACAAAATTTGGCTAGAAATAAAATTTTGAATTATATTAGGTTCTTTAATAATTTTCAGAGCCTTTTCTATTCCTGTCTTAGAAAATCCTCTCTTCATAAGGTAAATTTTTGGAAATAATTTTGTGGGCTCTGGTTGTATCTTGGGTCATTTCATTATTTGTTTCATAACAGTAGAAATTATTTTCATAATAAAATTTTGCCCCAGAAAATTCTTTTAATAGCTTTTGCAGTGTTTTAAATGCTTCTGTTGCACTACAACTATTTTAAATAATTCTCTAAAAATTCCACCATAATTCTGAGAGGTCCTGTGATGCTTTTATGTCACTTTGGGGAAAAACCCCAACTTGGTGTTTTGCAAAATTTGAGTGAACCATCCTCTTTTCCATTTCTGTCCATCTTCTAGGTTTCTACTCCAACCCCATTATTTCTTACTCCAACAATTCTGAGCCTTGGCCATCTTCTTGTCCTTCCAACCAAACCCTTAAGTCCAGAAGGTCATCCCCATTAGCACCAATTAACTCCACCAAACACCTCTCTGTAGTTTCTGTCCAGAAACTAAATCCTTCAAAACTTGCACTATCAAGATTTCCCTTTTGCCAAACCAACTCCACCATCACCTATATCATCTAAGGAGACACTACCCTACCAAGTATCACTTCCAACAAAGTTTCCTAGATGGCTCTATCATTCTGTCGAACACATTGAGTGCATGACCAAAACTTTCAACTTTCCAAACAACCATATGACACCTGCTCTTTTTGCCAAAATAACTTGTCTAGCATCCTTTCCATATCAGATAATACCACTCTGCCAAAAACCAGCTCCTTAGGACCATCCTAGGGTAACCTGGCATTGGGTCGAGCACCTGGTGTGCATGCCCAGAGCATGGCCAGGGCACGCGTTTTGCAGGCATTGGCATCGCCCTGTACCGCCCTCCCTGCTGCTGCTCTTGCACGCCAACCTTCCCAGGAAGCTTCACGGGCAAACCACCACCTTCGCCGACACTATCCCTTGGCCTCTAGCGCCGTCCACCGCCGACCAGAACGCCGCCCGACGAGTCCCGCATCGCCACGTCGCACCGACCTTCAACGCCCTAGACGCGTGGCTCGCCTCCGAACCAAACACGACGCCCGCCATCACTGCAAGCCGCCACCGTCCTCACCAAACCCCGCCGTCCATCAACGGCCTCGCTACCGGCCGCGTCTGCCATTAATGGCCGCCGTCTCTGTCCGCACGAGGACGGCGCCGTCCAAGCTACCTGGCGCCTCCCGGGGCAGCCAGCTCGCCTGGGGAGTAACTGCGGCCGGCCACGTCCTCGCCAACCCTCACCGGCCACCCAACGACCTCGCCTGCCGGAGTAATGGCGATCGCCGCCGTGTCCGTTTTCCGGAACCCGCCGAACCGCGTCGCTCCGCCTATAAATACCCAACCCCAAGCCCCCTCAGTCCCTCACTACTTCTCCCCACTCCTCTATAATCTCCCCGTGCATCCAATCGACCGGAAACGGTTACCTTCCCCGTCTCCGGCAACCTCTGCCGCCGCCACTTCCTCAAAGCTTTCCACCCCACCAGAGCGTCCCCCTCTCCAAACTCCCCACCACTAGCTCCCACTCGATCCACCGCATCATACCGGCACATCAATCTCACCGGAGGAAGCCCGTGGGCAAAAGCCCCAAATCACCGTCACCGGAGCCCCGCGGGAGGGCTCACCGCCGATGGTCCCGAGCTCTCCAGCTATCGAAACGGCTACCCAGAGGATCGCCATGCTCTCCTGGTTCCATTCATGTGCTCGGCGTCCCGAACGGCGTCGCCGTTCGCCGGCGATGATCGCCGGAGTCCTTCTCTGCCCCCAGACCAGACGCGCGCGGGTTAGAGGAGACGAACCCGACAAGTGGGGCCCGGCCATCAGCGACTCAGGCCGCGGACCCCGCTGCGTAAGTGGAGGCGTACTCCGCTAAAACGCCTTCGACGTCGACGCGTCCCACACTGCCGAAGCAGCTGGGCTCGGCCCAGTGGCGCGCTCGGCTAAGTCGCGCTCAGGGCGCCTTTCTGTCCTTTCTTTTTATCATTTCCAGCAACATTCAGATAATTCCTTAGTAGCCATTTTCTACTCTAATATTGGTAATTAAAATTTCTGTAGGTTTCTAAAATCATGCTCTGCTTATTTAAAATTAAGTGAACATTTTACTATGCATAGTTTCTGTTTAATGATTTTAATATTGCTTTTAATCATGTTTTCCATCTTAGTAATTCCATAACTAATTCATATGAACTCTAAATAAATTAACTCTTTTTCTGATATTCCTTAAATACCCTCTAGTTTATTTTTAGTATTTGTTTCAAAAACTTTTGAAATACTTTTTAGTGCTGTTTGTGAATTATGTGGTGATTTAGATATTTTTGAAAATAGGAAATGGAGAGGAGATAATATTTTTCAAACTTGTGGAGTGCTCTCAATACTTCTACATGATCAAGGCAAGCATTTTGAACACTTGATAGGGTGAATGTTTGCATGCTAGAATATTTAGGGCATGTTTGATACTTTTAATAGATTTGGCATTTGGATAGAAATATTGCATGCATGCATGGTCATGATTGTATTTTTTTTTCCTCTTGCATGCATTCCCTTCGAATTTGCAACACGCATAAGTTATGAGAATCTAGGATCGTGCTCCTGTTTTGGACGTGCCGGTGGGCACGGGCCATATTTGACACGGTGGTGTCATGAGACATATGTGGAAGCAGACAAGGGTTGTGGCCCTGTCCTGATGATATGGTTGAAAGAATAATTTTGTTGTGCTAACCATTGCAAGAATCATAAGCCTCCTGAGTCGGCCGTAGATCGAGTCTTGTTCCGGTAACCCCCATACTTGTTTCGTGCTACCACTTGTCCCTGCCTCGGGTAAGGTATGGTTTAGTAAGTTGTTAACCCCTTTCCATGCACACACCATACAGAGGGCCATGATGAGGGTTTCCAGGGCCCTGGACTAAATCCTGTCATCAGGTTAGGGGGCATGGGTGTTTCCGGCTGTTGTGATGCCGAGAGGGAGTGTACCCTTGTAATCCGCGCGTATGAATAGTGATCCCATGCTCATGGAGGTTGTAGCCTCTCCGACTTAGAGTTTTACTTAACTGTTGTTTTGGGTGACTCCTGGCAGCAGAAAAGTTAAGCTGGTGTGTGCTGGTTAGGTGTGTTTTCAACCCAAAGACCGTAATGGGAATTAGTCAGTGTCATTATACTGACTAAAGAAATCCTATACTTGTGGGTAAAGAGTGCACCCTCTGTAGAGTTTGAAACCTATTCGAATAGCCGTATCCGCGGTTAAGGATTACAGTCTGGGTTGGTCAAGTGTCGGTCTTAGAGTCGGTCTCCGGAGGAAATATTTAATACTTGAGCATGGTTATTTTGCAGGATAACTATTGTTGCTACTGGTGTTACCATTAGTATATTTGATGATATGATTATATTTGTGAACTAACCCCCTGCTCTTATTTTACTTTCCAGAGTGTCTCAGGGGCTGGCTAGTCTACCCCGGACATTCGTTTTTATTTTCAAGTCCTTTTGTGGCGTCCCTCGAGTGTCAGGCGGTTTATCACGCCACTACTCTTGTGGATACCCGACTGGCATTTCTTTTCAAGTCCTTTCGTGGCGTCGCCTGAGTTCTCGGATGGTATCGTCCGATTATTCTTTTAGACACCCGACTGGCATTTCTTTTCAAGACCGACCGTGGTGTCACTTGACATCCGACCGGCATTTCCTTTATATTTTATTGATACTAATATTTATTTTCTGCACTAACCATTATTCACCATGCCATGTTTTAATTCCTGTCAGCATGCACTTAATTTAAGTCCATCATGAGCATATGCATATATTTTAATTCATCATGACCATATATTTGTTTGCTGCATTTGTTATATCATTTGTCCATGGTGTTTGCGAGTACATTCAAACGTACTCACAGGCTTGTCCCTGGCTATTTACTTGGCCAGGTTGGGAGTTCTACAAGGAGTACCTCAGTGGTGTCCGTGCGAAGCCTAGGAGTACAGCCACGCGGGATAGGAGTTATCCGGGTCAGCTGTTCCTATGGAAATGTAGCCCCATCAATGTGGAGATCCACAAGCCAATTCCTTCATCCACCACCGGAGTCATTGTTGCATCAGTAGACCTATATGGTCTTGTATCAAATTCTTGTAAATGCTTGGTAATCTGTACAAGGATGTGTCCACCAGTAACAGCAATCCTGGGCTGGTGATGACACTAGGGGTTAATTTCTGGAATATTGTGTTCCCGAAATCCGGCCCCGACAGCCTTGGTATCAGAGCCAGCTGACCATTGGCTAATCCTATCCTAGCCTGGTCACTATCCCTAGGTTTCCACACCATCCACATATTTTCCTGTCCACGGTCAAGTCTATCCCATCCACAGTGGCAACCGACATCTTTTGATAGCCGGTGCCCAACCTATCAGTCTATCCATAGGCCGTGTGCCTGTGCCAACACCTGAGCTTTCCCATCCACAAGCGTGCGATGGAAGACTCGGCTGACTTATAAAGGAAGCCTTACCCCCCAAACTCAGCACATCACAGCCTCATTCCCAGTTCGTTATCCAACCACCAAGATGCCAGGCCCCCTCGTGCACAATGAGACCACCACAGTCGAGCTTGAAGGCTTCGTAACCATCCTCGCCAACCTCACCCGTCGTGTCTTTGGCATCGCCGAGCCGCCGGAATATGTCGTGTACCAAGAGCACACGAGTAACTCCATCCATCACTTCTGGGCCACGGTGCACCTCTATGGGAGGAGCACCACATCAGAGCGTCCCTACCGATTCACCGGGAGGACGACCTCCGACGAGCCCCAAGCCATCCAACTTGCAGCCCGAGAGGCTATAGTTCATCTTCGGCACCTGTCGCCGAGGGTTAACTGCCGCTCCTTCTACTACTACCCTAGCCGTGAAGGCTATGGTAGCCAGACCCAGGTCGCCAGCGGAGACCATGAGTCGGATCCTGCCCTGGTGCATCTGGTGCGCTACCTGAAAGCGCAAGAGGCACTATTTGATCAGGTCACTCTTGACCTGATTGAGACCCGCAGGACGCTCGCTCTCCTAACCCCGGCAAGGAGTGAAGTCGCACCCGCCACCGACGCCCCGATAATGCTGCTTGGAAGGCCGGTTGAGCCCCCAAGCTCTGACCATGTCACCTACCCGGGCAATGCCTTTGCCTCACCCGGAAATCTCCGTCGTCTCTTGGAGGCCTACTCCAATGGGACGGTGACCTCGACACCTCGCGAAGGCCACCACCGCTACTCCAGCCCTGTAGCTCCCCATCCTACCCCGGCCAGCTCCGACGCAGAAGCACCCGGAGAGGACTCGGCACCCGCAAGACGCGCCCGGCTAGATATCAACCAGGTGGACTGAGTCCACCAGAATTGTTATCAAGCCCTAGTGGCTCGGTTTTTCCTTTAGTTCCGCAGTAGTTGGTGTGTGGCGTAGTGAGTTTGTAGACCCCCTGTGTGTCACCATCTAATAGTATGTGTGATCTGGCATGAATTGCTTGTTGAGTGATTGCAGAGTAAATTCTAGACGTGACCCCTAACCGACATGCACAGTAACTTATCACTTTTCTTTTGGGGATTGAGGCCTGAGACTTTGACTCAGACAGCCCCGCGCCGGAGTCGGTGTCTCAGTCGTACCGACACCACTTCATGTTTCATGACCCAGGCTCTCTATAAGAGGCCACTCTTATTTTCCACACCAGCAACCATCAGTATCAAGCATTGCCTTTTCCATTCATCCACCCATGTCTCACCCCGGAGCTTATCTGAGGAACCCCGATGCAAGACCTGGTAGTTTTGTTATGTTATTGTGGGATTTTACCCGCAATACTCTTGGCTCCACCCATCCACCCCTGTATGAGCTTTTCAAATCGAGAATCACTCCTGATCTCTCGAAATACTGGGCAGCTGTACATATTCCACCAGCAGATTTAAACCAAGGCCCTCCCTATGTGATTTTCATCGGGAGATCCATGCCAACCCCAGGCATGGCCATTGAGTCTGCTGCGTATGAAGCAGTCACCCGTCTTCGATTTGCGGTACCTTGTGCCAGCACAAGGGAATACTGCTATTTCCCAAGCCGCGCTGCTTTTGGAGCAGAAGCTACGTTCCGCTGTGGACGTGCGGAGAGCGATCCAGCCCTGGTCTATCTCATTCAGTATGTGATGGCCCAGGAGCGTTTCACCCAGCAAATACTGGAGTATCTCCACTACCTTGCTGTTCTGAATCCCCGGATCGCCATTGGTGGACCCCCTCTGCCAACTCTGGAGGGACACGTTCTTCGTTTGCTCCCTCCACTTCCTCCACTCCCTCCGGAAGGAGAAGGGTGTGTTCCAACACCGGGAAGCCTTCCGCTTGACCCCGTAGATCCCGCTTTCGGACCGTAGACGGTCGTGAGTGCGTTTGCGTAGCATGTAGTGCTTGTTTGCATGTTGTGATCTTGTTTTGTTTGTATGTCATGAATGTATTGCCTTGTTTATAAGAGTGTTTTGTATGTGTGGTATGCTTCTTAATTCTTCCGCCCTTAACAAATCTCGAGGACGAGATTTTTCTAAGGGGGTTAGAATTTGTAACACCCCAAATTTTTTAACCACAATTTTTATTAAACAAAATTTGGCTAGAAATAAAATTTTGAATTATATTAGGTTCTTTAATAATTTTCAGAGCCTTTTCTATTCCTGTCTTAGAAAATCCTCTCTTCATAAGGTAAATTTTTGGAAATAATTTTGTGGGCTCTGGTTGTATCTTGGGTCATTTCATTATTTGTTTCATAACAGTAGAAATTATTTTCAAAATAAAATTTTGCCCCAGAAAATTCTTTTAATAGCTTTTGTAGTGTTTTAAATGCTTCTGTTGCACTACAACTATTTTAAATAATTCTCTAAAAATTCCACCATAATTCTGAGAGGTCCTGTGATGCTTTTATGTCACTTTGGGGCAAAACCCCAACTTGGTGTTTTGCAAAATTTGAGTGAACCATCCTCTTTTCCATTTCTG
This sequence comes from Secale cereale, assembly GCA_902687465.1. Lineage (NCBI taxonomy): Eukaryota > Viridiplantae > Streptophyta > Magnoliopsida > Poales > Poaceae > Secale > Secale cereale. The sequence goes on along the minus strand of LR738715.1, from coordinate 487,459,952 downwards.
TCCATCTTCTAGGTTTCTACTACAACCCCATTATTTCTTACTCCAACAATTCTGAGCCTTGGCCATCTTCTTGTCCTTCCAACCAAACCCTTAAGTCCAGAAGGTCATCCCCATTAGCACCAATTAACTCCACCAAACACCTCTCTGTAGTTTCTGTCCAGAAACTAAATCCTTCAAAACTTGCACTATCAAGTTTTCCCTTTTGCCAAACCAACTCCACCATCACCTATATCATCTAAGGAGACACTACCCTACCAAGTATCACTTCCAACAAAGTTTCCTAGATGGCTCTATCATTCTGTCGAACACATTGAGTGCATGACCAAAACTTTCAACTTTCCAAACCACCATATGACACCTGCTCTTTTTGCCCAAATAACTTGTCTAGCATCCTTTCCATATCAGATAATACCACTCTGCCAAAAACCAGCTCCTTAGGACCATCCTAGGGTAACCTGGCATTGGGTCGAGCACCTGGTGTGCATGCCCAGAGCATGGCCAGGGCACGCGTTTTGCAGGCATTGGCATCGCCCTGTACCGCCCTCCCTGCTGCTGCTCTTGCACGCCAACCTTCCCAGGAAGCTTCACGGGCAAACCACCACCTTCGCCGACACTATCCCTTGGCCTCTAGCGCCGTCCACCGCCGACCAGAACGCCGCCCGACGAGTCCCGCATCGCCACGTCGCACCGACCTTCAACGCCCTGGACGCGTGGCTCGCCTCCGAACCAAACACGACGCCCGCCATCACTGCAAGCCGCCACCGTCCTCACCAAACCCCGCCGTCCATCAACGGCCTCGCTACCGGCCGCGTCTGCCATTAATGGCCGCCGTCTCTGTCCGCACGAGGACGGCGCCGTCCAAGCTACCTGGCGCCTCCCGGGGCAGCCAGCTCGCCTGGGGAGTAACTGCGGCCGGCCACGTCCTCGCCAACCCTCACCGGCCACCCAACGACCTCGCCTGCCGGAGTAATGGCGATCGCCGCCGTGTCCGTTTTCTGGAACCCGCCGAACCGCGTCGCTCCGCCTATAAATACCCAACCCCAAGCCCCCTCAGTCCCTCACTACTTCTCCCCACTCCTCTAGAATCTCCCCGTGCATCCAATCGACCGGAAACGGTTACCTTCCCCGTCTCCGGCAACCTCTGCCGCCGCCACTTCCTCAAAGCTTTCCACCCCACCAGAGCGTCCCCCTCTCCAAACTCCCCACCACTAGCTCCCACTCGATCCACCGCATCATACCGGCACATCAATCTCACCGGAGGAAGCCCGTGGGCAAAAGCCCCAAATCACCGTCACCGGAGCCCCGCGGGAGGGCTCACCGCCGATGGTCCCGAGCTCTCCAGCTATCGAAACGGCTACCCAGAGGATCGCCATGCTCTCCTGGTTCCATTCATGTGCTCGGCGTCCCGAACGGCGTCGCTGTTCGCCGGCGATGATCGCCGGAGTCCTTCTCTGCCCCCAGACCAGACGCGCGCGGGTTAGAGGAGACGAACCCGACAAGTGGGGCCCGGCCATCAGCGACTCAGGCCGCGGACCCCGCTGCGTAAGTGGAGGCGTACTCCGCTAAAACGCCTTCGACGTCGACGCGTCCCACACTGCCGAAGCAGCTGGGCTCGGCCCAGTGGCGCGCTCGGCTAAGTCGCGCTCAGGGCGCCTTTCTGTCCTTTCTTTTTATCATTTCCAGCAACATTCAGATAATTCCTTAGTAGCCATTTTCTACTCTAATATTGGTAATTAAAATTTCTGTAGGTTTCTAAAATCATGCTCTGCTTATTTAAAATTAAGTGAACATTTTACTATGCATAGTTTCTGTTTAATGATTTTAATATTGCTTTTAATCATGTTTTCCATCTTAGTAATTCCATAACTAATTCATATGAACTCTAAATAAATTAACTCTTTTTCTGATATTCCTTAAATACCCTCTAGTTTATTTTTAGTATTTGTTTCAAAAACTTTTGAAATACTTTTTAGTGCTGTTTGTGAATTATGTGGTGATTTAGATATTTTTGAAAATAGGAAATGGAGAGGAGATAATATTTTTCAAACTTGTGGAGTGCTCTCAATACTTCTGCATGATCAAGGCAAGCATTTTGAACACTTGATAGGGTGAATGTTTGCATGCTAGAATATTTAGGGCATGTTTGATACTTTTAATAGATTTGGCATTTGGATAGAAATATTGCATGCATGCATGGTCATGATTGTATTTTTTTTCCTCTTGCATGCATTCCCTTCGAATTTGCAACACGCATAAGTTATGAGAATCTAGGATCGTGCTCCTGTTTTGGACGTGCCGGTGGGCACGGGCCATATTTGACACGGTGGTGTCATGAGACATATGTGGAAGCAGACAAGGGTTGTGGCCCTGTCCTGATGATATGGTTGAAAGAATAATTTTGTTGTGCTAACCATTGCAAGAATCATAAGCCTCATGAGTCGGCCGTAGATCGAGTCTTGTTCCGGTAACCCCCATACTTGTTTCGTGCTACCACTTGTCCCTGCCTCGGGTAAGGTATGGTTTAGTAAGTTGTTAACCCCTTTCCGTGCACACACCATACAGAGGGCCATGATGAGGGTTTCCAGGGCCCTGGACTAAATCCTGTCATCAGGTTAGGGGGCATGGGTGTTTCCGGCTGTTGTGATGCCGAGAGGGAGTGTACCCTTGTAATCCGCGCGTATGAATAGTGATCCCATGCTCATGGAGGTTGTAGCCTCTCCGACTTAGAGTTTTACTTAACTGTTGTTTTGGGTGACTCCTGGCAGCAGAAAAGTTAAGCTGGTGTGTGCTGGTTAGGTGTGTTTTCAACCCAAAGACCGTAATGGGAATTAGTCAGTGTCATTATACTGACTAAAGAAATCCTATACTTGTGGGTAAAGAGTGCACCCTCTACAGAGTTTGAAACCTATTCGAATAGCCGTATCCGCGGTTCAGGATTACAGTCTTTGTTGGTCAAGTGTCGGTCTTAGAGTCGGTCTCCGGAGGAAATATTTAATACTTGAGCATGGTTATTTTGCAGGATAACTATTGTTGCTACTGGTGTTACCATTAGTATATTTGATGATATGATTATATTTGTGAACTAACCCCCTGCTCTTATTTTACTTTCCAGAGTGTCTCAGGGGCTGGCTAGTCTACCCCGGACATTCGTTTTTATTTTCAAGTCCTTTTGTGGCGTCCCTCGAGTGTCAGGCGGTTTATCACGCCACTACTCTTGTGGATACCCGACTGGCATTTCTTTTCAAGTCCTTTCGTGGCGTCGCCTGAGTTCTCGGATGGTATCGTCCGATTACTCTTTTAGACACCCGACTGGCATTTCTTTTCAAGACCGACCGTGGTGTCACTTGACATCCGACCGGCATTTCCTTTATATTTTATTGATACTAATATTTATTTTCTGCACTAACCATTATTCACCATGCCATGTTTTAATTCCTGTCAGCATGCACTTAATTTAAGTCCATCATGAGCATATGCATATATTTTAATTCATCATGACCATATATTTGTTTGCTGCATTTGTTATATCATTTGTCCATGGTGTTTGCGAGTACATTCAAACGTACTCACAGGCTTGTCCCTGGCTATTTACTTGGCCAGGTTGGGAGTTCTACAAGGAGTACCTCAGTGGTGTCCGTGCGAAGCCTAGGAGTACAGCCACGCGGGATAGGAGTTATCCGGGTCAGCTGTTCCTATGGAAATGGAGCCCCATCAATGTGGAGATCCACAAGCCAATTCCTTCATCCACCACCGGAGTCATTGTTGCATCAGTAGACCTATATGGTCTTGTATCAAATTCTTGTAAATGCTTGGTAATCTGTACAAGGATGTGTCCACCAGTAACAGCAATCCTGGGCTGGTGATGACACTAGGGGTTAATTTCTGGAATATTGTGTTCCCGAAATCCGGCCCCGACAC
>LR738715.1:487405833-487456024 GCA_902687465.1 Secale cereale | reverse complement strand
CCCAGTTCCCCCCCCTCCCGAAATATCTCCCCCCTCTCTCCCCTGATTGGATCGGGGTCGGAGGAGGAGGCCGCCGCCCGGAGCCCCATCACCTCGCCGCCGCTCGGACCTCGTTGCCGCTCGGACCCCGCCAGAGCTTCCCCGCCGTCATCCTCATCCTCCTCTCCGACTCGCATCACCGAGCCTCACCGCCCGTACCCCTGCATCACTGGTGAGGACCCAGGTTCTCCTCCTCCCCGTGCCCTCACGCCGGCGCTATCCTACGCCACCGCACTATCCGCTCCGCGTGCCCCAGCATGGGCCCTCGCGCACGCCGCCACGCCTGGCCGATGCCACCGGCCTCTTTTGCCACAGCCCGCTCCAGCCTTGCCTACCTCGCTCCCACCGGCCGACTGCCGTGCGCCGCTGGTCGCCAGCGCGCCGGTTGTGCACACCGCGGCCTCGCCCTCGTTGCCTCGCGCGGCCCCGCTCCCGCGCCGTGGTGCCCGATGCTCTCGCCGTCTCTGCCCGCACGGCGCTCGCCGTGTGCCGCCCGCGCACAGCTCCGCCGCCCCGCCTCCTACCCATCATTAGGGACGCCCGTGACCCCGCTGCTCTGCCGCCACGGCCGCCGCTGCAGCTGCTCAGCTCCGCCGCTCCGCCTCTACCGCTGCACGCCGCCGCCTCACTGCCGCGTTCGCGCCCTGCTCTCCTTGCTAACTCCCTGCGCCTGCCCCGCCTAGCTGCCGTGGACGGCCGACGCGCCGCACCGCCGAGCACGCCCCTAACTCTGGTGCCCCGCCGGCCCTCGCCCCACTCCTACTTGCCGGTGCCCCGGCCCTCCTCGCCCCGGCGATCTGGGCGATCGCCCAATCTGGCGCTGCAGCGCCCTCTCCGCCCGTGGCCAACCCAAACCCGATAGGCCCCCTGGGCCACTGCCAGGTGGGGCCCCATGGCCCCAAAACGTTTAAAAAAAGAAAGAGACAAAAATGAATTAATAAAATTAATATTTAATTAATTAATTAATTAGTGAATTAATTAAGTTAATGAATCATGTTTAATTAATCTAATTAACTAGTTAGTTTAATTAAACATTAATTAGATTAGATAAATCCTAATTAAACTAAACAGAGTATGACAGGCGGGTCCCACATGTGACGTCAGCATACACTATTCCGGATAATGTTGATTTATTTAATAATTAATAAATTAGAAAATGACTTAAAAACTTTAAAAATTAATATAAAATAACCGTAACTCGGATGAAAATACTTTATATATGGAAGTTGCTCAGAATTTCGAGACGAATCCGAATACGTAGACCGTTCGTCAACCACACGTCCCTAGCATACCGAACCTGCAACATTCCCCTTCCGTTTCATCCGCCCGAAAACACGAGACACCGGGAATACTTTCCCGGATGTCCCCCCCCCCCTTCGCCTGTATCACCCGATACTGCGTTAGGGCACACCTAGCACCGTTACATGTCATGCCATGCATCGTCACACATCTGTTTGCATTGTATTCATTGTTTCTTCCCCCTCTTCTCTCCGGTAGACTACGAGACCGATGCTGCTTCTGCCCCGATCGACTACGGTGTTGACGACACCACCTTTGCTGCAGATCTTCCAGGCAAGCCCTCCCCCCTTGATCAACCTGAAATCGCCTATTCTTCTCCCTACTGCTTGCATTAGAGTAGTGTAGCATGTTACTGCTTTCGATACTCCTATTCAGCTGCATAGCCTGTCATTGTTGCTACAACTGTTGACACCATTACCTGCAATCCTAAATGCTTAGTATAGGATGTTAGTATTCCATCAGTGGCCCTACACCCTTTTCCGTCTGCCCTGCTATTCTATCGGGTCGTGATCACTTGGGTGTGATCACGAGTATATACTACATACACTTACACATGATACATGTTGTGACTAAAGTCAGGTCGGCTCATTGAGTACCCGCGGTTGATTCACGGATTGAGGGCTGAAAGGACATACTTTCTCGACGGCCCTCTGTGTGGATCTTTGTGGCGGAGCGACAGGGCAGGTTGAGACACCCAGTCCAGAGGTGGCCTGGCCCTGGTCGTTGTCCGCGGTTATTTCATAATAACAGGCTTAACAAGTTTGGATATATGATCACAGTCTGGCCGTTGGCCTATACGCACTAACCAGCTATGTGGGAATAGTTATGGCCTCTCGACATCGTGGTATCAGCTGGAGCCTTCTTGACGTCAGCGATTTAGTGGCGCGTGCCGGGTTGGACCGCGTAACGTAACTTCCTTAGTAATGGAGGTTGCTAGGACTGCTCACCGGCCGCGTACGCAACGTGCATGTGTGCAATGGGCGATGGGCCCGGACCCCTGCGCGCTTAGGACTTAGACCGGCGTGCTGACCTCTCTACTGTTCTTAGGTAGGGCTGCAACGTGTTGATCTTCCGAGGCCGGGCATGACCCTGGAAAGTGTGTCCGGCCAAATGGGATCGAGCGTGCTGGGTTATCTGGCGCACCCCTACAGGGAAGTTAATCTATTCGAATAGCCATGTCCCTCGGTAAAAGGATGACCCGGAGTTGTATTCCAACCTTATGACAACTAGAACCGGATACTTGATAAAACACACCCAGATGAGTTCCAGATATAACTCGGTGGTTGCTCCCTCACAGGGTGATGTGCGGGGGGATCGCCGAGTAGGATTATGCTATTCGATGATACTTGGTGACCTTACCATCTGTTCCCTTCTACTGCTGCAAGATGGAGGCTGCCAGAAGCATAGTCTTCATTTGGATTAGATATCCCCTTCTTATTCTGGCTTGCTGTAGTTCAATCCACCGATACTACCCATATCATTGTTACCATTGCATATGTAGTATAGATCCTTGCTTGCGATTACTTTGGCTGAGTACTCACGGTTGCTTTGCTCCCCCTTTTCCCCCTTCTGTTCCTTCTTCTCGGATGATGCTACCAGATGGTGGAGCCCAGGAGCCAGACGCCACCTACGACGAGTCCTACTACACAAGAGGCGCCTACTACTACGTGCAGTCTGCCGACGATGACCAGGAGTAGTTTAGGCGGATCCCAGGCAGGAGGCCTACTCCTCTTTCGATCTGTATCCCAGTTTGTGCTAGCCATCTTATGGCACCGTGTTTAATTTATGTCTATACTCAGAAATTTGTTGCTTCCGCTGACTCGTCTATGATTGAGCACTTGTATTCCAGCCATCGAGGCCCCTGGCTTGTAATATGAAGCTTGTATGACTTATTTTACTTTTAGAGTTGTGTTGTGATATCTTCCAGTGAGTCCCTGATCTTGGTCGTACACATTTGCGTTCATGATTAGTGTACGAACAAATCGGGGGCGTCACAGGTTGGTATCAGAGCCGACTGCCTGTGGGAATCCCCCTTCCACACTCCTTGGCCGAAGTCGAGTCTAGACAGTGCAAAACTTTTACTAACATGGTTGTGTGGCTTACAGGGCCACGTCGCCATTTGGGTGGTACTAGATTCTTTTACTCCTCGATGTTTACTCCAGGACTCTAAACACTCTCCTATTTCGGGTAAAACGATTTTACTAACTCTAACATTAGGATCCCGAGACCCCTCACCCCAAAGTTGGATAAGCCATAGTTATTGCTTAGAATAGTATTTTGCATAATCCCCCACACTGTCATTTGACTCCTTTGAAACATATTTGTTTTCAGATGGAACCCACGAGACACGTCGTGCGCCACACGCAGGCCATTGGTGCCTCGGGATCATCTGCTGTGCTAGCTGATATAATGACCTATCTGGGTTATCGCTGGCATCCTGAGTATACCGTGTACGAGTAGTACCAGGACTTTAACCAGGAGCAGTATCATGCCATTGTCTGCCTCTACTCTCGTGTAGAGGACTCCTCTACTGTGTTGCACCCCGCTCATGGTGTTGGGGTGACCATCGATATGGCAGTGCACGATGCTGCTTACATTGCTCTGACACGCCTTCGTGGAGAGTATCGGGCGTTGGATACTTCCCCTTTCAGGCACGTTGCTATCGCCTCCGACGATGGAGTGGGGGGATACTACACTGCTGCCTACTCCACTATCACCCGAGAGCCCTTCCATCATCAGAACCTTGTTCTACATGCTGATGGGCTTGATCGAGCTAAGCGAGCTCTTCGACACGAGTTGTACACCACCCGTCAACCCCTGTACTACGCCTTGACGTTGTTGCACCCCTTTGTCCTATCTAGACAGCTGCCGTCTACCGCAATCTACCCATCTAGGACCGTGATGCCTCCTGGTGTCAGTTGGCCATATGTGGGAGGCTACGCTCCCGCACTTGGTCCTCTGCTGCTACCTGGACATCAGGTTCTGCACCAGAGTATCCACGGCCCCCAGGTTGCTGGCGTGGAGGAATTTTTGTTGCAGCACTGCCAGCTGTCAGACTACCTCTACCTCCACAGTTCCGCCTGGGACTGATGTAGTCTTACTTATTAGTGCTATATGCATTCGCCGCGAGCCTGCGTGCCGCCTATGATGTCCTTAGTTTATGTACAGAACTCTGTGTACAGAACTCTATGCTTGCACCCCTTTTGTAATATATGCCGACTACTATCTGGTATTTTAGGTGCTCCTTTCATTATGCATGCTTCAGTCATGAACGATTCTTGTGTTTGCAAACCTATCAATGTTGAACTACCCATGTTATATATTAGCAAGATGGTTAGACCAGCTGGCCGTGGTCGTGGTGGCAATGCCGCACCACCGCCCGAATACATGGCCGATATGATCCAACAGTTTGAGCTGAACCGCTAGTTCATGGAGACTGTCATGGCTCCGTTCCCTCGTCCCAACATGGATCAGCAGCATGGCGCAGTAACACTGAATGACTTTGCCCGCCTCAAGCCATTCGTCTACCGCAACTCAACTCAGCCTCTTGATGCTGATGACTGGCTCTGTCACATTGCCTTAGAACTGGAGTTTGCTGGAGTTGTGATGGGAAACCATGTCACCTTTGCGGCATACTATCTGAAGGGTCCTGCTGCTCAATGGTGGGACATCCACGGACTTACGCTGCCTGCTGGAACAATCATCAATTGGCCGGAATTCCAAGCTGCCTTTCGTGCCTGCATCATTCCTCAGGGAATCATGGATAGGAAGAAGCATGAGTTCCGCAACCTCACCCAGGGCAACAAGACTGTGGATGCTTATCAGCGGAAGTTTCTGGACTTATCCCACTATGCTGAAAAAGACATTGCCACTGATGCTCGCAGACAGGAGAAGTTCCGTGACGGACTTCATGCTGTCATCAAGCTCGCACTCCTTGTGCATGACTTTGGAGATTTCGCCACCTTGGTGAACAAAGCCATCCAGGTTGAAACTGGTCTGCAGGAACACCAGAGCACTCTCAAGCGTAACCGTGAACCGGGCTCATCCTCGGTCCCTCCCTCACAGAAGCGTAGGGTCTGGAGTCCCAACAATGTGTACCGTCCAGCTGCACCTGCTCCAAGGCCGTCCTATGCTGCACCTCATCTGTCTCCACCGCGTAGGCAGCCAAGACTTCTAGCTGCACCACTCCCAGCTCCTGCTTCTGCCCCCAATGATGGTCTATGAGACAAGTGTGGTCAGCTAGGGCACCTTGCCAGGAACTGCTTCCAGAATCATAACTAGCTTCCACTGCCTACAGCTGGTCGTGGGAACAATCAGCAGCGCAACAACAATGCCAAGCCTTATGGTCGTGCTCAGGCCAACCACGTTGATCTCAATGAAGCTCAAGACCAACCTACTACTGTGATGGGTACTCTCCTTGTTAATTCAGTACCTGCATATGTTTTATTTGATTCAGGAGCATCGCATTCATTCATGTCAGAAGATTTTGCATATAAGCACGACATTAGATGTGAAGAAATGAACACTTTAGTAGTGGTAAAAAACCCCGCCGGCCAATGTCAAACCTCTATGGGTTCTCACGACATTCCCGTTGAAATCGAAGGGTTGGAGTTCTATGCCTCTCCCATTATCCCGAAGTCGTCCAACATCGGCCTCATTCTGGGAACGGATTGGCTAAAAGCGCATACTGCTTCTATAGTTTGTGCCACCAAGACAGTCCATCTGCTACACCCTTCCAATGAAATAATAAGCTACAACGCTCATCTGGTTCAAAATGCTGAAGCACGTCTTTATGCATTGAATGCATTGAACGCTTCACCACTTGAGGGCATCGAAAACATTCCCATCGTACGCGAGTTCCGGGACGTCTTTCCCGAGGAACTTCCAGGGATTCCCCCTGCTAGAGCTGTCAGGTTTATCATAGACTTGAAACCAGGCACTATTCCTATAGCCAAACGACCCTACAAGATGCCGCCTCATGAACTCACTGAGTTTAAGGAGGAAATCGACAAATCTCTTGCTAGTGGTTTCATTCGCTCGAGTTGCTCTCCTTGGGGAGCACCTTCCCTCTTTGTCAGGAAGAAGGATGGGACAAACCGATTGGTCCAAGATTACCGTCCTATCAACCAAGCAACTATCCAGAACAAATATCCGCTTCCTCGGATCAATGATCTATATGATCAACTGGCTGGTTCATCAGTGTTCTCTAAACTCGACTTGAGGTTGGGTTACCACCAGATCTATGTTCGTGAAGAGGATATCCCAAAGACCTCCTTCGTGACTCGATATGGTTCATTCGGCTTGACAAATGCTCCAGCTACCTTCTCTCGTCTGATGAACTATATATTCATGGAATACCTCAACAAATTCGTCGTGGTTTATCTGGATGATATCCTTGTATTTTCCAAGAATAAGGAAGAGCATGCTGAACATCTTTACCTTGTACTGGAAAAGCTCCGAGAGCATCAAACTCTATGCTAAATTTTCCAAGTGCGAGTTCTGGCTTCCTGAAGTAACCTACCTTGGGCATGTCATCTCCAAGGATGGTATTGCCGTCAACCCAGAACGAGTTGAGGCCATTCACGATTGGACTCCTCCGAAGAATGTCAAGCAAGTCAGAAGTTTTCTCAGTCTCGCCAGCTATTGCCGTCGATTCGTCGAGAACTTCTCCAAGATTGCCAAGCCTCTGACTGGTCTACTTCAAAAAGGCGTTAAGTTCGAGTGGATAGACAAATGCCAGGAAAGTGTTTAGGCGCTCAAGGACAAGCTAACTTCTGCTCCAGTGCTTGCTCCACCTGATACTAAGAAGGACTTCGTCATTTACTGTGACGCTTTCCGTCAAGGATTAGGCTGTGTCCTAATGCAGGAGCGTAGAGTAATTGCTTATGCCTCTCGTCAATTGCATCCTCATGATAAGAACTACCCAGTTCATGACCTTGAACTAGCTGCTGTCATATATGCTCTCAAACAGTGGTGGCATTACCTTCTCGGTAATCATTGCGAGATATTCACCGACCACCAAAGTCTGAAGTACTTGTTTACTCAACCAGACCTGAACCTCTGTCAGCAGAGATGGATGGAGACCGTAGCAGATTTTGACTTGGGTATTTCCTATACCCCGGGCAAGGCCAATGTGATGCCTGATGCCTCAAGCCGCAAGTCATATTGCAAACACCTCCAGGTTCACAAGGTTCAGTCCTCTCTTGTTGAAGAATTCAGAAAGCTGAACCTCCATATTGTTCCTCCTGGAGCACTCGCTCCCCCTCCCTCAGAGTATCGCCAGATGAATCTTCGTGTTGTTCCTCAGGGTTCTCTAAATACCCTGGCTATCGAACCAGATCTTGTGGGCGATACCAAGACTATTCAACTTTATGACTCTGAAGTCGAGAAGATTAAACACTATCTCAAAAGGGGAAAGCCCTCATTTTTCACTATTGCCGATGATGGCGCCTTGTACTTCAAAGGCCGCTTAGTGGTACCATGTTTGAAGAAAAACCTGGATATGGCTCCAAGGGTTATGAAAGAAGCTCATGATACGCCTCTGTCTATTCATCCCGGTAGTACCAAGATGTACCAAGACATTCGTCAGAGATTCTGGTGGTCTAATATGAAGCAAGAAATTGCTCATTATGGTTCTAAGTGTGACTTTTGCCATCGTATCAAAGCAGAACATCAAAAGCCTGCTGGAACCTTGCAACCTATCTATATTCCTGAATGGAAATGGGACCATGTTGAAATGGACTTCGTCAATGGATTTCCCAAATCGCAGAAAGGTAATGATGCAATTCTTGTCGTCATTGAACGACTTTCTAAAGTTGCACATTTTCTGGCAGTCAAAGAAACGATTACTGCTAGTCAGCTGGCAACTCTTTACATGTCCAGAATTGTTTCACTTCATGGTATTCCACTGGTTATCAGTTCAGACCGTGGTAGTTTATGCACTGCAAGATTCTGGGCAAGTTTCCAAGAAGCTATGGGAACACATTTGTCATTAAGTACTGCCTTTCATCCTCAGTCTCAAGGGCAAGTTGAACGCATCAACCAAGTTCTCGAAGACATGCTTCGAGCTTGTGTAATTTCCTTCGGCAAGAAATGGTAGGAATCTCTCCCGTATGCTGAGTTCTCTTATAATAATAGCTATCAAGCTAGTCTGAAGATGGCTCCTTTAGAAGTGCTATATGGACGAAAGTGTCGAACCCATCTGAACTAGTCAGAAACTGGGGAACGTTCACTCTCCAGTCCGGATATTATTCAACACGCTGAAGAGCAAGTCCGCATCATTGGCGAGAATCTAAATACTGCTCAGTCACGTCAGAAAAGTCATTATGACCATCATCATCAAGACATGGTCTATCAACCTGGCGAAAAGGCTTATCTTCGAGTTACACCAATGAAGGGTGATCACCGCTTCGGGATCAAGGGCAAGTTAGCTCCTTGCTATATTGGTCCTTTCACTATTCTTGAAAGGCGTGGAAAGGTGGCATATCAACTGGAGCTGCCGCCGAACCTTTCTCAGGTTCACGATGTGTTCCACGTGTCTCAACACCGCCACTGCTTCAAGGACCCAGTCCGAGCAGTGGATCACGAAGTGCTCGAGTTGCAACATGACCTCTCCTATAAAGAGCATCCGGTCCGCATTCTCGACCAAGCTAAACGTCGCACCCGTCAGAATGCGATCAAGTTCCTCAAAGTCCAGTGGTCGCATCACTCTGAAGACGAAACCACTTGGGAACGCGAGGATCGTCTTCGTGAAGAATACCCCGCAATGTTTCCTTCTACCTCCTAAATCTCGGGACAAGATTTCTTGTAGTGGAGGAGAATTGTAACGCGTGGATAATTAGGCTACAGTAAAACTTCGCTAATGATGCCACGTCACCTCTGTTACTGTTGCTAATCTCGCATTAGGTCGAAACGATTCAAATTCAAAATTTAATATGTGGCGAACCGTAAAAGTTTTCAAAACATTAAAACAAAAATGTTCGGTGTGTGACAAATATTACGTAAGCAATGATGGTGGAGAAAACATATTTTAGCAAAAGTCTAAATACTCTAAGATAAATAAAACAGAAAAGAAAAATAAATAAAAGAAAAGAGAAACTACTAACACAAAACAAAATAAAAAGAACCCCCCAGGCCAACTGGGCCTCGGCCCAGCCAGTGGCCTGCCAGGACGGCCGACTTCCCCTGGCCTATAACCACCTGTGGGGCCCCGAAATCCCCCACCGACACCCCACTTCCCCCCCCTCGAAATATCTCCCCCCTTTCTCCCCCGATTGGATCGGGATCGGATGTGGAGGCCGCCACCCAGAGCCCCGTCACCTCGCCGCCGCTCGGACCTCGTCGCCGCTCGAACCCCGCCGGAGCATCCACGCCGTCATCCTAATCCTCCTCTCCGACTCGCATCACCGAGCCTCGCCGCCCGTACCCCTGCATCGCTGGTGAGGACCCCGGTCCTCCTCCTCCCCGTGCCCTCATGCCGGCGCTAGCCTACGCCACCGTACTATCCGCTCCGCGCGCCCCAGCACGGGCCCTCGCGCACGCCGCCAAGCCTGGCTGCCGCCACCGGCCTCTTTTGCCGCAACCTGCTCCGGCCTTCCCCGCCTCGCTCACGCCGACCGACTGTCGCGCGCCGCTGCTCGCCAGCGCGCCGGTTGTGCCCACCGGGGCCGCGGCCGCGGCCGCGGCCTCGCGCGGTCCCGCTCCCGCGCCGTGGTGCCCCGCTGCTCCTGCCGTCTCAACTCGCACGACACTTTGTTTATTCAGCATATTAATGCTTTTCAATTATTTCTCACCCGCTGACCTATAGCCCTTCACGAGCACACCCTAATGCCTCCTTATCGGAGGGGAACTCTCTGCCGTCTGGAGAGACAGAGAGCGACCCACCGGTCCGAGCTCCATCGCCCGTGGCCCGCGAGGACACCGAAGTGTCCTCGCATCGTGCGTCTCCTTCTCAAGGAGATGGGGGCGGGGCAGGTGAAAAGGTGATCGAGGGTTACACCTCGACTGTCGCTGACCATGGGGAAATAGTCCCCATGGAGATCGAACATGAGGGGCCCAAACAATCCGGGGCCCCGCCGAATACTGATTCGGAGCCTAGTGCGGTGCCGGAGTCTGAAGACCAGACCCTCAAGGAGGGGAATGATACAACTATTCCTACGGTGTCCGATGTCAATCCGGAGGCGCTGGACCCTATGGAGGGACCACTACAAAGTGCTTCCGTCGTGGAGGAGCACCCCACCATAATGGGTGCACTGGTGAAGAAGATTCAGTCCATCAAAGGCGGACTGAATGAAGCCTTCAACAACCTACTAACATGCTTCACTTCAACAACCTACTAACAGGCTTCAAGGTATGCAATGTAATGTACTTTACGGAACTTTAATTTTTTTATATGCACATATATAGCCAGAAGCCCCTGATGCTTTATGTGATTCTGAAAAGAATCGGACGAAGTATCCATAATATAGCATATTATAGAGCTAAACTATATACTTTTGCATTTGAACAGGCTTCACTAGCTGCGGCAACTTCACAAGCTGCGGAAGTTGCCAAACTACATCGAAAGCTCTCGGAGGCCAACACGGACCTCGACCGCGTCAACCAGCGTTTGGATGAGACGCAAGTTATGCGGATATGAAAAACTGAGATGTCAAGAAGACTAATAATTTTAATTGAGTATGAGTTAAGACTCGTTGTGATATTCTTTATTAAACAATTGGCACCACTAAGCTCGAGGCCCTCAAGGGCGACCTTGCAAAGGCCAAGAAGGAGGCCGAAGCGAGCAAAGTAGCCGCTGACAAAGCAGTTGCCGATCTAGAGGCCAACAAGGACGCGTGCGAAAAGCACGAGGCTCGGGTGGCCAAAGTCCAAAGGAAGCTCAACAATGTTGTTCGCAAATGCGAGGCATTGGAAAAAACGACTTCGGAACAAGCAACTGAGCTCACTGCGGCTATCAATGCTGCCTAGGAGGCACGAAGCGAGTCGCGCAGTGTCTCCAAGGAACTCAAGGAGGCGCATAAGATAGCATCTGACAAGACTTTTCTCTTATAGAGCATCTTTGGAGGGCAGAAGTACCTTGGGCTGACACGGTTATGGAGTTCTCCAGGCGTGTTTGTGGATCTCCCGAGGAGCAGTGCTGACGCCGTCCAATATTTCCGAGCCCAGGAGGGGAACATCACGGAGAAGCTGTTCTGGTCGTAGTTCAATCCGCCAAAACAACCAGTGCCCCTTAATGACCAGATGAAGGAGTTGGTCAAGCTACACAACATGGAGGGTTCGGCCATGAAGGAGTTGATTGTCCGGCTGTGTACCGCTGAGCCAATCCCAAGTAGCTACATCGGATTGGTGAAGTGGCTCGTCGAGGCAAGTCCGCGGGTCGACGCGTTGAAGCGTTCGGCCTGCATAGAGGGTGCTCAGATGGCCTTCACTCGTGTGAAAATGCACTGGGCAATGATGAAGGTGCGGGACATAGCCACTGCTGGCCCGCCTGAAGGCAAGGAGCACCGCAAGCCGGAGAGATACTTTTAGGACGTCATAGAAGGCGCCCACCTTGAAGAAGGCCAGTGCTCAAAGGATATCATGTTTGAGTAATTGTATCCGGTTGTAAAGACTTAAGCTTATGAACCAATGTATACATATTTTTTGCGCTATTATAATGTGAGCGACTTTCACCTCCTGTGCGGCCGTTTATTTAACTGAAAGTTTCCAGTCGCCGGCTTCAGCCCCCATGTAAATATTACTAGGGTGTTCGGTCATATGCATAAACACTCTTTATCCAACGTCTTGGTCCATGTAGGAGGTGTATGCGGAGCGAACTAGGCAATCAGACTATGCGGCTTTATTGCGTTCACTTAGCCATAGGACTTTGACAAGTGGAACTAAGTACTAGCCCCTGGTGTGTATATGGTGTTTCCGAATTAAGGTATCCATTTGTACGCGGCTAGGCAAAAAACCAACCATTCGTATAACACGGGGTAGATCTCCATTGATCGTAGTATGACACTAGGTCACCGGATCGCAGACCAGATTCTTGCCTATCATGATAGTCAGTTTTTGGCTTTCTATAATGAGGTACTTGACCGGACGAACCCGAAGTACAATCCCAGTAGTTCTCTCTTTACACCCTAGCCAAACAATCGGGAACATAGGGGTAAGCACAGGAGCCAGGCAACCCAACTATTGACCCAAGACATGATTTGGAACTGATGCATATAAAGGAATATCCAGGACGCCGAACACTCCCTATAGGTGTTCGGACTTTCCAACATATACCGGGCCGAATACAGCCCCTGGTAATGGACCCTAGGCTCAAGGCACATGTGGCAATCTGACATGGGGAGAGAATACAGGTGGTGAGAGAATAAAACTCCAAACACATTATGAACCAAGCTGCTTCTATAATAACCTGTTCTAGGACGGCGAGCCTTATACTTAAAGATAATGTTGATAACTTCGTTGGACATTTTACATGCCAGAAAGGTATAAAACAAAAAGAGATAAAAGATTTACATAGGGTCTTAATCTATATAGAAACTTTAGCACGGGGCCCTTCTGCACGTCTGTGCCGTTTTCTCCTTTGTGATGTGTCCTTGAAGGGGGAAGTGTGATGGACATCTGTAAAAAAAAGAAAAAGAAAAAATGGGGAAAAAGAATCCAGTGTGGCCGTAAACAAAGTTGGTTCATTTAATGAATCTTGAAAGATAATGTTAGAGTCCGAATAGGGTCGAGCCGAACTATGGACTATTAGTATGCAGTGTGCCCCCAAAGCCGCCCAAGGATTTTTAAGGGCATAATTGTGTTGCTGCTAATCGAGCTCAGGTTCATCTGAGTTGCTGCACTCAGGCTTATGCCAGACACGTTTAGATGTGTCGGCAGTCTTAACAACCGATGAGCTGTTCGGCTTGAATAGGCCGTTTCGACTTCGGCTGCTAGGAGTGTCCTCCTCCGTACGGAGAGAGCGCTCCATATTTCCATTAACCGTGATGACGCCTCATGGTCCAGGCATTTTGAGCTTTAAATAAGCATAATGCGGGACTGCATTAAAGCGGGTGAAGGTCATTCTTCCGAGTAGTGCATGATAGCCACTTAGGAACCGAGCTATGTCTAAGATTAGCTCTTCGCTTTGAAAGTTATCGGGAGAGCCGAATACGACCTCCAATGTTAAAGAGCCCATGCAGCGGGCTTCTACGCTCGCTATCAATCCTTTAAAGGTTGTGCTGCTTCGATTGATTCTTGATGGGTATATCCCCATCTTGCGGACAGTGTCCTAGTATATCAGATTGAGACTGCTGTAGCCGTCCATAAGGACTCGAGTTAGATGGTATCCATCGATTATTGGATCGAGCACTAGGGCAGCCGAACCCCCATGATGGATGCTAGTCGGATGATCCCTGCGGACAAAGGTGATTGGACAGGCCGAACATGGGTTGAATTTGGGGGCAACAGGCTCAACGGCATAGACATCTCGGAGTGCGCGCTTGTGCTCACTCTTTGGGATATGAGTGACATAGATCATGTTCACTATTTTGATCTTCGGTGGAAATTTCTTCTGTCCCTCTGTGTTCGACTGGCGAGGTTCATCCTCGTCTTCGCTCTGAGGTCTCTTTCCCTTGTGTTCGCCGTTGAGGTTTCCGGCCTGCTTGAAGACCCAACAACTATGGTTGGTATTGTTCGAAGGTTTAGCCGGGGTGCCATGGATCTGGCAGGGCCTGTCTAATATCTTGTCTAGGCTAGATGGACTATCTTTGTTACCTTTAAATGGCTTCTTCCGTTGACCGGTTCTGGAGCCATTGAATACGGCATTTACCATTGTATCATTTGGGCTTCCATCATTATTTAAACGTTTATTTTTTTATGTCATGGCTTTCCATTGCCATCCCTGGCTTCGGATGTGACAGGGTCGGTGGTGCTGCTACGAGCTAACCAGCTATCTTCGCTTGCGCAAAAATGGGTCAGGAGTGTAGTTAGGGCTGCCATTGTCCTCGGCTTGTCCTGGCCGAGATGTCTAGCTAGTCATTCGTCCCAAACACTGTGCTTGAAGGCCGCTAAGGCTTCGGCGTCCTGACAGTCGACGATTTGGTTCGTCTTAGTGAGAAACTGATTCCAAAGCTTACGGGCTAACTCCCCGGGTTGTTGGATTATGTGACTTAGATCATCAGCATCCAGGGGCCGGACATAGGTCCCTTGAAAATTGGCCCAAAAAGCATCCTCAAGTTCTTCCCAACATTCAATGGAGTTTTTTGTGAGGCTGTCCAGCCAGTGCCGAGATGGTCTTTTCAGCTTGAGGGGTAAGTATTTGATGGCGTGGAGATCATCTCCGCGAGCCATATGGATGTGAAAAATAAAGTCTTCTATCCAGATGGCAGGTTCCGTCGTTCCATCATACGTCTTGATATTTACGGGTTTAAACCCTTCTGGAAATTCTTGATCCAGCACCTCATTGGTGATACGCAGAGGGTGTGCGGCACTCCTGTATTTTGCTATGTCGTGGCATAGGTCCGATGGTTGTGATGTTCGGTATTGGCTCCGAAGTGGTATATGACCGGCATATTTGGCTTGATAACCGCCGTCCCATGCGGGAGCACGGTCCCTAGATCCGTAGATGGATCTGGTCTTGCCAGCCTTTTTGTTCAGGTCCTCACATAGATCGTGTTTCTGTCCCTGAGCCGCGGCCTCCTTTCCTTTACGGGGAGGGGATGCGGGCTTGTGTACGCTGTTACTAGCCACTCTGTCCCATCCACGAGGTGGTCGGTCCGGCTTATCGGTGGTATTGTTCTTCGGCGGTATAGGCGCAATAGTCTCGTCGTCAAATTCGGGCAGCAGCTTATGCTTAGGATAGCCCTTTGTTTGGTGATTGCAGCCATATTTTTCCTCAACGTCTAGCACTTTGTTCCATCTATCATTGAGCGTATCCTGTGCGGCTTTAAGCTGCACCTGCTGCTTTTTCAGGCTCCTTGCGGTGGCAATAAGCCTCTAATGGGAGCGCTCTTGTTCTACGGGTTCTTCTGGGACGATGAATTCGGCATCGCCCATGCTAACATCCTCTTCGGAGATAGATTGATAATTGTTGTGTTCGACATTGCTGTGATCAGACAGCGGTCCCGGACTGTGTTCGTCGTCCTCGCTCGTCCTGCTCCATCGCTGGATCTGCGGGGTCATCCGCTTGGTCCGGATTATCACCGTCGTCAGTGATAGTGTTGCTATGTTTCCCTTTACGGGATCGAGATAGGCGCTTCTGATGCCGATGCTTGGGAGATTCATCGACAAGCTTATCCTGTTCGGGATCATTATCGCCGTCGTCCTCCTTCTCTTTATGTGTGTCCACCATATATACATCATATGAGGACGTAGCCATCCATCGCCTGGTTATGTGAGGGTTTTGGTCTAGATCTGCTTCGGCTTCGAGGTCCATCCATACGAAGTCAACGGAAGCGTAGTCAAGTAGAATGGTTAAACCTTCGACCGTGGCTACAAAGTGGGTGATGGGTGCAAAGCGAAATTCTCCATCACCAGCCT
Source organism: Secale cereale (assembly GCA_902687465.1). Lineage (NCBI taxonomy): Eukaryota > Viridiplantae > Streptophyta > Magnoliopsida > Poales > Poaceae > Secale > Secale cereale. The sequence continues at coordinate 487,440,172 of LR738715.1, read as the reverse complement.
CCATTTCAAACCGGATATAATTCGGCTACGAGTCCCCTGCTAAGGAGAGGGATTTTAATGAGTTTAGCACATCTCCTAAAGGTGAGTGCCGGAAGATATATGTGGAGCTGAATTCGACGATAGGCGCCCGATCAAGCTCGAAGGACGCACATGCACATGGTTCGGAACCTGTAGTCGGAGACGAGTCTGATGTTCTGGTAATACAGATCCCGCTCAAGGTTGGGCCTGTGTGCGGCTCCAGCGCCGCTGGGTCTGCGGCTTCCGTGGCGGCGCTGAGCTTCCCATCCTCGGATGATGCGATCTGCTCTAGGTCCAGGGACAGAGCTGTTACAGGTGCTATCCCCTGGATGGGGTCCGATGACAGATTTAGGTCATGTTGATGGCTTCTCGCCCCTCGTTGGTTACCCCAAGTGGAAGGTTTGAGATGCAGTGTAGCGGTAGTTTTCCCTTGGCAAAGATACCAAGGATCGAATTCCCCTGAGACTCCAAGGTTCAACAAGAAGGTGTCAACTGCTAATGGCGCCAGATACTTAGCAATTAACTGGACCTGCACACAGATACAAATAACTTTGCTCCCAACGAGTACAGAGAGGTTGTCAATCCCTCCGGCCTTGTCGTTTACAAAGGATCAAACGCAAGAGATAATAGTGATAGGTATAATTGCAACTAGTAAGTAAAAGCAGAAAGTAAATAGCGGATGTGATCAATGATGGTAATATGGACCGGGGTCCCATGATGTTCACTAGTGATGCCTCTCTCCCAAAAGACGATAAAACAGCTATGTGAGGTAAACGAATTACAGTTGGGCAATTGACAGAATTATGTTCGCAAACCAATGCTCACTATGCTGCAAGAAAGGTTGAGGCTCAAAAGCACGGGCGGTACGCCAAGGTAAGTAGACCGAAATCCATCTGCATCTACTACTAATCATCCACCTTGAGATATCTATCCAGAACATCTCGCTGGTATTAAGTTGCCAGTCCCACCCATAGTGTAAACTCAAAGCAACAGACAACTGCATTAAAAGAACTTTGCGTAAAGTAAACAATCCTTGCACCCGCGAGTACAAGCACCGTTGTTTTCCCCCTTGTGGCAACAGCCCATCCCCTAGACTCATGTTTCTGTCACTCAAACTAGTCATCGAGGGGCATGAACCCACAATCAAGCATAACGTTCCCTCTTGGAGTTACTACCTACTACTTGGCCAAAGCAATGAACAGCAACAGAGAACATGCAAGAATTACTCAAGAACATAAATATAAAAGAGGTAGATCAAATATATTACTCACACACAATCTGAACATAATCTCACAATCCATCGGATCCCAGCAAACTCATCATAGCAACAACATAAGGATTACATATGTGCCTCGATCATGTAGGGCAGCTCACGATGTCTAATTAGTGAAGAACAAAGAGGGGAGGAGAACATCACATAGCTACTGGTCATGGACCCATGGTCCAAGGGAGGCTACTCACAACTCATCCGGGAGGCGTCCATGGTGGTGGAGAGGCTCCCGGTGGTGATCCTCCCCTCCGGCAGGGTGCCGGGAAGAGTTCTCCTGGTGCTCCCAATCTTGGAAGCGCGGCGGTAGCGGAACAGAGATGAGATCGCGAAAAAGGGTTCCGTCCTCGAGGGTTTCGGGACGCGGTGTAAATATATTCCAAAGGGGGGCATCAGCGGAGACCTGGGGGGCCCAGGCGCCCCCCCGGCGCGGCCAGGAGGGGGGTCACGCCACCAGGGCGCCTGGAGCCCTGGTGGCACCCCTCCGGCCCTACTTTGGCTGCAAGGAAGCTTCCGGAACGCTGATTTTTTATATAATTTTTCCGGGATTTTTCTGGCAGTTTACGTTATGGGAAAACCTGAAATACAAAAACAGCAGAAAACAGAAACTGGCACTGGGGTGCACTGAGTTAATAGGTTAGTCCAAATATGATCAAAAGTGTATGGAAGTGTATAAATATCATAGCAATATCACACAAAAGAGGCATGGAGCAAGCAGAAATTATAGATACGTTTTTGTCGTATCAACATCCCCATGCTTAATTCCTGCTCGTCCTCGAGTAGGTAAATGATAACAAGCATAATTTCTGTGGTGACATGCTATTAACCATATAAGAACTTTTTACAGTCACATGACAAGTGCTTACTGAGACAATGAATCTGTAGTAATTAAGTTGCCTCATGAGAAAATCACAAAGAACTGAAAGTTTTACAATATGATACTGAAATACTCAAAAGATTTGTAATGAGCATGGTGTGCAAATATGATAAAGTGGTACCTCGCTTTCCCCCTTTAGTGAAGCAAAACATAAATGCAGGGGCACCTCCAAGGTTTAAGTGACGACTAGATACAATGATTTCAGAATAAACGAAATCACAATCATGCAAAAGACAATGCTACTTTGGGACAATGCACATTACACTCAGAATGACAATCATGCTCTCAGTAGTTGGTGCTTTAAAAAAGGTGGAGACTCTCGAACTGTGGCTTTTGATGGCAAGGTTGAAAACCCGTGGTCGGAAACAAAAACTAAACATGTACCAGAGCTCTTGGTTTTAAAAACAGAGGTAATAATAATTTTTTTTTGAATATGCATGTTTCGTCAACGAATGCTAGCAGATAACTCAATCACTTCTTGAGCTGGACAAGTTTCGAGGAACGGCTCCCGAATGAGGACGATCACATCCTCTTAATCTCCTTTGTTTATCACTGCCAAAGTTTTCTGATTTCTCATGAACAAAGCATGAAGGAGGGTTTGTTTATTGTATATTTTTTTAATGAGCCGGGCGCACTCTATGCCAGTTCCTTCTCGTATTATGGGTTTGCACATTAGACATGCAATCTCGGGGTGAAGCTTGTCCAACTTAAAAAGATCATGAATTAACTACTACTTCCTCATGAACTAAAACAGAGGCACAAAAGAGAAATGCTTTTTTGAATAATTTCGTGGTACATGAAAGTCTTCGTTAGGAATGGCAGGTAAATACCATGTATAGGAATGTATGGTGGACTCATATGGCATAACTGGTTTAAAAGATTTTGGATGCACAAACAGTCAGTCCGCTTAGTACAGGCGAAGGTTAGCAAAAGACTGGGAGCGACCAACTAAAAGAGCAATGACGGTCATAATCATGCAGAGCGACAAAGCAACATTGAATCAGGCATGGAAGTTATATCGCTACTCAGAAATTAAAGATCATCAAGGCTTGATAGACTTTCTTTACAGTCTTAAATATGCGTGAGCATACTCCAAGTCAATCAAAATAAATTCTTGAAGGAAGATATCACTAAACCATACCACATCATAGGCAAAAAAATCATGTTGGTACTCCAATAACACATTGAGAACACCCCAGCTATTTGAGACTAACCATAAGAAAACATGAACTACTAAGCATCATTATGCACATAGCATTTTATCATAGACATATCAACCAATGCAACAGAAGCCAACTCTCTTAATAAGATAAGCATGATAACTAAAGAGAGTTCCAGCGACCAACTAAACAAAAGCTCTTTAAAAAGATAAGCATGAAAACTAAGAGCTGAACATGATAGTAGCTATTGAAAGACCAAGAACACACACATCAAAGATAGACATGAAAATTCTATGTTATGTTCTAGGTTTAAGTGGAGCGTGTTTCTCTCCCACACAAAGAAAGCTGAGTTCCAACTCGTTATGAAAAGCAAGCAAAGCTAAAGAAAACTAAAAAGGAAACTAAAAACAAGACGCTCCAAGCATAGCACATAACACATGAAGTGATAAAAATATAGTGGAACGAAAGACGAACTGATAATTGTTGATGGAGAAGGGGATGCACGGGGGCATCCCCAAGCTTAGACGCTTGAGTCTTCTTGAATATTTCTTGGGGGTGCATGGGGGCATCCCCAAGCTTGAGCGTTTGACACTCCTGAATCTTTTTATCATCTTCCCTCGCACACTTGAAACCTCCCTTCATACATAACTCATCATAATCTGATTAGCGAGGATAGTACCCATAATAAAATAATTGTTCCTTGCTGGAAATACGGATATTCTTGAAGGTCTACTGTTTCTCAAGATTGCCAAAAGGTTTTTGCAAAGAAAAAGCAAGCTCAAGGTTTGCAAAATGAAGGAAAGGCAAAACAGGACAGAATCTGTGAAAAACAGACCAGCAGGTAGTAAATGATTTTTTCAGGGCACTTCTGCAACTCAAATAAAAAAACTCAGAACAGACGCCCGAAAGAAAATTGTATAGAGCACGCTGTCGAAACAATTCAGACCAAAAAGATGATCTGGTGATTTTATACGAATTTTTCTATCCAAGGACAGAATCTGTTTCCTGGACAGCGCGTCACAACTTTTGAACTTTCTTGCAATCAGAGGCTACACTTGGCACAAAGCTGAAAAGTAAAGATACAATGATGATGCTACTGTAGTAACAACATCAAGACACAACAAAAGCAAAATAAAATTTTATTCATTGTGGGCTGCCTCCCAAAAGCGCTTTCTTTTATGCCTTTAAGCTAGGCATAATGCAAAGAGATCAAGTCTTATCAAGAGTAAAAGAATAGCTAGCCCGTATAACGGACTCAAAAGGTAACTTAATCTTCTTTCTAGGGAAGTGTTCCATCCCTTTCTTGAGAGGAAATTGGAATTTTATATTCCCCTCTTTCATGTCAATGATGGCACCAACGGTGCGAAGAAAAGGACGTCCCAAAATAATTGGACAAGAAGGTTCACATTCAATATCCATAATAGTAAAATCAACGGGAACGTAGTTGTCATTGACAATGATAAGAACATCGTCGATCCTCCCCAAAGGTTTCTTTATGGAAGAATCAACAAGACGAACACCAAAAGAACAAGAATCAAAAGGTTTCAATTTAAGCATATCATATATTCTTTTGGACATAACGGAGGTACTAGCTCCAACATCACATAAAGCATAGCAAGAGAAGTTATTCAACTTAATTTTAATCATAGGATCCCAACCATCTTCTAGCTTTCTAGGTATGGAGGCTTCTACCCTAAGTTCCTCCTCCCTAGCTTTGATGAGAGCATTAGTGATATGCTCGGTGAAGGCAAGGTTAAGCGTGCTAGTGTGGGGATCTCTAGACATCTTGTGAAGGAAATCAATAACTTCGGTAAGGGTGCAATTATCAAAATCAAGGTCACTACTATCAAGTAAAGTGGTAGTGGTGTCCTTTAGGCTCACTTGTTTGGTAGTTTCTATAGTCATAACATCACCATTAATAGGTCCAATGGGACCAGGAGTGCATTGGGTGCTAAGAGTTTGGATATCCTCAACAACTTGGATAGTAGCAACAGTGTGGTGGGTAGGAAGGTTCTTAATTCTATCTTCTTCCTCCTTTAGGGGTGCAACCACTTCGGGTTTAGCTGCCATTTGGTTTATCAAAGTGGCTTGTGTGTGGGACATATTGGAAACTTGGGTCTCAGTGATGGTGAGCCTAGTCTGGAGGTTAGAAATCTCAATATTTAGGCTCTCTAGTTGTCTACCAATGTCTTGCAAGATAGCAGTATGCTCATTTAATTTCCTCGAGAAGGTTTTGTTTTGTTTATATTGGGTGTGCATGTAGTTCTTAGTGGCCTTCTCTATTTCTAGAAGTTTCTCATAACCAGGCATGTCTCTATCTCCTTGGGTGGAGTTCTTGGTGCTAGGATAAGCATTGTTGTTCCCATAGGAATTAGAGGGGAACGGTCTAGGATTGCTACCAAAATTACTCCTATAAGCATTGTTATTAAAATTGTTTCTAGAGATAAAGTTCACATCTACTTGATCTTGAGCAATCAAAGAATTTAAAGGAACATCACGAGGATCAACAGAAGATTGCTTGGAAAGTAGAGACATGATCAAGTCAACTTTTTCATTTAGGGAGGAAATCTCCTCGACAGAGTTTACCTTCCTACCTGTTGGAGCGCGTTCGGTGTTCCATTGGGAACAATTGGTCATCATCTCATCGAGAAGCTTTGTGGCAGCACCAAGTGTAGTTGACATAAAGGTTCCTCCCGCGGCTGAATCTAACAAGTTCCGCGAGGTAAAGTTCAAGCCTGCATAAAAAGTTTAGATAACCATCCAAGTAGTCAAACCATGAGTAGGGCAGTTATTGACAAGAGACTTCATGCGTTCCCAAGCTTGGGCAACGTGTTCATTATCCAATTGTTTAAAATTCATTATGTTACTTCTTAGTTGGATAATTTTAGCAGGTGGATAGTATTTTCCAGTAAAAGCATCCTTGCACTTGTCCCAAGAATCTATGCTATTTCTAGGCAAGGATTGAAACCAAATTTTAGCTCCTCCTCTCAAGGAGAAAGGAAAAAGCTTAAGCTTAACAATATTACCATCTATTTCTTGGTACTTTTGCATATCACAGAGTTCAACAAAATTGTTCAAGTGTAAAGCAGCATCATCTCCAGCACCGAAGAATTGATCTTTCATAACTAGGTTCAGTAAAGCAGGTTTAATTTCATAAGAAGGTGCTGAAGTGGCAGGTGTAGTGATAGGCGTGCAGATAAAGTCATCGTTGTTATGACTAGTGAAGTCACACCTTGGTGTTCTCGGTGGAACCCATAGCAGCAAGCAAGCAAGATAACTATTTTTGTGATTTTCGATAAAAGATACTAAAGCAAAACTGAAAGGTAAACTAACATGACTAAAAAGCAAAGGTAAAAGATAGCGTGCAACTCCCCTATCTTGAAGAGTGGAGTCCCCGGCAATGGCGCCAGAAAACTTTGCTTGATGGCTTCTCGCCCCTCGTTGGTTACCCCAAGTGGAAGGTTTGAGATGCAGTGTAGCGGTAGTTTTCCCTTGGCAAAGATACCAAGGATCGAATTCCCCTGAGACTCCAAGGTTCAACAAGAAGGTGTCAACTGCTAATGGCGCCAGATACTTAGCAATTAACTGGACCTACACACAGATACAAATAACTTTGCTCCCAACGAGTACAGAGAGGTTGTCAATCCCTCCGGCCTTGTCGTTTACAAAGGATCAAATGCAAGAGATAATAGTGATAGGTATAATTGCAACTAGTAAGTAAAAGCAGAAAGTAAATAGCGGATGTGATCAATGATGGTAATATGGACCGGGGTCCCATGATGTTCACTAGTGATGTTTCTCTCCCAAAAGACGATAAAACAGCTATGTGAGGTAAACGAATTACAGCTGGGCAATTGACAGAATTATGTGCGCAAACCAATGCTAACTATGCTGCAAGAAAGGTTGAGGCTCAAAAGCATGGGCGGTACGCCAAGGTAAGTAGACCAAAATCCATCTGCATCTACTACTAATCATCCACCTTGAGATATCTATCCAGAACATCTCGCTGGTATTAAGTTGCGAGTCCCACCCATAGTGTAAACTCAAAGCAACAGACAACTGCATTAAAAGAACTTTGCGTAAAGTAAACAATCCTTGCACCCGCGAGTACAAGCACCGTTGTTTTCCACCTTGTGGCAACATCACATCCCCTACACTCATGTTTCTGTCACTCAAACTAGTCATCAAGGGGCATGAGCCCACAATCAAGCATAACGTTCCCTCTTGGAGTTACTACCTACTACTTGGCCAAAGTAATAAACAGCAACGGAGAACATGCAAGAATTACTCAAGAACATAAATATAAAAGAGGTAGATCAAATATATTACTCACACACAATCTGAACATAATCTCACAATCCATCGGATCCCAGCAAACTCATCATAGCAACAGTATAAGGATTACATATGTGCCTCGATCATGTAGGGCAGCTCACGATGTCTAATTAGTGAAGAACAAAGAGGGGAGGAGAACATCACATAGCTACTGGTCATGGACCCATGGTCCAAGGGAGACTACTCACAACTCATCCGGGAGGCATCCATGGTGGTGGAGAGGCTCCCGGTGGTGATCCTCCCCTCCGGTAGGGTGCCGGGAAGAGTTCTCCTGGTGCTCCCGATCTTGGAAGCGCGGCGGCGGCGGAACAGAGATGAGATCGCGAAAAAGGGTTCCGTCCTCGAGGGTTTTGGGACGCGGTGTAAATAGATGCCAAAGGGGGCATCAGCGGAGACTTGGGGGGCCCAAGCGCCCCCCCGGCGCGGCCAGGAGGGGGGCCGCGCCACCAGGGCGCCTGGAGCCCTGGTGGCCCCCCTCCGGCCCTACTTTGGCCTCAAGGAAGCTTCCGGAACGCTGATTTTATATATAATTTTTTCGGGATTTTTCTGGCAGTTTACGTGATGGGAAAACCTGAAATACAAAAACAGCAGAAAACAGAAACTGGCACTGGGGTGCACTGAGTTAATAGGTTAGTCCAAATCTGATCAAAAGTGTATGGAAGTGTATAAATATCATAGCAATATCACACAAAAGAGGCATGGAGCAAGCAGAAATTATAGATACGTTTTGGACGTATCACATGTTCATCGTGGTGGCAGGGAGTGGTTGCCATGGGCTCGAATCGGTCGAAGATCAAGTCTCCGCAGATATCAGCAACGTAGTTCAAGCTTCCAAACCTGACCTGATGGCCAGGGGCGTAGCTCTCAACCTGCGAGGTGGCCTTCTGTGTTGGCACGGAGCGTGAAGCCGCCAAACACATAAAGCTGGCCGGGGGGGAAGATCCCCTCAGCGGTGGTGCCGTCGTTGTTGACGAAGAGATCCATCGGTCCTTCGGCCGACGACATAGTGGAACTCTCAATGAAAGCTCCAATGTCAGTGTCAAAACCGGCAGATCTCGGTAGGTTGCCCGAACTATGCATCTATGGATCGAAGGTAACATGATATAAGGGACACAGTGTTTACCCAGGTTCGAGCCCGCTCGATCGAGGTAAGACCCTACTCCTGCTTGATTGATCTTGATGAATATGATTACAAGAGTTGATCTACCTTGAGATCGTAATGGCTAAACCCTAGAATTCTAACCAGGCTGATTGCTATGAATCGGCTATTGTTGTTCAGCCTCTATGGACTAAACCCTCCAGTTTATATATGCACCGGAGGGCCCTAGGGTTTGTATATGACCACCGTGCAGAGGAAGGAAAGATTACACCCGAACCTAAAACCTGCCATTATACGCACATACGAGTCCTGTCCGGATACGAGAGACGATCTTCAGCGATGATCTTCACGGCAGACTAGTCCGCCCACAACGAGTTATCCGGCCACATGAGGACCCCTCAATCTAATACTCCCTCACTACCCCTTCTGTCACTAGGTGAGGACACCACAAGATTGAACCCATCACAAAGCACCTCTCCCATTGCAAGAAAAACCAATCTAGTTGGCCATACAAAACTGATAGAGCGGAGAGACATACAAAGCTATCTTAATCATGCATAAAAGAGTTCAGAGAAGACACAAATGATATTCATAGATGATCTGATCATAAATCCACAATTCATCGGATCTCAACAAACACTTTGCAAAAGAAAATTACATCGAATAGATCTCCAAGAACATTGAGGAGAACGAAGATCAAAGAGAGAGAAGAAGCCCGCTATGGACCCGTAGGTCTATGGTAAACTAGTCACACATCATTGGAATGGCAGCGAGGTTCATGTGGAGGCCCTCCATGATCGAGTCCCCCCTCCGGCGGAGTACCAAAAAAGGCCCCAAGATGGGATCTCAAGGGAACAGAAACTTGCGGTGGTGGAAAAGTATTTTTGGCGACTCTTCTTACGTAGGGGGAATATTTGGGTATTTATAGAGTGAAGATTAGGGTTGGAGGATCCATGGGGGGCCCAAAAGCCCTAGGTGCGCCCTCCTGGGGCGCACCCTGGAGGCTTGTGGCCGCCTCATGGGTCTTCTAGCCTCTTCTCCAAGTCTCGTAGGTGTCTTCTAGTCCAAGAAAAATCATCGTAAAGTATTATTTCATTTAGACTCTATTTGATATTCCTTTTCTGTAAAAGTCAAAAACAAGGAAAAAACAATAACTCACACTAGGCACTAGGTTAATAGGTTAGTCCCAAAATGAAATAAAATATCATATTAGTGCATATAAAACATACAAAGAAGATAATATAATAACACAGAACAATAAAAATTATATATATGTTGGAGACATATCAAGTATCCCCAAGCTTAATTCCCGCTCGTCCCCGAATAGGTAAATAATAAAAAAGAAAAATTTGATGTGGAATGCTACCTAATATATTTAGCAATGCAATTCTTCTTATCGTGGCATGAATGTTCAGATGCATATGATTCAAAACAAATGTTTAATATTTGCATAAAAACAATGATACTTCAAGCAAACTAGAAATTAAAATCATGAAACTTCAAAAATAACATGGCTAAGGAAAGTTCTCCCTACAAAATCATATAGTCTTGTTATGCTCCCTCTTCTCAACACAAGTATAAATCATTTACTACCCCAGTATCATCCAAGCAATTGGTTCATACTTTTTAACGTGCTTCAGCTTTTTCAACTCTTCATGCAATACATGAGCGTGAGGCATGGATATAGCACTCTAGGTGGAATTGAAGGTGGTAGTAGACAAAAGAAGGGAGAAAGTCTCACATCAACTAGGAAAATTAATGGACTCTCGAGATGTCCATCAATTGATATCAATGTGAGTGAGTAGGGATTGCCATGTAACAGATGCACTGGAGAAATAAGTGTATGAAAACATAAAAAAGACAACTAAGTGGGTGTGAATCCAACTTGCTTGCTCATGAAAACCTATGACAATTTGAGGATGCCAATCGCTGGAATATACAGGCCAAGTTCTATAACGAAAAATTCGCACTAGTAATATATGTAAGTGTCAAAATAGGAGATTATTTATCATGAACAACACGGTGCTACTTTGAAGCACAAGTGTGTATAAAGATAGTAACATTGTCCCTTCTCTATTTTTCTTTCAATTTTTTATTTTGGGCCCTTTAAGCTATATTTTTTGGATCTTTGACCTCTTTTTTAATCTGTACTCTTTGGCATATATTTTTTTATAACCTCACATGGGACAATGTTCTAATAATGATGATCCTCACATTTTTATTTACTTACAACTCAAAACTCATATGACGGAACAGTGGAGTTACATGGAAATATATCTCAGAATGGCTAGAAAAATGCCATAATAGGTAGGTATGGTGGTTGTTTGGAGGAAAGTTATAAGGTGGGTTAGTGCACCCTTGAAAGTTGCGTGGTACTATAGTGGCCAGCAAAGGTGGAAGGGTGAGAGTGTGTATAATCCATGGACTCAATATTACTCATAAAGAACTTACATACATATTTCAAAAAGTTTATTATCCCTCGAAGCAATGTACTACTACGCATGCTCCTGGGGGAGAGGTTGGTAAGAGTTAACCATCGAGCACTCCCGACTTCCACACAAAGGAAGACAATCTAGGATAAATTGTGCTCCAACTTCATCACATAACTAGAAGACCATACGTGCGTGCTACGTGAATCACAAACCTTAACACAAGTATTTTTTTATTCCACAATTCACTACTAACATGACTCTAATATCACCATCTTCATATCTCAAAACAATTGCAAGGAATCAAACTTCTCATATATTCAATGCTCTTTATGAAAGTTTTTATTATACCACCCTTGGATGTCTATCATATTAGGACTAAATTCATAACCTAAGAGAATTAGCATGCTATTATTAGACTCTCAAAATAATATAATTGAAGCATGAGTTCGTCAATTTCTACAAAATAACATCACCGCCGCGCTCAAAAAGATATAATTGAAGCAGAAAAGCAACTACCTAGGTCAAATGATATAGTGAAGCACAAAAGTATTCTAATAAATTAACGATTAATGTGTGTCCCTCTCAAAAGGTATGTACAGTGGAAAATAAAAAATTAAAGACTCCAATCATAAAAGATGCTCTGAGCAAAACACATATCATGCGGTGAATAAAAATATAGCCTCAAGTAAATTTACCGATGAATTGAAGACAAAAGATGGGGTGCCTTCCGGGGCATCCCCAAGATTAGATGCTTGGTTGTCCTTGAATATTACATTCGTGCATCTTGGGAATCAACAAGCTTAGGGTCTTTCCACTCCTTATTCTGTGGTCCATCTAATATTTACGCAAAACTTGAAAACTTCACAGCACAAAACTCAACAGAAAACTCATGAGATCTGTTAGTATAAGAAAGCAAATGACCACTTTAGGTACTATTGTGAACTCACTCTAATTTAAAATTGGTGTTATATTTACTGTATTCCAACTTTTGCATCAAAATAAGAAAAGAACACAATGAAAACAGAATCTGCCAAAAATAGAACAATCTGAAAACTTTGTATAGTTATGCAACTCTAAAAAATCTGAAAAATTAGAACAACCTGGGAAATTTGTATATTAATCTTTTTCACAAAATTAGAAAATTATCACACTCTAGTGAATTTTATAATTTTTTGTACTAGACGCAAAAGTTTCTATTTAAAAAAAAATCAAATCAGCAATCTTCCAGACCATCCCAAAGGTCTTACTTAGCACAAACACTAATTTAAAACAAAAAAACACATCTAACCAGAGGTTCTATGGTATATTTATTGGAAAACAGAAGAAAAAAATGTAAAAACAAAAATAAAATTGGGTTGCCTCCCAACAAGCGCCATTGTTTAACGCCCCTAGGTAGGCATAATGCAACGATTCATATGATAACTTAATTTTGTTTATTGGAAAGTGTTCCATAATTGAAATCTAATGTTTTCGTCTTTCATATCAATAATTGCACAAATCGTTCTAAGTAAAGGTCTATCAAGAATAATAGGGCATGTTGGGTTTCAATCTATATCAAGTACAAGAGAATCTATAGGCACATAATTCCTATTTGCAGTAATAAGAACATCATTAATCCTTCCCATTGGTTTTTCAATAGCGGAATCCGCTAGATACAAATTTAAAGCACAATCATCAAGTTTATGGAAACCTAGCACATCACATAGAGTTTTTGGAATTGTTGAAACGCTAGGACCCAAATCACACAAAACATTGTATTCATAATCTCTAATTTTGATTTTAATAGTAGGTTCCCAATCATCATAAAGCTTTCTAGGGATTGAAACTTCCAACTCAAGTTTTTCTTCAAAAGATTTCATCATAGCATCAATAATAAGTTTAGTAAAAGCTTTATTTTGATTATGACAAAACTATCAAAGCATGGATTGCAACAAGGAAATACAATCTATCAAAGAACAATTATCATAATTTAAATCCTTGAAATCCAAAATAGTGGGTTCATTGCTAGTTAAAGTTATGACCTCTCCAATCCCACTTTTATCAATTTTTTCATTATGATGTTTATTCCCCAAATTATTGAGACGTACTTTAGCTAAAGTTAACTCATCTCCAGTACCTTATCTTAAAATAATTATATTAGCAAATAAATATTCAATAGGAGTCAAGCCAGTCATCTTAAGATCGTGATCATTATTATCACATAAACTACAAGAACGCATATTATCTAGCCATTCTATTTTAGCACGCATTCTAGCCGTTGTCTCTTTACTCTCATTAATAGATATTTGAATAGCTTTCATAGAATCATTAATATCATGCTTTGGTGGCATAGTTATAATCTTCAAAAAATTGTCTCACGACAAATTATATCAACGTTCCTAGCCAAATCATCAATCTTAGCAATCTTTCTTCTACCATGGTATTGAAATTCTTTTGGGAGTTTATAAAATATTTAATATTACTCTCAAGATAAGAAGGTATCTTATTATAATTCCATAAGAATTATTGTTGGAATTACCATAATTATTAGAGAAATTACTAGGAAACGGCCTAGGGCTGAAATTACCTCAATACGCGTTATTGCCAAAATTGTTCCTACCAACAAAATTCACATACATAGGTTAATTATTATTCTAAATCAAAGTAGAAAAAGTCCATCATTATGATCATTGTGAGCACTTTTGCTAGCAATTAATTTCATCAGATCATCCATCATTCCACTCAAAGTATTAGTTTCTTCATTCGCATGCACCTTTTTCTAGTAGATGATATTTTGGTATGCCATTGAGAGTAATTTGCCATAATATTATCTAGGAGTTTAGTAGCTTCTCCTAATGTGATTTCCATAAAAGTACCTCCTACAGCGGAATCTAAAAGATTTCTAGATGCAAAATTGTATGATCATCTATAAACTTAAACCATGAGTAGGGAAATTTCTAATCATCAATTTCCTCCTTTCCCAAGATTGTGAAACATGCTCATGATCCAATTTCTTCAAATTCATTATATCGTTCCTAAGGGAGATGATCTTAGCGGGAGAAAAGTAACTGTCTATAAAAGCATATTTACAGTTATTCCATGAATCAATACTATTTTTAGGTAAAGATGAAAACCAAGTTTTAGCTCGATTTCGTAGTGATAATAGAAATAGCTTCAATTTAATAATATCATTATCCACATCTTTTTTCTTTTGCATATCACACAATTCAATGAAAGTATTTGGATGGGATGCACCATCTACATTAGGACTACCGGAAAATTGTCCTTTCGTAACAAGATTCCACAAAGTGGCATTAATTTCATAAGATTCGGCACTAGTGGTGGGAGCAATTCGATTACTAATAAAATCATTATTATTAGTGTTTGAAAAGTCAAAAAACTTAGTATTCTCTTGAGTCATTGTGACAAAGCAAGTGATCTAGCACACAAGCAAAGAAAAGGACGACCAGAAAAAGAGATAATAAAAAGTCAAATATTTTTGTGTTTTCTAAAAACGTTTTAGAAGTTGGGGAGATGAAAACAAGAGGCAAATTGCAAATAATGTAAGTGCAAGATATGAGAGTTTATGATAGGTATTTGTAGGCTTGATGTAGAACTTCCCCAGCAATGCTGCTAGAAATTATTGCTGCTACTTCTTGAGTTTGCGTTCATTTTTCCCTTGAAGAGGAAAGGGTGATGCAGCAAAGTAGAGATAAGTATTTCCCTCAGTTAAGAACCAAGGTATCAATCAAGGAGGAGGCACAAGCAAGTCTCCAATATATGCACATGCACAACCCAACAAACACTTGAGCACAACGCGAAATATGGGTTGTCAATCCCTTCACGGTCACTAGCAAGAGTGAGATCAAATAGAGATTATTTAAAATATAATTAAAAGGCTAAATAAAGTAAACAAAAATAAAGTGCAGCAAGGTATTTTTTGGCTTTTTGGTTTTATAGATCTGAAAATATATGATGGAAAATAGGCCCGCGGGCCATAGGTCTCACTAGAGGCTTCTCTCTCGGAGAAAGCATATGGTGGGTGAACAAATTACTGTTGAACAATTGATAATGATGACATCTAAGGCAATGATCATGAATATAGGCGTCACATCCGTGACAAGTAGACCGACTCCTGCCTACATCTACTACTATTACTCCACACATCGACCTACTCGTGCTTGCATCTAGAGTATTAAGTTCATAAGAACACAGTACGCCTTAAGCAAGATGATATGATGTAGAGGGATAAACTTAAGTAATATGATATAAACCCCATATTTTATCCTTAATGGCAACAATACAATATGTGCATTGCTACCCCTTCTGTCACTAGGTGAGGACATGCAAGATTTAACCCATCACAAAGCACCTCTCCCATTGCAAGAAAATTAATCTAGTTGGCCAAACCAAATCGATAGATCGGAGACAAATACAAAGCTACCTTAATATGCATAAAAGAGTTCAGAGAAGACTCAAATAATATTCATAGATGATCAAATCATAAATCCACAATTCATCAGATCTCAACAAACACACCGCAAAAGAAGATTACATCGAATAGATCTCCAAGAATATCGAAGAGAACATTGTATTGAAGATCAAAGAGAGAAAAGAAGTCATCTAGCTACTAGCTATGGAGCCATAGGTTTGTGGTAAACTACTCACACATCATCGGAAGGGCAGCAAGGTTGATGTAGAGGCCCTCCGTTATCCAATCCCCCTCCGGCGGAGTACCTAAAAAGGCCCCAAGATGGGATCTGATGGGAATGGAAACTTGCGGCGGTGGAAAAGTATTTTTGGAGAATATTCTGATGTAGGGTGGGTATTTGGGTATTTATAGAGAGAATATTAGGGTTGGAGGATCCCCGAGGGCACAAGCCCGAGGGGCACGCCATAGAGGCTTGTGGCCTCCTCATGGGTCTTGTGGCCTCTTCTCCAAGTCTCGTAGGTGTCTTCCTTTTCTGTAAAAGTAAAAAACAAGGAAACATAGAAATTGGCACTAGGCACTAGGTTATTAGGTTAGTCCAAAAAATGATATATAATAGCATATTAATATAATAGTGTGGAACAATCAAAAATTACAGATACGTTGGAGACGTATCATGCCTCCTTTTGGAACCCATGCCTTCTTTTGGAACCCATGCCATGTTCTTCTTTTCAAGGTCTTGTGCACTTAGCATTTGCAACTTCTTATTTTGCCAATACGATAAGCCAAGTGGGCGCCCCGGCTGTAGTTTTGTTTGAAGCCATGGGAATTCTTGTTTTTTCTTGTGCACCTCTCAACTTATTATGTCCAGATTTGGCACTTGATTGACTTGCCTCATTGCCTTTAGTAGCCAATGTCAACAAATTAATTAGCTCTTTTTTAATTGAGATCTTATATGAAGTGGCACTCTTACGACCACCTCTTTTGACGCGATAGACTTGTTGAACCACCTGCTTATTCTTCCTTGTGCTCTCGAATAACTCTTTTTTAGGGAAACAACCTTTAACATATGATTGTTTATTGAATGTGGGCCTTTTTGGAACTCACAAATATTTGTTGGATTGTCTAAAATAAGATGGACAATGCGCCCTTGTATCATACATGTCCCATGATGGATATGAATTTACATGAGCATAGGAAGGAATCGATGGCATTGGCATTGGCGGCCCAAAATATCGATATGAATATCCTGTATTAGGATTCTCATTTTCATAATACCGATCCTCGGATTTGCACCTAGGGGATTATCTTGATGCTCTAGAACTACTTGGCCGATACGCACAGTTCTCCTCACTTATCTTCTGATTTTTTTGCAATAGTTGCGCGAAAGTGACTTTTGGCTTTTTCCTTTTGTGCTTACCTCGACCTTTGCTTTATTTGGTTGTTCTGGCGCGGATCTTTGGATTTTCTTGTTACCCCCCAATACTTGGCTTGTTCTGAGAAACCTGGATGAAATTCCCGCCTTCAAAAATATTTTCATTGTGCTCTTGAACAACTTCTTTACCCAAAAACTTGATCCCATCATCCACATTTTTTATCTTCTCATGTTTAAATGGATCGGCATGAAGTTGGCTGTCACATCCCTAGCTAGCACTTGCATTAGGACCTGATTAGAGTGTGCATCATGTTTACTTTCAAATAAACTTGAAATGGGTTTAACAGAAACCCCAGCACCCCTCCCCTAACAACTAGGGTTTGATAAAATATTTTCCAATGTACCCAAAATGCCCTTCAAAATGTTCATCATTTCTGCCTTGGTCTTAAACCTCTGCCAAAAATGGTGCACAATTTTCTAGGACACTCTAGGGTTTTGGATTAAATCATATGGTATTTGAATTTGGGCATTTAAATACTTTTAAATATTTTAAATGCTCAAATAATCATGAACTATAATGTTTCCTACTGTTCATATTATATACAGTGGGTATGACAAGTGTCATGAGTTATAAAAATGTTTAGGCATTTTTATTAATTGAACAAAGCTGCAAAAGAAATATAACAGAACAGAAAATAGGAAAAGGAAAATAGGAAGAAGTACTTACCTCGGCCCAGCCCTGTAGCAAGCCGGCCCAGCCCACCAGCCCTCCTCCTGTCGTCTTCCTCCTCGCGCCAGAAGGACGCGCGCGTGGCCGCCGCGCGCCGGCACGCGCCCGGCCACCTCCAGGCTGCTTGCCTGCCTCCCCGATGGCCTGGATGACTCCACGAGTCGACACGCAGCTGCCCCGACCGCTCTCACTTCTCCCCCTCGTCTCCTTCGCCCTCCCTTGGCTCTTTCTTCTCCATCACCGAGCCGCCGTCGCCGCCGCTCGCCGTAGCCGCACTCAGAGCCACCCCCTCGCCCCGTGAGTGTGTCCAGAGGATCAGCCGCGTCGTCCTCTTCCTCCTCGCTGAGCCACGAGCCACCGGAAGCCCTGCAACGACCCCACGCCGTCGTCCCCTTCTTCGGATCGCCGGAGTACCTCGCCGCCGTTACGAAGCTACAGCGCGTCCCCGACCCCGCAGTCGAGCTCATTAGCACCGCAGTGAGCTTCTACGTCGAACCCCTCCTTCCTCCGTTCCTTCTACACCGTGTAGCCGCCGTTCTGTTGATCACCGAAACGCACCGCCGCCGTGCTCGCCGCCGACGATGCTCCGGTGACCATTTGGTCACGGGCACCCGTCCATCACACTCACCACAGCACGTAGATGCGAACGGTGCTACGCACGCATCGCCTAGGCCCCTGCAGCCGCATCTCCACACACGCCCGACGCCGGTCCCCGCCGTCGAGCTTGTTACCGTCGTCTCCGGCCACCCCAGGTCCGGCGACCACCACCATCCGACGCGCAAGAGCAAGAGCTCTCCAACGCGGCTGGCCACAGCTCGAACCATGCACCACAGACGTTTTCCGAAGCACGCCGCCGCACTTGGCCTCGCCGGCGTCACGTCGCCGGCGGGTTTGACCTGTTTGACCAGGGGGTTGACTACCCCTGGGTCACTGACGTGTGGGCCACCTTCTACTAATTAGTTAGTTTAATTAAGTTTTTGTTAATTTATTTAGTTAATTAGTTTAGTCACTGACCCGTGGGCCCAGGCCCCACTGACAGCTAATTAGTTTTAGATTAACTCTAATTAACTTAGTTAATTAGCTGTGACACTGACATGCAGGGCCCACATGTCATGTTTGACTTGGACTAGCTCCTGTTGACTGCCTGACGTCAGCATGATGTCATGCTGACGCAGTAAAGGTTTTTCTGGGATTTTTAGATTTAAAATAATTCAGGAAATTCCAGAAAATACCCAAAACTTCTAAAAATCATATAAAATCAACCATAGCTCAGATGGAAAAGATTTATATATGAAAAATGATCAGAAAAATCCAATATTTCTAATGGCACTGGTTTCATGCATGTTTGAACAAGCTAACTTGCTGTTTATATCAAAAACATGATAATGCACTTATTTAAATAATAGTTTGAACTTCAATTTGAATCCTTGATTCAAATAGGTTCAAACCCTTCTGGTTCTAGTTACATTAGCCAACACACATGCATCTTGCCATGTCATGAGCATGCATCATATTGTTGCATTTGTTTGTTAATGATTGTATCGTCGGTAATCCCTGTGTTAGGTCCTGCTCCCGAGGATACTGCCGCGTATCCAGTTGAAGAGCAGTACCCGACAACTACCTTGTCAGGCAAGCAATCATTGATCATTCCGATACAAACCCAATCTTCTCGCTCCTGCTCTCTTTTACTGCATTAAGGCAACAGCGCGTGAACTGCTACTTGCTGCGGTAGTTGAACCCAATTCCCTTGCATGACCTGTCATTGCCACAGTAAATAGTTGAAACCCACTAGCATGTGTAGGAGTTGATTGAGCCATGTGATGTGTGATCCACCATGCTATTTGTTTATGTTGCCTGCTATGCTTAGAGTTGTGTCTGGTCTGATTCATCTGGGTGATGGATCAGAGTGAAATGATCTTACCGATAAAGAGAAGGAAGTGTGGAATACGCTTGGTAAGGTATCGATGAAAGGCCATGTAGGAGTACATGGTGGGTTGTTTCATTGGAATCGTCCATAGGACCCGAGATCTGTATGTGTGGTTCAAGTTACAGCTACTACCACGCATTGGGATCCTTAATTGACCCTCTCGGCTTATTAATTACCCTTGATCTCTGTCCAGGAGTTGCAACTAGTTTCTGGTGTTTTTAGCTTACTGGAGGCCGTGCACAACGCTGACCCTCGGGGTGGGTTGTGATGCGACAGGTACGTGGCACGGTGTACCGGTTGCCCGTTTGGTGACTCGGGAACCCTGTAAACATCGTTTGGGGCCGTGAGCGACACCCCGGCCGGATCTCCCCACGGATGGAACCCAAATAGGCGATAAACCTGGACGAGAGACTTGAGTAGTTAGTTAGGTCGTGGCCGATACCCTCGCTGGGCTTCCGCTTGAAGGTTGCCGAGTACACGCCGAGTAAACGGCGATAAGTGGTGGAAGCGTGTGTGAAGAGGTACACCCCTGTAGGGTTATCAAACTATTCGAATGGCCGTTGTTCGTGGTACGAACTACTTGGTTACTCTTACAGTTCATAGACAAGTTGATGGTTACTACTAAAAGCCTCAAGATAAGCGTGAGTGCCGTGGATGGCCCTTCCGTAGGATGACGGAAGAGGATCCTCGGTGGTGTATTGATGTGGTGATTAGAGGACTCGTGTTCGTAATAACATCTTGCAATCCGTTGAGAGTTGTAGTATAGGTTAGCCAAGGTCAAAGCTGGCATTCTGCTATAAACTCCACTACCCCCTTTTGATAATGTTGCATGTATGATAGGTTCTGTGGTAAGACTTGCTGAGTACCTTTGTACTCATATTTGCTTAATAACTGTTGCAGAGGAGAACCCTGCCCCTGCTGATGGGTTCTACTTAGACGTTGACGTCGACGAGTAGCTTGACACCCAGACGGAGATCTGGAGCTTGTGAAGGGCCTTGTAGATAGTCAGGCTACACCAAGCCTGTTTTATTTTCTAAGTTGTCTGTACTCAGACATGTAGCTTCCGCTTGTGCTTGTATGACTGTATGACTTGAGTGTTGGGTCATGTGACCCCTACCTGTATGAATATGTTATGTATGGCTCTTGGAGCCTGTTTAATAAAGTACTTTGAGTCATAGAGTTCTGTTGTGATGCAATGTTGTATTTGCACATATTGAGCATATTGCGTGTATGATTGAAATGCTTGGTATGTGTGGGATCCGACACCTAGTTGTTTTCCTTTGGTAGCCTATCTTACAGGGAAATGCCTCCTAGTGATTCCAATGAGCCTTGGTAGCTTGCTACTGCCCGGAACACGTAGGCTGGCCGGCATGTGTCCTTCTTCGTTCCTGTGTCTGTCCCTTAGGGGAAATGTCACGCGTTGTTCCTTTAAGTCCATGTAGCTTGCTACGACTTGGGTTCATACGTTGATGACCGACACGTTTGTTGCTGGGTCATGGATGCATGTCTCTGTAATTTAGTGCCACTTTTGGTTTATAACTAGCCATGTCGGCCTGGGTTCTCTGTCATATGGATGCCAGCGACATTGTCATATACGTGTGCCAAAATGCGCAAACGGTCCCGGGCCAGGTAAGGTGGCACCCGTGGGGTTACCGTGCGTGAGGCCGCAAAGTGATATGTCGTGTTACAGCTAGATCGGTGTGACTTAGGATCGGGGTCCTGACATTGGCGATGCAAAAACAGTTTGCCATTAGGACCAATCGGAATAGACTGGTCATCTCTTGGAGTCTCAACAAAATTTGATCATCCTTTATCAATGGTCGATTTAACTATTTGACAAAACATATTGCAATCGTAAAAATTATATATGTTTGAACGAATGATGCAACCTACAATACATTCTTCCTTGAATTGATGGCTTACATGGTGATCAAGAATTCTTATGTAATTATTTTTGAGTAACAAATCAAACATTTGATCACACATGCTTTAATTGAAGGTGAACTTTTTATTTTCTAGTCGATCTTGCTGCAAGAACAGCTTTGGATTTATGCAAACGAATGGTTTAGGTTAGGAATCTCCCCATTCGCTATGCATTGTGTTTTGCATTCTATCTCCGATGTTTTTGGATAAGATATTATATTAGCATCGGTTTATCAATAGAATTTAACCTTGGCTTTAAATTTCTGAAATCAAAATAGTTAGAACATAAATGTCTCAGTTGAGACCATTTGTAAGCAGAGTATGAAACAAGAAAAGCTACCCAATTAGATATGAACTTTAAATAAAGTAATGGCAAAAGCTTTTGTTGCAATAAATCACCAACATTCTCTATGAATGGTACAATGTGCTGACTGATATGCTATGCAATGGTTTTATTGCTAACAAACATATTACCCTTCCTCATTGCTCTTTCAAAAACTACTTGTGGGAATTTAATAACAGAAGCATGCACAATAAAGTTGCGACCAAATTAGAAAATCGGTAAATCACTTGATAGACATACCTCTCGAAAAACATTAGGAGAGCATGATGGTTGTGTTACGTGAACAATATATTGTCCCTATTTTGAAAATCTCCCAGACAGATTATTGTCCTCCTTTAACATAATAAATATGGCACATGTACCATTTAATTCATCCTTTTCAATAACCAGATTACATTGGTTATTTGAATCATGATTCTATTCATTGGTTCCTCTAATTAGAAGGACTTCTTTTTCTTGAATTGATTGAACACATGTAATGTTTGATTCGGTTTCAATACCTAAATTAGATTTGTTATCCGAATCACCACTCTTTCTTTCTTTGATTCCCAAGGTTGCATGTTCTTGTCTAAATTCAACAAACAATGCAACTAGGCTATATTTAAGAATTTTTTGCACAATTTCAACCCAATCTTCATCGGATTGCCCCCCGTCCCAATACTTTTAGACGCGTTCGGCAATGATATGTTGCTGAAATTCTGAAATTATGCAGGGGCAACAGTATATGCTATGGTACTAGGTGAAGGCACATGTACTCTTATAGAATTTTCTCTTATTCAGCTATTAGCGTGAAGGTGCGAAACCAAATATGAATACCTATAGTTGCATATGGTGCCAAAAAATAGTAGCATGAGGTGTAGCATATGATGTTGGAGGGTAATTGGTCGGGTAACTAGTAATGGCATGGCCAACCCCCCTATCCACTAGCATGTTTGGATTAACATGTTGCAAGTTAGTTGTTAATGAATAAAAAGGTGAAACAGTTTGTTGCGTACTATTGGAAGTTCCTATGTGAGGTGCTTTGACTTGATTAAGTGAACTCATCATGTTGTTCATCAGCATATGAATTTGTGGGGTTGCCGGTGCATGAGAGTTGGAATACATATGGTGCATGTTACTAGTACCATAATAAGTTGCAGCATGTAAATTACTTTGAATCATCCCTTACACGTAGTTAGATGCCTCATTAAAAAAACTAGTAACACCATATGAATTATTTGCATCTACACAAGCGGATTGAGTATTCATATTACCTTTGTAGATTGCAAACCCTATATGACAATCTCTTCGTAGAAAGAATGGGCCAGAGATCGTTCAAAGCTTCATCCCCAACGAAGTTCCCAAAAAGTGTGTTCGCACACGAACACGTCCCCATGTACCAGCAACACCGAGGGTGATGCACTGCAGTTCACGTCAAAGGAGACCCGGTTGGAAGCACAACATGCAAGCAATCCACGGGGGCACTTTTGTGGACCCAAAACACCACACGCCCCGGGAGGGACCCTGTCCGGGCGCACGGCAGCTACGGGCTGCCCTAAGTCAACCTAGTCACCCCTAGGGCCTCGAGGTTCACCGCCCTGCAATAATAAGAACGAACGAGGAACGAGGAAGAGGAACAACAAGGCAGAGAGAGATAAAAGTAAAGGTAAAAAGTGGTAGATGAATTGATTGATTGTGTGTTGTTCAATCGGCCATCACCTCTCATCTATTTATGATGTGGCTGGACTTTCTGTACAAGAAAAGCACTTGAAAGCGCATCCAAATCTTTTCAAAATTAACCAAACTCGGATTTAGGTAAGTCTGAGACATTGGTTCGGTTTTTGGGTCTCACAGGCTACAAATGACCATGGATGAAGATGCACCCAAAAGAAAATTTAAGTGTTTCGACGAGGCGAACAACTTTCATGTTGGGAGTTTTTCGATTCGATGTAATCTTGAAAGACGAATAGCTGGCGCAAACCAGACAATTACTGACGCTACCCATCAGATATCAGCCATACGAGTGTCTGATGGGGCGCGCCACTTTTTGGCTCGTGACATGGCCGCACTCCGGTGGCTCTAACTTGTGCATACGACCTCGGATTGAGACAATTTTTATACCAGAACCGATTGTTTGACAAGACAAAGATAATTCGTTTATAAAATTTTATCATATGAGAATGTCTGGCGGCCTAATCGGCCAAACAGTACTCTGCATGCAAAATCCTAGTACTTCGAGCAAAACTTTTGCCCTCGAGATGAAATCGGATGGCGAGGACCCAAACTTCAAAGATGTTCATGTCGAGGAGATGGAAATTTTTTGTAGAGCACTTATCTAGTTGAGGCCATCGTAATGAAGTAATTGCCCATGTGAAAATTGGGTGTCAACAATTACTACGATAAAAACCGGGTGGAATCGATGGAGACATAAGAATTCTTGCTTAGCTCTTAATCTAGCGGTTCTTTGTTTACTTTCATCCATGGAGACATAACGAGCTTTAATTTATTCATTAATATCAATTTTTGGTGGAAAAATTTTATTTTTAAGATTTTCCACATCATGAACAATTCTATCAAAGCTCCTAGACATAGCATCAAGTTTACTCAACTGTTCCTCTATCATTGTATTGAAAACTTTTAAGCATTAATAAATTATTTAATATTGCTTTCAAGATCAAAACTTATGATATTATTGTTGCTGTAGGAATTGCCTTAATTATTAGAGAATTTCCAGGAAATGGTCTAGGATTAAAATTACTTCTATAAGCATTGTTATTAAAATTATTTTGAGAGACAAAATTCATATCTACAGGATCAGTACTTCGCTCAATCAAGGTGTACAATGGCACATCATTAGGATCAATTGGAGAAACTTTACTAGCAACAAATTTCATAGGCGAATCAACTTTATCACTCAAAGTACTAATTTGTTCAATAGAATTCACTTTTATACTATTAGGAGTTCTTTCGGTATGCCATTGTGTGTAATTTTCCATTATATTATGAAGCAATTTTGTAGTTTATCCCAATGTAATTTCCATAAAAGTACCTCCCGTGGCGGAATCTAAAAGATTTCTAGAAAAAAGTTCAATCTCGCATACAAATATTGTATGATCGTCCATAAATTTAAACCATGAGTAGGGAAATTTCTTACCATTAGTGGCATCATGTTCAAGCTTAAGTTTCTTGAAATTCATAATTTGATAGAAGTAACTTTTGTGGGAGGAAAATACTTAGTAATAAAAGTATTTTTACACCGATCCCAAGAATCAATACTATTTCGTGGCAACGATGAAAACTAAATTTTAGCACGATCCCATAATGACAACATGAATAGTTTTAATTTGACAATATCATTATCAACGTATTATTTCTTTTGCATATCACAAAATTCAACAAGAGTGTTAAGATGGGATGCAACATCTTCATTGGGAAAACCAGAAAATTGTTCTTTCATTACCAAATTTAACAAAGCGACATTATTATCACAAGTCTCCGCACTAGCGGTGGGAGGAGCAATCGAAGGACTAATAAAATCATTATTGTTAGTATTGGAAAAATCACACATATTTGTATTTTCTTGAGACATTGTGACTAGGCAATAACAAGCATACAAAGAAGCAAACACAAAAAAGGCAAACGAAAAAAATCTGTATTTTTGCAAAAGATTTTTAGAAGTGGGAGATGAAAACGAGAGGCAAATAGAAAATAATGTACATTCAAGAAGATGAAAGTTTATGTGTAGGTACTTTATAGATGTTGATGATGTCTCCCCAGCAATGGGACCAGAAATTCTTCTTGCTACTTGTGACCTGTAATGGGATTTGCCCGAAGAGGATGGGATGGTGCAATATGATATGTCTCCAACTTATCTATAATTTTTTATTGTTCCATGTTGTTATATTTTGAATCCTGGGTGTTTTATATACCTTTACAAGCAAATTTATATCATTTTTTGGAACTAACCTATTAACTTAGTGCCCAGTGTCAGTTCTTGTTTTTTTGCTTGTTTTTTACTTTGTAGAATATCAGTACCAAACGAAGTCCAAATTCCACAAAACTTTGTGGAGTTTTTTATGGTGATAAGAGACCCTGGAAGCTTTAGGAGGAACCCAGAAGGTTGAAGGGGCCCCACTAGGCACCAGGGCACGCCAGAGGCCCCAGGCGCGCCCTGGTGGGTAGTGGGGCCCATCGGCATCTTCTTGACCTACCTCCGACTCTATAAATACTCTAAAATTCGAAAAACCCTAAGGGAGCGGACGAAATACTTTTTCTGCCGCCGCAAGTTTCCAGACCCATGAGATCCAATCTAGAGGCCTTTTTCGGCACTCTGCCGGCAGGGGGTAGTGTCTACTATGCAACTTTATTCTTGTAGACATGTGTTGGGCGTCCAAGGGCACAATTTTGTAGGACAATAGCAATTTTCCCTCAAGTGGATGACCTAAGGTTTATCAATCCATAGGAGGTGTAGGATGAAGATGGTCTCTCTAAAACAACCCTGCAACCAAATAATAAAAAGTCTCTTTTGTCCCCAGCACACCAAACACAATGGGAAATTGTATATGTTCACTAGTTCGGCGAAGAGATGGTGATACAAGTGTAATATGGATAGTAGATATTGATTTTTGTGATAGTGACAATAAAAAACAGCAAGGTAGCAAGCGATAAAATAGACCACAAATGGTATTGCAATGTTTAGAAACAAGGCCTAGGGTGCGTACTTTCGCTAGTGCAATCTCTCAACAACACTAATATAATGAGATCACATAACCATCCCTCAAGGTGCGATGAAGAGTCACTCCAAAGTTCCTATCTAGCGGAGCAGATAATAAAAAATTGTATGTAGGGTACAAAACCACCTCAATGCTATTTTTCCATTCGATCTATTCAAGAGCGTACTAAAATAACACAAAGCTATTCTTTTCGTTCGATATATCCTAGTGTTCGTAATAAAATACTACAAGTTATTCTTTTCGGTCGATCTATCTAGAGTTTGTACTAGAATAATCACCAAAACAAATTCATACTCATAATACTCAATCCAAGACAAAGAACTTCAAAGAGTGCCCCAAGATTTCAACCAGAGAAACAAACACAAGAACGTGCATCACCCCCAATGCATAGATTACCCCAATGTCAACTCGGGAATCCGTGAGTTGAGTGCCAAAACATATATCAAGTGAATCAATACGATACCCCATTGTCACCACTAGTATTCTATTGCAAGACATATATCAAGTGTTGTCAAATCCATAAAAGTATTCAATCCAAAGAAATCTCAAAGGAAAAACTCAGTTCATCACAACATAGAGAGGGGAAACACCATATGATCCGACAATATTAGCAAAGCCCACAATACATCAAGATTGTGCATCTCAAGAACACGAGATAGAGACAGAGATTAAACACATAGCTACTGTTACAAGCCCTCAGCCCCGAAGGTGGACTACTGCCTCCTCACCATGGTGGCCGCCGGGATGATGAAGATTGCCACTGGTGATGATTTCCCCCTCCGGCAGGGTGCCGGAAAGTGTCTAGACTCATTTTTTGTGGACTACAGAGCCTTGCGGTGGTGGAACTTCTATTCTATGTTCACCCCAAAGGGTTTCAGAATATTTGTGAATTTATAGGGTAAAGAGGCTATGCGGGAGGCCACCAAGGTGGGCACAACCCACTTGGGCACGCCAGGGGGGCCTGGCACGCCCTGGTGGGTTGTGCCCCCTCGGGGCACCCCCCAGGTGCAGCTCTGGCCCATTGTGTGTCTTCTGGCCCATAAAAATTTCTCCAAAAAGTTTCGCAATGTTTGGACTCTGTTTGATATTGATTTCCTGCGATGTAAAAAACATGCAGAAAACAACAACTGGCAGTTGGCTCTATGTCAATAGGTTAGTACCAAAAAATGATATAAAATGACCATTAAAATGATTGTAAAACATCCAAGAATGATAATATAATAGCATGGAACAATAAAAAATTATAGATACGTTGGAGACGTATCAGCATCCCCAAGCTTAATTCCTGCTCGTCCTCGAGTAGGTAAATGATAAAAACAGAATTTTTTATGCGGAATGCTACCTGTCATGTCATTTCATATTCTTTTCTTTATAGCATGGAGATTTGGACTTTATATGTTTCAAAGCAATAGTCTAGTTTTGACATCAGATTTAAATACTCAAACATATCCACAAGCAACCATGTCTTCCAGAATATCAAATGCTAAAGGACGTTATCCCTACAAAATCATTTAGTCGTCATGCTCTGTCTTCCCAGCTCAAAGTATAAATCATGTGCTACCCCGGTGCCAGCCAAGCAATTGGTTCATACTTTTTAACGCGCTTCAGCATTTTCAACTCCCACGCAGTAGATGAGCGGAAGCCATGGATATAGCAATATAGGTGGAATAGAATGTGGTGGTAGTAGACAAAAAAAGGGAAGAAAGTCTCACATCAACTAGACAAACTAATGGACTATGGAGATGCCCATCAATCCTTATCAATGTGAGGAGTAGGGATTTCCATGCAACAGATGCACTAAGAGCTATAGGTGTATGAGAGCTCAATATGAAACTAAGTGGGTATGCATCAAACTCTACTATAGAAAATTCCCACTAGTATATGAAAGTGACAACATAGGAGACTCTGTATATGAAAACATGGTGCTACTTTGAAGCACAAGTGTGGTATTTGCATGCCCTTTCTCTTTTTTCTTCCATTCACCTTTTTTCTTTATTCTTTTCTTTTTGTTTTCTTTTTTTCTTTTAGTTCGGAGTCTCATCCCGACTTGTGGGGGAATATTGGTATCCATCATCCTATCATCATTGGGACAAGCTCTAATAATGGATAATGATGATCAACACAATACTATTTACTTATAACTCAAAATAAAAAAAAATTACAGCTCAATACCTATAACATGGTATGACTCTATATGATGAAAAATGAATGCTCAAGTCAACTATATGGTGGAAGTGCATGGCAATATATCTCGGAATGGCTATGGAAATGCCATAATAGGTAGGTATGGTGGATGTTTCGAGGAAGGTTTAATAAAGTTTATGCACCGGCGAAAATTGCACGGTACAAGAGAGGCTAGCAATTATGACAGGGTGAGAGTGTGTATAATCCATGGATTCACATTAGTCATAAAGAACTCACATACTTAATGAAAAAGTTAATTAGTCCTCGAAGAAAAGTAATCATATGCATGCTCCTATTGGGGAGGTTGGTAGGAGTTAACCATCGCGCGCCGCTGACCTTCACACAAAGATAGACAGTCAAGGATAAATTGTACTCCAACTTCTCGGCATAGCGAGAGACTATGCGTGCATGCCTCGCGAATCACAAACCTTAACACCAATATATTACTAAAGTACAATTACTCATCAACATGACTCACATATCACATCTTCATCTCTCAAAACTATTACAAGGAATCAAGTTTATTTTGTCCAATGATCTTCATGAAAGTTTTTATTATATCCTTCTTGGATATCCATCACTTTGGAACTAATTTTTATGTGTTGATTCTGATAAGCTCAAACAAATATGAGTGAAGATAATGAGCATACAATTTTCTTCTCTCAAATTAATTTAAGTGAAGCAAGAGAGAATTTCTTCAAAAAAATACTAAAGCACACTGTGCTCAAAAAGATATAAGTGAAGCACTAGAGCGACGGTGGTAGAAAAGAGCTTCGTTCATGGGATGTGAATTCCGCTTACTTAGCCTCCCTAGAAACTATTTAGTGGCTCTATCTTATTTAAAAACTTTTAGATCTAAGTATTTTATTAAAACAGCAAGCAAAATGAAAATAAAATGACATTTCAAGAATAGCACATCTCATGTGAAGAAACAAAAACTAAGGATCAACCGATACTAACCGATAATTGTTGATGAAGAAAGGTGGGATGCCTATCGGGGCATCCCCAAGCTTAGATGCTTGAGACTTCTTGAAATATTATCTTGGGGTGCCTTGGGCATCCCCAAGCTTGAGCTTTTCTGTCTCCTTAATTCCTCTCATATGATGGTTTCCAAAATCTCAAAAACCTCATCCACACAAAACTTAACAATAACTCGTGAGATAAGTTAGTATAAATAAATGCAAAACCTTATCATCCTCTACTGTAGAAAATCACTAAAATTATTATTCTACATCGCATACTAAATGCCACTTCATATTTGATAATCCTATCCTCAAATAGAATCATTAAACAAGCAAACATATGCAAGCAATGCAAACATAACAGCAATCTGCCAACACAGTACAATCTGTAAAGAGTGAAATTGTTCTCACACTTCCCTAGCTCTAAAAATTCTGAAAAATCACCAGGTTACAGAGAACTTATCCACGCTAACTGTGTGAAAATTTCAAGAATTTATCACGTTCGTACTATCCATAAGAATTCAGACAATGATAGAAAACTTTCTGTTTTCAAACAACAACATATAGACTTGCAAAAAAGTCATGGTAAAGGCTATCCTTGACATTATTATATTGAAATAAAAGATACAAACCATTATTGTAAATACCAGTAGGAAAATTATAACAAAATAAATTGACGCTCCAAGCAAAACACATATCAGATGACAAATAAAAATATAGCTTCAAGAGAGGTTACCGATAATCTTGGAGACGAAAGAGGGGATGCCCCAAGCTTACTTGCTTGGGTATTCCTTGAATATTTCCGTGGGGTTCCTTGGGAATCCCCAAGCTTAGGGTCTTGCCACTCCTTATTCTCCTCATATCGATATCTCACCCAAAACATGAAAACTTCAATCACACGATATTTGACAAAACTTCGTGAGATGTGTTAGTATGATAAAACAAATCATTCACTTTGGGTACTATCCAAGACAAGATTCATAATTGTTCTCACACAATGCCTACTGTAGAATATCATTTCTACAATTTATATTAATCAATATAAGCCATGGAAACTAGAAAACAAGCAAACTAAGAATTGAAAACAGAATCGGTCAAAAACAGAATAGTCTATAATGATACGAATATTCACCATACTTCTGCAACTCTAAAAATCTTTAACAAAATTTGAACATGTGAACAATTTGCATGTTAATCTTATGCGAAAATAATCCACTAAAAATAACTCTTCTGTTAAAAATGAGAATTTTTCTCATGAGCTCAAAAGTATCTGTTTTTGAGGAAGATCAAATCTACTATCATCCAACAGATCCTAAGGCTTTGATTGGTACTTTATTGAAACAAAAGCTATAAAACATGATTAATACAGTAGCATCATCATGTGAACACACAAAAATAGTAGGTATAAGTGTTGGGTTGTCTCCCAACAACCGCTTTTCTTTAATGCCTTTTTGCTAGGCAAGATGATTTTAATGATGCTCACATGAAAGATATGAATTGAAACACAAAGCTATGTCAGGACCGGATTTTTGGGATATTAATTTCCCAAAAGCAGACCTTGTGCTCACCAGCCCCAGGATTACTTTTAGCTGATGAGGCACCAACTTGTTACAGAAACTCCAAGCAAAAAAGAATACAAGATATGTAGTACAAGACCATTCTGGCCTGTGAGTACAACATAAAGCTTCTAGTGATTGATGGCGGAAGCGGTCTGTGGATCATCGGTGACTATGGGACTCCATTTCCCACAGGAACGGCTGACCGGGGTAACCCCTATCTTCGCGGGACTGCTATCTCCATAAGCATAGGTTCCGGGGATGTCGTCGCATCGTTCCTTCCCATGCAAGGAATCTGGCAAAGACAATAGCCAGGGACAAGCCAGTGAGTACTTTGAATGTACTCGCAAACATTATGAATATGGGTGAGACACAAACATGCTCGAGGATAAATTATGATCAATAGGATAATAATGATATGACAGACTATAATCGCAAGCAGGACATTCGAGTAAAAAGGTATATGCAATCAGCAATAAATAACAAGCATGCCACAGTCGGGCGTCTGAGCGACACCACAGAAAGGGCTTACGGGAGAAATAAAAGACAAGAATGCCATAGTCGGACGTCTGAGCGACATCACATAAAGGGCTTATAAGGAAAAGTAAATAATGAAATGCCACAGTCGGACATCTGAGCGACATCACATAAAGGGCTTATAAGGAAAAGTAGATAATGAAATGGCACAGTCGGACGTCTGAGCGACATCACATATAGGGCTTATAAGGAAAAGTAGATAATGAAATACCATAGTCGGACGTCTGAGCGATATCACATAAAGGGCTTATAAAGAAAAGTAGATAGCAAGAAATATCCGGGAGGTAGAACAGTCCCAAGGATCCTCATTGCTCCAAAGGATGGTTAGTCCACAATGATAAATCACAATCACCACCTATCACAGGTCATAATTAATGTTTTGGTTTAATAGTTTCTCCTCCGAAGACCGACACTCCGACACTGGACCCATCCCAGACTGTAGTCCTTAACCATGGACACGGCTATTCGAATAGATTCTATATCTCTGCAGAGGGTGTACTCTATACCCACGAATAACGGATTTCTTATAGTCCATCTGGACTAATTCCGCCTATGGTCTTTTAAGTTTGAAGACGCACCTGACTGCACACACCAGCCTAACTTACCGGTGTCTGGAATCACCCACGACACTAGTTAAGCCAAACTTTAAGTGGGGAGGCTACAACCTCGACTAGCATGGGATCACAAAAATTTATAACGCGCGCGAAAAACCGGGGAAGCTATCCCCTTCGGCTCCAACTGAAACACCCATGCCCTCGGACCAGGTGGCCTACCTACCGGGTGCAGTCGGTATCTTCCACCGGGGCCTCTCTATATGGTGTGTGATAGAACAGGGGTCAACAATTTTACTGAACCGTACCCTACATGTAGTAGGGACACGTGGTAGCACGAAATAAGTATGGGGCTTACAGGAACAAGACTCGATCTATGGTCGACTCAGGAGGTTTCAGCTTTACTATAAGGTTAGTGTCGTATTGTTTGACGCCGCTCTCTGAAAGGGTCACCACCCCTCATGCTTCATCCTGCCTTACTGCACATCGTTCGTCACCATGAGATGTCAGTCACTTTGCTGCGCTTACGAGAACACAACTTTCCTTCGGACTCCGTCCGAACTATCATCAGGCATATGAAGCATGAGAAGTGATTACTACCACCAATATTACAAACACAACAGAAAAGATTTTTCGCCACAAGTTGATATGCAAGAGTAAGGCTTCTACGTGAAATAATGATGCTCCATTTTAGCATATCAATGGAGTTCTTGAGTTGTAGCAAACAACACACAACGTGTATTATAACGGTGTTCAAGATGCTTGCCTTCAAGTAGAGGGGAGGAGAAAAGCATTCCAAGAATTTTGGAAGTTTTCTCCCTCTTCAAAGTCCTAAAAGAAATAAAAGAAAATCAATACATAGACTTAGAACTCCCCCAAAAAGTTGTCTGGAAAATTTTCATATAAATATGAAAATAAACTAGACAATATTTGGGAAACAACAGAAAAAGAATCAAATCATTGGGATATATAGATTAATAGATATTGCCAGTCAAAGTTCAGTCAACTCTGGTTTTAATAAAAACCAGAAAAAGGAAAACGAATCGACTCAGAAAACGTTTTCAGAGAAGAGAAGACGTACTCCGGGGAATGCGCCTCCACTTAAACCATTGGGCGGGGGTCAAGAGGGGCTGACAGTGGGACCTGCGGGTCTACCTGTCATATTTGACTGGTCTACCCGCCTTCCTCCTCCTTCGCCCGAAGGAGATGGAGCTCCGGTGATCGTCGCCGGCGAACGGCGGCTACTCGAGGGCGTTCGAGTGCAGGGATGGATCCGCGGGGTTGGTGCGGTCCTCCCGGTGGTCGTGTGGTCGACAGAGGTGGAGGAAAACGACGGCGACGAGCCTCGTGGAGGACGGCGGCCTCGGTGGGTTTGGGGCTTTGCTATACGATGGCTCCCGAGCTAGTCTGAAGTGATTGGCGGCTCCGCAGGATCACATGGAGTCGGATGGTGGTGCTGGCTGGACGGGAGGGACGATGGTTGCGACGAATTGAACTGAGGTGCGGTGGCGGCCCTATTCGCCGGAGATGAAGAAGAAAGCTTGCCAGGGACGAATGGCTGCCACGGGGTTGCTCTGCGGGGTGCATAGTGGTCGTCTGTTGCTGCGGAGGGGTTCAGGGCACTCTTAAATAGGCGCTCAAGGTCGGTTCGACGGTGGCCGAGGATAAGGACGACGGCGACGGCATTATTGTGGAGCAGGAGAGGTGGGGGCTGGCCAGCAGAACTTGCAGAGGTAGACGACACGTTTGTGGATGAGCACGGCGGCCTGGGACGCTCGGGGGCGCGCCAGGTGGCCCGTACGGCGCCGACCACAGCAAGCGGTGGTGGCGGCTAGCTCCTGGCTTGCCGGAGACGTGGCGAGGGTCTGTGGCGCTTGTGAGGAGATGCGGGCAGCAGCTTGGCTCAACGCGGCAGGCTGCCATGGTTTGGATAAGCACGGGGG
>LR738715.1:487116319-487405736 GCA_902687465.1 Secale cereale | reverse complement strand
ATGCCAGCGACGCGGCGGCTCGGGCGTGGCACGTGCAAAACGCCCGCTCTCGCCGCGCTCTGTGCATGCACGGCAGGTGCTCGACGAAATGCCAGGGCGGCCAAACCTGCTTGGATGCCAAAGCAACTTAGCAGTCTTAGGTTAGAGGTAGCTAGGAGGTTAGTTGACATGGCTGCTAGGTCAGAGGTTTAAGTCCACTATGTGAATTAAGAACTATGCCAGCACTGGTCATGCGCACAAGGTGCTCGACAGAATGCTATGGGCATGGGGGCATCTCCAGTGGTGGTCAAACTCTCCAGATCATAGCCTCCTTAGGTGAAAGAGATGGTGGCAAGGCTGGTTGGGCAAAACCAGAAACTTGTTAGTGCAAGTTTTGCAAATCTTCAGTTCTGGACAGAAAATGCAGAGCATTGTTTCATGAACCAAAACTACCCCAATAGGCCCACTCTTCTGGACTTAAGGGTTTTGCAAGAGAGACTATAAGAATGAGGAAGGTCAAGGGTACTAGAGCAAAATAGACTAGGGTTGCAGTGCAAAACACCAAACTGAACCAGAATGGAAAAGAGGTTGGTTCACTCAAATTCTCCAAAGGACCTGAAAGGGGTTTTGCATAAAGTTGAATAACATACTGCTATGAACATCCCATAATTTTGGTGGAAGCATTACAGGAATATTCAAAGGGGTTGTAGTGCAATTTGGCCTACTCGAACAGATTGGGAAACATGTTGTGGAGCTCAAAATATTAAATGAAATAAATATATTCTAGCATAAAAGTGATCTAATGGCATTACCTAACATCTCTAATTTTTGGTTGAAATATTAAATAAATTTATCAAGTGGTTGCATTTCAAAAGAGACCTTAAAACTAGGGGCAACCATTTACATATGGAAGAAAGATTTAGGGAGACAATTATATAATTAATCCTGCTGATATAAGCAAAGTTTTTAATGGGTGCATAAGAGGATCTAATATTAGCTGGAAAATTTTCACTAGGGGTAAAAACTCCAACATATCAGAACAAGAATGGTTCTGAAATCCAAAGAAACATTCAGCAAAAGGCAAAATTTTAATTAACTGACAAAATTTTAATTAATAAAACATTGCTAAATTTTTGGGGTGTTACAACACTTACCCCCCTTAAGAAAAATCTCGTCCTCGAGATTTGTTAAGGGTTGCTATAAGATCTTCTACTGCCACAAAAGGATGCTACCAAGATTTCTTACTACTCTAATTAAGCAAATAAAAGCTACTACAGTGCATGCACAAACAGTGGTGTAAACTGCAGTGTTAAACACTGGCGTGGCACGGGAAAAGAAAAATCTACTGTCATGGAAAGCGAGATATTTCTACTCTGGGACATAGTAAATTTAGAAATGGCATTTTTCTAAATTTACAAATATGCTGGTTGCACCCGAGAGCACAGTGCTCTCACTGGCTGACAGGTGGGGCCTGGACCCACTGTCAGCCTCTTCTTCTACCTCCGGATCTCTCTTCTCCTCTCTCCCGCGCGCTTTCCTGCACTTTCTCCACCGGCGACGGCTAGCTCGTAGGCCATCTAGGCCGTACTGCCGTAGTGCGCGGCGTGCTAGCTGCCGGTGCAGCGTGCACTCACCTAGCGGGCCAGCGTGCTGTCGGCACCGCTCGCGGATTCGCCTCCGAACACCGGCGGTCGAGCGACGAGCGGCGCTGGTGGACTCCGCCCACCGTACACCGATCTCGAGCTATAAAACGGCTGAGGTGCTACTTCTTCCTCCTCACACCTGGCCTCTCTTCTTCTTCTTTCTTCCCTCTCCTCCATTTGTGTTTGCAGGAGTTCGGGTCGAGGCTCTAATGGCGGAGGTGATGCCGGACTAGTGCATGGTCCTCGTGTGCGTGGGGTTGGCGGCATTGCTGGGGGTATCCGCGCTCTTGTGTGCGATGATCCTCGATGATCGTCGTGATGCGGCGGCTCAAGTGCTAGCTCTCCGTGGCGGCAGCGATCACGGGGATTAGGTGAGAGTGTTAGGTGCCAAAAGGTTGTTAGCGGGCGGTAGGCATTTAGTGCTTGAATAAATTTCCATGATTTTCTCCTCAAGAGACTGCGGTGTGCAAGGAGGTGGTTGATGAAGCAGGTGTAGGCGGACTAGCAACTTTGTGTACTATGTGGAGTGGCCGGAGTTGTATTATTGTTGTTGTGGTGTGGCGTGATGAAAGATAATTTATGTTAAGCAGATGGACAAGATGCAACAACACAGGAAAGATTTATTTAACACACGGTGCGACATACATTCTCATAAAAAGATACGGGTACACCTACGTGGCAGTTACGTCTAAAATATAAACGGTAAATGAACAGGGTCCTGGGAAAAAGTCTCTGGTGCTGGGGGACACTATTCTTCTATGTGGGAGTGGGTTGACCAGTCGATGAATGTGCTTCTCCTGCCCGGGCCTCAGTGGTCTGCCAATGGCGATCCGAGGATTTAAATCGGCGAGGCTCTGGAGATAACCCATTATCCGCTGGGTCAGACACTCTTGCGCAATCACATACTGCGTAAGATTGGCTAGCACTGGGTCTCTCTCAATACGCCCACCAGGAAAAGATGCTGCTTCTCCGGGTGTTGCGCGGCTTGGAAAGTAGTAATATCCTCGCTCGCTGGCATAGGGCACCGCGAATCGAAGGCGAGCAAGAGCTTCACAAGCGGCAGCCTCTATGGTCATCTGGGGAGTTGGCATGGATTTCCCTATGAAGGAAACCTCTATGGGGTCTTGGTTTGGGTTTGCGGGTGGGATGTGTACCACTACCCAATATTTCGAGGTGGATGGTGTGATCCTCGATTTGAGCAGCTCATACTGGGGTGGACGGGTAGCACTCATGGTACTGCAGGTAAAATCCCACAATATCTTCACGAAACTACCGGGGGATGCCTCAGGGGTCCTCAGGTAAATACTAGGGATCGGCATAGTGAAGAGGATGGCTGTGAGAGGAGAGCACCAGGTGAGGGATGCTCGGCAAGGTCACGGTGTGGCCTAATATAGCAGCCTGGCTGGTTTATAGGGTTATGGTGAGGGCATCTATATTGTCGGTTCCGCTTTATGGGATCGGGGTCAAAGCTACAGGTACTCACGTCTTATAAAAATACGTGTTTGCTGTAGGGGTTGTTGGTGAGGTGCTCTAGAAGTTACACCTGAGAAAAGAATTCGCACACTGACACAATGGTGCACGAGCGCTACAAGGGTGCAAAAATAAACTGTATCTACATATCGGCTCACAGGTTACAACACTACGGGGTGTGGACTAGCTAAGGCTAGGCACTACTCGGGTGATCTAGTCAACCTCATTTATATCTAAGCGGCCTTGCCTTGTGGATGCTGAAGTTTCTCCGAGAGCTTCATCGTTGGTGTTGGCTAGCGGTGGCTGAGGAGGTGCAGGGTCGGGGCAGTGATGATGTCCCTCGCGAGGATTGTTGGCCACAATCCCGTTGGAGCATGCGCCAAACAGGCGACGCATCACTTCTGGAGATACCAAGGCATTCTGGTCAATGACCGCGGCAGGTCTTGGGGACTCGATTGGTCGTCCGAACAATACGACTGGGTTGTCGGTGCCGGACTCGTCTCGTCCTCTAGCTGGGGCTCGGTGAAGCAGTTCTCCATGAGCTGCGATCAGATCAAGGGTGATTTGATCGAACAGTTCCTCGAGTACACTAACATAGCGTACCAGATGCAATAATGCAGGATCCGTCTCGTGGTCTCCGCTCGCAACTCGGGGAGGCCTACCATACCCGTTACGACTGGGATAGTAGTAGAATAAGCGACAGTTAACTCTGGGCGACAGGTGCCTGAGTTGAACTATAGCCTCCCGAGCAGCTAGTTGGATAGCTTGCGGCTCAAAGGAAGTTGTCCTTCCGGTGAACCTGTAGGGACACTCTGGTGACAGACCCCTACCATAGATGTGCACAGTGGCCCAGTATTGACGGCTTTCACCGCCCATGAACTCTTGGTACACAACATATTCTGGGGGCTCTTCCATCGCAAAGGCACGACGGGTGAGGTTTGCGAGCACGGTCACAAAACCTCCAAGGTTGGTTGCTGTGGTTTCATTGTGGACAATGGGTCCTGGCATTTTAGCTTGGTATGGGGGTAGAGGCTGTGTGGTGTTGGGTTTGGGGGCTAGCGTGCCCTATTTATAAGAAAGGACGGAGTCTTTCTTCGCACGCTTGCGGAAGGAACTATTTAGGTATCGGTCACTGGCAGGTGATCGATAGGCTAGGCTGATAGGTTGGGCACCGACTGCGAAAGGTGTCGGTCCACTGTGTGGGTATCTTACGCGGGAAGCTTGGCCGGGGTTGGGATATGGTCTGGTGTGGTGGTTAACCTAGGTTTTTGGACCTGGCTAAGATAGTATTAGCCAACGGTCATCCTGGCTCTGATAGCATGGTTGTCAGGACCGGATTTTCGGGATATTAATTTCCCAAAAGCAAACCTTGTGCTCACCAGCCCCACGATTACTGTTAGCTGATGAGGCACCAACTTGTTACAGAAACTCCAAGCAAAAAAGAATACAAGATATGTAGTACAAGACCATTCTGGCCTGTGAGTACAACATAAAGATTCTAGTGATTGATGGCGGAAGTGGTTTGTGGATCATCGGTGACTATAGGACTCCATTTCCCACAGGAATGGCTCACCGGGATAACTCCTATCTTCGCGGGACTGCTATCTCCATAAGCATAGGTTCCGGGGCTGTCGTCGCATCGTTCCTTCCCACGCAAGGGATCTGGCCAAGACAATAGCCAGGGACAAGCCAGTGAGAACTTTGAATGTACTCGCAAACATTATGAATATGGGTGAGACACAAACATGCTCGAGGATAAATTATGATCAATAGGATAATAATGATATGACAGACTATAATCGCAAGTAGGACATTTGAGTAAAAAGGTATATGCAATCAGCAATAAATAAAAAGCATGCAACAGTCGGGCGTCTGAGCGACACCACAGAAAGGGCTTACAGGAGAAATAAAAGACAAGAATGCCACAGTCGGACGTCTGAGCGACATCACATACAGGGCTTATAAGGAAAAGTAAATAATGAAATGCCACAGTCAGACGTTTGAGCGACATCACATAAAGGCTTATAAGGAAAAGTAGATAATGAAATACCATAGTCGGACGTGTGAGCACATCACATAAAGGGCTTACAAAGAAAAGTAGATAGCAAGAAATATCCGGGAGGTAGAACCGTCCCAAGGATCCTCATTGCTCCAAAGGATGCTGTCACACCCTGCATTTTGTAACATGTTATTTGCATCAATGAAGCATGAAAATCTGGACCAGCAAATTTTTTTGGCATCATTTGGCTTTTATTTGGAATTGAGTTTTTCTTCATGTGTTCTTCATGTGCTCATTAAAGTCAACTATTACCTCTTGTAGAATTCATCTCCATACCCAAAACTTCTGCCCAATGATCATGCCAAGTGTTATATAGCAGTATAGTATTTTCTTATAAAAATAATTTGGCCAAAATGTATTTTATAAATTTAGTATTCCAAAAACCCCTGAATTGAGGTTTGCACTGCAAATGCTTGATTTAGGGTGTGAAAATTATTTCAAAAAGTATATTTGAGACCTAGTAGTCATAGGACTCCTAGAAACCACAAAAGTATAATTTTAAAAGTTATTTTCCTATTTTATTTAAAAGCTTTTTCTTAAGGCCATAAATGGTCTTTAATAGGGAATTTTTTTTTAAGTATTTCAAAAATATTTGCCAAAATTCAGAGAGACTCATAGGACATATATTGTCCATATATAAGAGTTTCAACACTTGGTCATGTTCAAAATAATGGGCTAATCCCTCCAAAACCCTTTCTGGATATTTCAAGATTTTGAAATATTTACAAAGGAAATATTCTCCAAAAATTCCAGGGAAATTCTATCATGTCATATATGACATATTTGATGATCTTGCCAAGCCCCATGCCTTGGGAAGCAAGATAACATCCTCAAAACCCTTCAAAACCATTCTGTCCATATTTGAAGTTTGAGCAACTTTACATTGCCAAACATATCCAAATGCTCTCAAACTTGGTGCACATGCTAGAATGGCCTAATAAGGCATCTAGTCCAAATGGCACAAGATTTGGAGAAAGGCAACTTGATCAGAATACCCCAAAACACTTTCTGTTCAAATGCAAATTTGAACAACTTTACATTACCAACTTTTTAACTGGAGCTTCAAACTTTGTGGGCATGATCAATACCCCAAATGATGAAGCTACACCAAGTGGTGCATCAAGGGGAGATGATTAGATTGACTTAAACAAGATGAAGACATTTCTGTTGATTTCTAGGGTTCACCAAAGTTACATTGGCTAGTTTCTTCAAATGAGCCCAAATTTGGTGAAACACCCTATTTTCATATGTCATTCAATCCTGTTAAGTGTCATGGAAAGTGGAGATCATTTGCTTGTCCAAAACTTGATCAAACACCTTCTGCCATTTTACCAAAACTATCATCTTGACCCCTTTTACTATTTACTTTTGCCTCAGCTTTCTACCACAGCTTCATATAGTTACTATCTACCTCAAGTAACTCCCCCATGACCACAACTCCATGGTTGAGGGGTGAAAACCCCAATTCACCTTGCTGGACAGCCAAGTTCTACCTAGTTACCAACTTCATCCCTCTCTCACTGCACCTCCAGAGCATCCAAGGCCACATCGGAGTTGCTTACGTCGCCCTGGACCCCCCAGACACGGCGGACACGCCCAGGGAGCCAATGGCATGACATGGCATGCGATAAGCTCGCTCCAGAGCGCGCTACAGTGCGCCCCCGCACTGTAGCTTCGCCCAATCGCATGCCCCCGACCAACTCGTGCTCCTCCCTCGCGCCAAACGATGCACCTCGACGTCCGCAACCCTCCCCGGCGCTGTCCCCCTACTCCCTCTCCCTCCAGTGGCCGCCCTCGCACGCGCGCTGGCCGCCCGCAACCTCCACTCGTCGGCCTCACACGCGCACGCCCTCTGGAGCCTTCCCTGCTCCTCCTCTCCCCTCTACTAGGCGTGAACCTCGTCCATGATCCTCCCCGACTCGAATGCGAGCGCCTACACGGCCTGTGGCCTCGCCCGTGAGATCGCCTGCGCACAGGTCCACGGGACCTCGCCGTTCCCCTATAAATAGCACGCCCCGAGCCCCTCTAGCAGCACTCAGCTCCTCCTCGCACCCCCAGTAACTCTCCAACACTACTCACTCATCCCCAGAGAGCCTCAGTGCTCGGGATCGACCGGAGCTCCACCGCGTCGGGCGACCGGGGATCTCGCAGTACAGCCCCTCTCCGCCCCGATTCTGCTCGATCTGGAACCGCCGTACCCCACTGACCCGTTCCCCTCCTTCTTCCACTCCTATTGCAGCCCGGAGCGAGCTAGCCAGCAACCTCCCGATGCTCCTCCGCCGTCCCACCTCGCCGCCGACGAACCAGGCCTCTCCGGCGGGCCGCACCACCACCACTGGAACGGCGACTCACTTCTGAGCCCGTTCCTGCCCTCCATTTGCCTCGCCGTGCCCGGAATCGCCGCCGGTGAGCTCGCCGTCGCTTTGGCCGTGAGGTTGAAGATGACAGGCGGGCCCCGCCTGTCATTCTCACTGCTCTCTCTCTCTCCCTCGCAGCCACTGACCGCCGGGCCCCGCCCTTCAGGTTTGAAAACCTGGCGCGCGCGCTGGCTCCCGTGCGGCTGGGCTGTTCGCCCTGGGCCGTGCACTGTGGCCGTTCTGGCCCAGTGGCACAGGGCCATTTCCTTTTAATCTTTTCTGTGATTATTTCAATTAATTTCACAGAATTAATGAAGGAAATATGCCCTAGAGGCAATAATAAAGATGTTATTTGTATTTCCTTATATCATGATAAATGTCTTTTATTCATGCTAGAATTGTATTAACCGGAAACTTAATACATGTGTGGATACATAGACAAAACAGTATGTCCCTAGGATGCCTCTACTAGACTAGCTCATTGCTCAAAGATGGTTATGTTTCCTGGCCATAGACATGAGTTGTCATTTGATCAACGGGATCACATCATTAGGAGAATGATGTGATGGACAAGACCCATCCGTTAGCATAGCACTATGATCGTTTAGTTTAACTGCTATTGCTTTCTTCATGACTTATACATGTTCCTATGACTATGAGATTATGCAACTCCCGAATACCGTAGGAACACCTTGTGTGCTATCAAACGTCACAACGTAACTGGGTGATCATAAAGATGCTCTACAGGTGTCTCCGAAAGTATTCGTGGTGTTGGCATAGATCAAGATTAGGATTTGTCACTCCGAGTGTCGGAGAGGTATCTCTAGGCCCTCTCGGTAACACACATCATAATAAGCCTTGCAAGCAAAAGACTAATGAGTTAGTCACGAGATGATGTGTTACGGAACGAGTA
The DNA here is from genome assembly GCA_902687465.1 of Secale cereale. NCBI lineage: Eukaryota > Viridiplantae > Streptophyta > Magnoliopsida > Poales > Poaceae > Secale > Secale cereale. The sequence goes on along the minus strand of LR738715.1, from coordinate 487,397,315 downwards.
AAGAGACTTGCCGGTAAACGAGATTGAACTAGGTATAAAGATACCGACGATCGAATCTCGGGCAAGTAACATACCGTTTGACAAAAGGAACAACGTATGTTGTTATGCGGTTCTGAGCGATAAAAGATCTTCGTAGAATATGTAGGAGCCAATATGAACATCCAAGTTCCGCTATTGGTTATTGACCGGAGATGAGTCTCGGTTATGTCTACATAGTTCTCGAACCCGTAGGGTCCGCACGCTTAACGTTTGATGACGATCGGTATTATGAGTTTTTGAGTATTGATGTACCGAAGGTAGTTCGGAGTCCCTGATGAGATCACGGACATGACGAGGAGTCTCGGAATGTCCGAGACATAAAGATTGATATATTGGACGGCTATATTCGGACACCGGAAGTATACCGGAAAAGTTTCGGATTTATCGGGAATGCCGGAAGGGGTTACCGGAACCCCCTACGAGAGGGGATGGTCCATAGTGGGCCTAAAGGGTGAGAGAGAGGCAGCCCATAGGGCTGGCCGGCGCCCCCACCTAGGAATCCTAGTTGGACTAGGATTGGGGGGGGGGGGGGGCGCCACCTCTCCTATTCCTTTCCCCCTTCTTCCTTTCGGTGAATCCTACTAGGAATAGGATTGCAATCCTATTCCTAGTAGGACTCCCTCTCTAGCCGCACCAGGAAGGGCCGGCCAGCCTCCCTCCCCTGCTCCTTTATATACGGGGGCAGGGGGGCACCCAAAGACACACAAGTTGAATTGTTTTAGCCGTGTGCGGTGCCCCCCTCCACAGAATCACACCTCGGTCGTACCGTCGCGGAGCTTAGGCGAAGCCCTGCGTCGGTGAACACATCATATCCGTCACCACGCCGTCGTGCTGACGAAACTCTCCCGTGAAGCTCAACTGGATCAAGAGCTCGTGGGATGTCATCAAGCTGAACGTGTGCTGAACGCGGAGGTGCCGTACGTTCGGTGCTTGATCGGTTGGATCGCGAAGAAGTTCGACAACATCAACCGCGTCACTTGACGCTTCCGCTCCCGGTCTACGAGGGTACGTAGACATACTCTCCCCTCTCGTTGCTATGCATCTGGTAGATAGATCTTGCGTGATCGTAGGAAAATTTTAAAATACTACGTTCCCCAACAGTGGTATCAGAGCCAGGTCTATGCGTAGATGATATGCACGAGTAGAACACAATGAGATTGTGGACGATACTAGTCATACTGCTTACCAGTATGTCATACTTTGCTTCGGCGGTATTGTGAGATGAAGCGGCCCGGACCGACATTACGTGTACGCTTACGCGAGACTGGTTTCACCGTTACGAGCACTCGTTGCCTAAAGGTGACTGGCGGGTGTCTGTCTCTCTCACTTTAGCTGAATCAAGTGTGGCTACGCCCGGTCCTTGTGAATGTTAAAACAGCACATACTTGACGAAACATCGTTGTGGTTTTGTATGCGTAGGTAAGAACGGTTCTTGCTAAGCCCGTAGCAGCCACGTAAAACTTGCAACAAACAAAGTAGAGGATGTCTAACTTGTTTTTGCAGGGCATGTTGTGATGTGATATGGTCAAGACATGATGAGTTATACGGTTTTGTATGAGATGATCATGTTTTGTAAAGTTATCGGCAACTGGCAGGAGCCATATGGTTGTCGCTTTATTGTATGAAATGCAATCGCCATGTAATTGCTTTACTTTATCACTAAGCGGTAGCGATAGTCGTGGAAGCAATAGTTGGCGAGACGACAACGATGCTACGATGAAGATCAAGGTGTCAAGCCGGTGATGAAGGTGATCATGACGGTGCTTTGAAGATGGAGATCAAAAGCACAAGATGATGATGGCCATATCATGTCACATATTTTGATTGCATGTGATGTTTATCTTATTATGCTTCTTATTTTGCTTAGAACGACGGTAGCATTATAAGATGATCCCTTACTAAATTTCAAGGTATAAGTGTTCTCCCTGAGTATGCACCGTTGCGAAAGTTCGTCGTGCCGAGACACCACGTGATGATCGGGTGTGATAAGCTCTATGTTCAAATACAACGGGTGTAAGCCAGTTTGGCACACGCAGAATACTCGGGTTAAACTTGACGAGCCTAGCATATACAGATATGGCCTCGGAACACTGGAGACCGAAAGGTCGAGCGTGAATCATATAGTAGATATGATCAACATAAGATGTTCACCATTGAAAACTACTCCATCTCACGTGATGATCGGACATGGTTTAGTTGATTTGGATCACGTGATCATTTAGATGACCAGAGGGATGTCTATCTATGTGGGAGTTCTTTAAATTAATATGATTAAATTGAACTTTAATTTATCATGAACTTAGTCCTGATAGTTTTGCATATCTATGTCGTTGTAGATCAATGGCCCGTGCTACCGTTCCTTTCAATTTTAATGCATTCCTAGAGAAAGCTAAGTTGAAAGATGATGGTAGCAATTACACGGACTGGGTCCGTAACCTGAGGATTATCCTCATTGCTGCACAGAAGTATTATGTCCTTGAAGCACCGCTAGGTGACAAGCCCCCTTCCACTGATGCAGACGCTTTGAACGTCTGGCAGTCGCGGTCTGATGACTACACGATAGTTCAGTGTGCCATGCTTTACGGCTTAGAACCGGGACTTCAACGACGTTTTGAACGTCATGGAGCATATGAGATGTTCCAGGAGTTGAAGTTAATATTTCAAGCAAATGCCCGGATTGAGAAATATAAGATTTCCAATAAGTTCTACAGCTGCAAGATGGAGGAGAATAGTTCTATCAGTGAACACTTGCTCACCATGTATGGGCACTACAATCATATGACTCAACTTGATTGCCAAGTTGATGAGAATAGTGTTATTGATAGAATTCTTCAATCACTACCACCAAGCTATAATGGCTTCGTGATGAACTATAATATGCAAGGGATACAAAAGACAATTCCCGAGCTCTTCGCTATGCTCACAGCTGCGGAGGTAGAAATCAAAAAGGAGCATCAAATGTTGATGGTTAACAATACCACTAGTTTCAAGAAAAAGGGCAAGGAAGGGATTTTCAATGAGAATAGCAAGATTGTTGTTGTTCTCGCAGAAAGCCTCAATTATGGAACCAAGCCTGAAACTGAGTGCTACTACTGCAAGGGGACTGGACACTGGAAACGGAACTGCCCCAAGTATTTGGCGGATAAGAAGGATGGCAAGATGAACAAAGGTATATGTGATATACATGTTATTGATGTGTACCTTACTAATTCTCGTAGTAGTACCTGGGTATTTGATACCGGTTCGGTTGCTAATATTTGTAACTCGAAACAGGGACTACGGATTAAACGAAGATTAGCTAAGGACGAGGTGACGATGCGCGTGAGAAACGGTTCCAAAGTCGATGTGATCGCCGTCGGCACGCTACCTCTACATCTACCTTCGGGATTAGTTTTAGACCTAAATAATTGTTATTTGGTGCCAGCGTTGAGCATGAACATTATATCCGGATCTTGTTTATTGCGAGACGGTTATTCATTTAAATCAGAGAATAATGGTTGTTCCATTTTGATGAATAATATCTTTTATGGTCATGCACCCTTAAAAAGTGGTCTATTCTTACTAGATCTCGATTGTAGTGATACACATATTCATAATATTGAAACCAAAAGATGCAAGGTTAATAATGATAGTGCAACTTATTTGTGGCACTGCCGTTTAGGTCATATTGGTGTAAAACGCATGAAGAAACTCCATAAAGATGGACTTTTGGAATCACTTGATTATGAATCACTTGGTGCTTGCGAACCATGCCTCATGGGCAAGATGACTAAAACTCCGTTCTCCGGAACTAAGGAGCGAGCAACAGATTTGTTGGAAATCATACATACTGATGTATGTGGACCAATGAGTGTTGATGCTCGCGGCGGGTATCGTTATTTTCTGACCTTCACTGATGATTTGAGCAGATATGGGTATATCTACTTAATGAAGCACAAGTCTGAAACATTTGAAAAGTTCAAAGAATTTCAGAGTGAAGTAGAGAATCATCGTAACAAGAAAATAAAGTTCCTACGATCTGATCGTGGAGGAGAATATTTGAGTTACGAGTTTGGTCTTCATTTGAAACAATGTGGAATAGTTTCACAACTCACGCCACCTGGAACACCACAACGTAATGGTGTGTCCGAACGTCGTAACCGTACTTTATTGGATATGGTGCGATCTATGATGTCTCTTACCGATTTACCACTATCGTTTTGGGGTTATGCTTTAGAGACATCTGCATTCACGTTAAATAGGGCACCATCTAAATCCGTTGAGACGGCGCCTTATGAACTATGGTTTGGCAAGAAACCAAAGTTGTCGTTTCTTAAAATTTGGGGCTGCGATGCTTATGTGAAAACACTTCAACCTGATAAGCTCGATCCCAAATCGGAAAAATGTGTCTTCATAGGATACACAAAAGAGACTGTTGGGTACACCTTCTATCACAGATCCGAAGGCAAAATATTCGTTGCTAAGAACGGATCCTTTCTAGAAAAAGAGTTTCTCTCGAAAGAAGTGAGTGGGAGGAAAGTAGAACTTGATGAGGTAATGGTACCTTCTCCCATATTGGAAAGTAGTACATCACAGGAAATTGTTCCAGTGATTCCTACACCAATTAGTGAGGAAGTTGATGATAATGATCATGAAACTTCGGATCAAGTTTCTACTAAACGTCGTAGATCAACCAGAGTACGTTCCGCACCAGAGTGGTACGGCAACCCAGTTCTGGAAATCATGTTACTAGACCATGATGAACCTACGAACTATGAGGAAGCGATGATGAGCCCAGATTCCGCAAAATGGCTTGAAGCCATGAAATCTGAGATGGGATCCATGTATGAGAACAAAGTGTGGACTTTGGTTGACTTGCCCGATGATCGGCAGGCCATCGAAAATAAATGGATCTTCAAGAGGAAGACCGACGCAGACGGTAATATTACTGTTTACAAAGCTCGACTTGTTGCGAAAGGTTTTCGACAAGTTCAAGGAGTTGACTACGATGAGACTTTCTCACATGTAGCGATGCTTAAGTCTGTCCGAATCATGTTAGCAATTGCCGCATTTTATGATTATGAAATCTGGCAAATGGATGTCAAAACTGCATTCCTAAATGGATATCTCAAAGAAGAGTTGTATATGATGCAACCAGAAGGTTTTGTCGATCCAAAAGGTGCTAACAAAGTATGCAAACTCCAGCGATCCATCTATGGACTAGTGCAAGCATCTCGGAGTTGGAATATACGCTTTGATGAGGTGATCAAAGCATATGGTTTTATACAGACTTTTGGAGAAGCCTGTATTTACAAGAAAGTGAGTGGGAGCTCTGTAGCATTTCTAATATTATATGTAGATGACATATTGTTAATTGGAAATGATATAGAATTTCTGGATAGCATAAAAGGATACTTGAATAAAAGTTTTTCAATGAAAGACCTCGGAGAAGCTGCTTACATATTAGGCATCAAGATCTATAGAGATAGATCAAGACGCTTAATTGGACTTTCACAAAGCACATACCTTGATAAGATTTTGAAAAAGTTCAAAATGGATCAGTCAAAGAAAGGATTCTTGCCTGTTTTACAAGGTATGAAGTTGAGTAAGACTCAATGCCCGACCACTGCAGAAGATAGAGAGAAATGAAAGTCATTCCCTATGCCTCAGCCATAGGATCTATCATGTATGCAATGCTGTGTACCAGACCTGATGTGTGCCTTGCTATAAGTCTAGCAGGGAGGTACCAAAGTAATCCAGGAGTGGATCACTGGACAGCGGTCAAAAACATCCTAAAGTATCTGAAAAGAACAAAGGATATGTTTCTCGTATATGGAGGTGACAAAGAGCTCGTCGTAAACGGTTACGTCGATTCTAGCTTTGACACTGATCCGGATGACTCAAAGTCACAAACCGGATATGTATTTTTATTGAACGGTGGAGCTGTCAGCTGGTGCAGTTCCAAGCAGAGCGTCGTGGCGGGATCTACGTGTGAAGCGGAATACATAGCTTCTTCGGAAGCAGCAAATGAAGGAGTCTGGATGAAGGAGTTCATATCCGATCTAGGTGTAGTACCTAGTGCATCGGGTCCAATGAAAATCTTTTGTGACAACACTGGAGCCATAGCCTTGGCGAAGGAATCCAGGTTTCACAAGAGAACAAAGCACATCAAAAGACGCTTCAATTCCATCCGCGATCTAGTCAAGGAGGGATACATAGAGATTTGCAAAATACATACGGATCTGAATGTTGCAGACCCGTTGACTAAGCCTCTTCCACGGGCAAAACATGATCAGCACCAAGACTCCATGGGTGTGAGGATCATCACTTTGTGATCTAGATTATTGACTCTAGTTCAAGTGGGAGACTGAAGGAAATATGCCCTAGAGGCAATAATAAAGATGTTATTTGTATTTCCTTATATCATGATAAATGTCTTTTATTCATGCTAGAATTGTATTAACCGGAAACTTAATACATGTGTGGATACATAGACAAAACAGTATGTCCCTAGTATGCCTCTACTAGACTAGCTCATTGATCAAAGATGGTTATGTTTCCTAGCCATAGACATGAGTTGTCATTTGATCAACGGGATCACATCATTAGGAGAATGATGTGATGGACAAGACCCATCCGTTAGCATAGCACTATGATCGTTTAGTTTAACTGCTATTGCTTTCTTCATGACTTATACATGTTCCTATGACTATGAGATTATGCAACTCCCGAATACCGTAGGAACACCTTGTGTGCTATCAAACGTCACAACGTAACTGGGTGATCATAAAGATGCTCTACAGGTGTCTCCGAAAGTATTCGTGGTGTTGGCATAGATCAAGATTAGGATTTGTCACTCCGAGTGTCGGAGAGGTATCTCTGGGCCCTCTCGGTAACACACATCATAATAAGCCTTGCAAGCAAAAGACTAATGAGTTATTCACGAGATGATGTGTTACGGAACGAGTAAAGAGACTTGCCGGTAAACGAGATTGAACTAGGTATAAAGATACCGACGATCGAATCTCGGGCAAGTAACATACCGTTTGACAAAAGGAACAACGTATGTTGTTATGCGGTTCTGACCGATAAAAGATATTCGTAGAATATGTAGGAGCCAATATGAACATCTAGGTTCCGCTATTGGTTATTGACCGGAGATGAGTCTCGGTCATGTCTACATAGTTCTCGAACCCGTAGGGTCCGCACGCTTAACGTTTGATGACGATCTGTATTATGAGTTTTTGAGTATTGATGTACCGAAGGTAGTTCGGAGTCCCGGATGAGATCACGGACATGACGAGGAGTCTCGGAATGTCCGAGACATAAAGATTGATATATTGGACGGCTATATTCGGACACCGGATGTATACCGGAAAAGTTTCGGATTTATCGGGAATGTCGGAAGGGGTTATCGGAACCCCCTACGAGAGGGGATGGTCCATAGTGGGCCTAAAGGGTGAGAGAGAGGCAGCCCATAGGGCTGGCCGGCGCCCCCACCTAGGAATCCTAGTTGGACTAGGATTGGGGAGGGGGGGGCGCCACCTCTCCTATTCCTTTCCCCCTTCTTCCTTTCGGTGAATCCTACTAGGAATAGGATTGCAATCCTATTCCTAGTAGGACTCCCTCTCTAGCCGCACCAGGAAGGGCCGGCCGGCCTCCCTCCCCTGCTCCTTTATATACGGGGGCAGGGGGGCACCCAAAGACACACAAGTTGAATTGTTTTAGCCGTGTGCGGTGCCCCCCTCCACAGAATCACACCTCGGTCGTACCGTCGCGGAGCTTAGGCGAAGCCCTGCGCCGGTGAACACATCATACCCGTCACCACGCCGTCGTGCTGACGAAACTCTCCCGTGAAGCTCAACTGGATCAAGAGCTCGTGGGACGTCATCAAGCTGAACGTGTGCTGAACGCGGAGGTGCCGTACGTTCGGTGCTTGATCGGTTGGATCGCGAAGAAGTTCGACAACATCAACCGCGTCACTTGACGCTTCCGCTCCCGGTCTACGAGGGTACGTAGACATACTCTCCCCTCTCGTTGCTATGCATCTGGTAGATAGATCTTGCGTGATCGTAGGAAAATTTTAAAATACTACGTTCCCCAACAATTAAATATTTGTCCAAATGAATTAATTCCAACTCCTAAAATCTTGTAAAATTCCAACCTATTTAATGGTGTCACTTTCACACATGTCCATGAAACTTTCGTGTTATGTTCAAATTTAAATTCAAATTTGAGCATTAAAACTCCTGTTCAAAAATCCTTAGATTCCATTCTGTCACTCCAAAACTCCAACTAAGAATTTTTTCCATCTTAGTTTTCCCTCTAGTATTTAACAAAAATATGTTGACATTTTTCTGAGCACCTTGATTTTTCTGTTTTTATTGTGGTCTTATTTTTCCGTTGTTATTTTGCGACGTTTAGATACCGTATTTGACGAGGTTGCTGAAGAAGAAGGTGGAGAAGGATTTGAAGACTTTGAAGACCAAGCCAATCCAGGCAAGCAGCCCTTTGACCATGATACACTTGTGTTCTTCGGAACCCATTTGTTTCTGAATGCATGATGATAAGAGTTATGATGGTAACCTAGTTATGAACCACCACATGATGCATGCTTACTCATGATCTTGCTATGTGCTAGATGTCATGCAAATGGTTAGTAGTGATGCTTAGTGATGCATGTGAGACATGAACCTTCGTGGGTGAAATCTTTTCATAAACCCCATCGGGTGCCCCTAATGCCCGAGGGTGATGTTGAGTTAGGTCATCGCTTGAGGAAGAAGTGATGTGCCGGTAAAAATCTTGTGCATGGGTGAAATGATGGATTAGATTTATGTGTGACTACCGTCCCAACTAAATATGTGGAACCACTCTACCCCATATGGTACGGGGCGTTATTGATTACTTAGGTCGATACTAGCATGGTTCTCGCATTACTAGTGACGGGAAGACTTGAGGTCTTTCCCGGGACGGGGTCGTGCTTGGATAGACGACCATGACTGTTTTCACAGGGCACCGGACACACCGTTGGTCCCTTCGTGTACGCGTGACATTGAAATAGGGAAAGTCCCATGATCTATTGTTTGTACTCGAGGGACGTGTACCAACGAGTGGACTCTATGTTAGTGTCGTCTAAGGAAAGATAATGACCGGGTGCTTCCCCAGAGTACTTGAGGTACTGCGGGATCGTGGATGACACGAAAGCTTCCCGGATCTTGTGGGTAAAGTGCGCAACCTCTGCAGAGTGTAAAACTATTCGAATAGCCGTGTCCACGGTCATGGACAGTTGGGTGGTGCTACTTAAACTATGTCCAGAATTTTACTACATCGGTGAAATCTTGTGTGAGTGATGAGTCAAGGTGGTGACTGGACTCGTTGAGCTGAATCATATTCATGTTGATATCGGTAACCTGTCTTCGAGGTTATGTGAGTTTATTGATGCATACACTTGATGGTAGAATATTTATTCTAGCCCATTGCTAGATTGCCCATTATTGTTCAATTGCATTTGTTACTTTGAACCAAATCATGGGTTGCTTGCGAGTACATTCAAAGTACTCATTGGCTTGCCACTGGTTATTTAATTGGCCAGGCATGGAGGAACAGGAATATGAAGAAGAGTTCTATGGAGATGAACATGCGAACTAGGATGATATCCCAGTCAGAATGCATGTAGGGTTAAGGCAGATGGCATGGGTTCTACCTATCATCGAAGACTTCCGCTATTTGAGTTATTTGCTATTCAGCCCTTGAGGCTTTATCTATGTAAGACTTGGCCATAATGGCCTTAATTTGTGTAAGACGGTATGTATGGATGTAAGACTCTTGTTATTCAGCTTCTGTGTGTTCAGTGAGCATTGATCTCTGGGATCACTGTACCCGTGCATTCATTGATCTCGACTTCTAAGTCGGGGTCCCCACAGAGCTGGTATCATAGCCATCCTGACTGTAGGAAGCCTTAGTTAGCATGGGCGTTAGTTAGATGAGACCCCTTTTCAAAAACATTCTGAACCTCTCTTCTTTTCTAAACCTTACCAACCTGAGATTTCATCAGCTTATTAACCTCTCCTGTTCCACCTGTGTAGATGGCTGCTGTACCTCAAGAGCACCTGACCACTGGGTTTCCCTTCCTTCTCGAGGATAGCCTCAAGGAGTGCCAGTTCCACCGAGCACCCATCCTCACCTACCTTGAGCATTGGGTTAGCGAAACTGAGGTGGAGTACCATGTGGAAGTGATCGTGAAGGCAAACAATCCTCCCACAAGTTGGTTCTTCGAGTGACCCCAGATGGCAACATTACCTCTCGCTGTCGAGGCTGCTGCACTCAAGGCACTAACCTGTCTCCGCGAACTTCTTCCGGAGATGGCAGCCAAGATGACAACCCGCTTCTTGCCTTACCGGAAGGAAGGTGAAGATGAAAGCAGCGCACTAGCCCCTCCACTGAAGGAAGGACTCCAGCTTCGATTCCAGACCTACTTCAGTCTATGTGCCGACAGCTTGGCACAAGACTTGGCCTCGGAATCGATGAAGCTCCGAGAAGAACTTTGCAAGACCAAGGCACTTCTTCGTCGAGCACAAGAGAAGATCGATAGGATCAAGAAGGAAGGTGCGCCTCCAGGACAGTCCGCTATCGCATACCGAGGCGGAAGGCCCTCCGGAGATGTATCTTCCAAGGATGAAGAACCACCTCGGCGACGCCGGATGAAGGCAAGGGAATATCACAAGCTTTTCTCGGAACCACCGACAAAGCACCGTCGTATCCAACTCCTCCACTCCCCCACACCCTCAAGTAACAAGGGGGCCCAGACAGATGAAGACAAGGAGGAAGACCCCGAAGAGCCAGAATACGCGACCGAGCATTCCGCCGCTTAGGCATTATTCGCTACTCGGATATGCCAGTTCGTGACCTCTACGGTAGGATAGGTCGTGTAACCCCTATGCGCACTCGAGTCCTTGTATGGTTCATATGAAACCGTCTAGTGTTTTCTTTTGTTTTGTTCGGATGTATGTCGTATTCTTCCTTCGGGAATGTGTAAACGACTGCATCACCCATTTGGATTTTAATGAATGTGTTTGGCCTTTCGGCCCTTGCATGATTTGATTAGTGTCACACCCACCCCCTTACTAGGCACCCGTCTATCTTGCTTTCCCTCTTCCAAGTCATGAGACCTTTTACCGCTCCAACAGGATGCCTGTTGTAACTCGTACTGGTACCTCTACCCAGCAGCCTGAAGCCGGAGCATCCGCTCAGTCAGAAGCTGGCCACGACCAAACCAACGACCAAGCTCCACCACCACCACCTCCTCCGAACATGGACATGGCTCAGCTTCTCCAAGCTTTCCGAGAGGAACGCCAAGCCAACACCGCTGCCCTTCAGTCGATTGCTCAAGCTGTCACCAACAACCGCCAGCCGGCGGGGAATGGCAATGGACGCTCCACGTTGGCAGAGTTCAAGAAGCACGCACCGCCAACTTTCATCGAGACTGCTGAACCCCTGGATGCAGACGACTGGGTCCGCACCATTGAGGACTTGCTGGAACTAGTCGGATGCACCGAAGACCGCGAGAAGGTGGCTTATGCAGCCCACTGCCTCGGGGGGACTGCTAGAGCTTGGTGGGATGGATTCAAGGTCATGCATGCTGAACAAGACATCACTTGGGTCAACTTCAAGGCAAAATTCCGCAAGGCCCACATTCCTTCCGGGATCATGGCTATCAAAAAGCGTGAGTTCCGAGCCCTGAAGCAAGGAAGTGGCACTGTCAAGGAGTACATGCAGAAGTTCAGTGTTCTGTCAAGATATGCCACTGAAGATGTCAGCACTGATGCTGCAAAAAGGGAGCGCTTCATGGAAGGCCTCAATCAGACTCTGCAGTATTCACTTATCGTGTGCGATTGCCCAACCTTCCCTGACCTGGTGAACAAAGCACTCATGCTTGAAGACAAGCGGCGTGCTTTGGAAGACACTCACAAGGGCAAGATGGTCAGCAAGGGAAGTTCCAGCAACCAGAAGCCTCGTCCGTGGCAGTCAGCCCGGGCCAAGCCAACCTATCAGCAACCAGGAGCTCCTGCACCTCGCACCAACTATCAGCCTCAGCAGTATGCCAACCCAAGGCCAGCCTTCAACCCCAATAACAGTGGTGGCAACAAGATCAACAATCCAAACCAAGTCACTTGCTTTGGATGTGGTCAGTCAGGACACATCTCAAGGGTGTGCACCAACAAGAAGCCTGATGCCCCGCGCCCCAATGCGCAGAACCCAGGACAAGGCCGCGGGATGCCACCAAGGAACCCAGCTCCTCGCAACCCACCTAACCATGGGAAGGGGCGTGTGAATCCCGTCACTGCTGAAGAAGCCCAGGAAGACCCGGACGTCGTGCTGGGTACGTTCCTTGTCAACTCAGCACCTGCAACTGTCTTGTTTGATTCTGGAGCAACGCATTCATTTGTCACTCAAAGATTTGCATTAAAAAGTGGCATGACCCCTACACCCCTGAATAACCCTATGGTGGTACAAACCCCCGGAGCAGAGATGAGAGCCAAGATAGGCTGTAAAGGAGTCAGTATTACCATTAACGGTGTGGACTTCCTAGCAGACCTTATCATCCTAAGATCGCAAGGTTTGGATGTGATCCTAGGGATGGATTGGCTCAGTAAGCACCAAGGCTTATTGGACTGTGCCAACCGGACTGTCACTGTGACCAATGACCAAGGAGTCGAAGTCAAGTTTACCCCCAACTCCTCTTCCGCTCAAGCCGTTCAAGTCAACTGTCTATCTAAAGTTGGGCTAGAGCAAGTACCGGTGGTATGCGAGTATCCTGATGTCTTTCCGGATGAGCTACCGGGAATGCCCCCTGACCGTGACATTGAGTTCATCATCGAGCTCGTGCCCGGGGTAGGACCCATCTATAAGAAGCCTTATAGAATGGGGACGGAAGAATTAGCCGAGTTGAAGAAGCAGCTGGAAGAGCAGCTGAGGAAGGGATTTATCCGCCCAAGTGCCTCCCCTTGGGGATCACCCGTTCTGTTTGTGGCAAAGAGGGACGGTACCATCCGCTTATGCATTGACTATCGTTCCCTCAATGAAGTTACAATCAAGAACAAAGATCCACTTCCTAAGATTGAAGATCTGTTTGATCAGCTCAGCGGAGCCAAGGTGTTCTCCAAGATCGACCTCAGATCTGGGTACTACCAACTGAAAATCAGACCCCAAGATATTCCGAAGATGGCATTCGTAACCAGATATGGCCTGTATGAGTGCACGGTCATGTCCTTTGGGTTAACCAATGCCCTAGCCTATTTCATGTATCTCATGAATAAAGTCTTCATGGAATATTTGGATAAGTTCGTTGTTGTGTTCATCGATGACATTCTTGTCTTCTCGAAGACGGAGGAAGAACACGAGCAACATTTGAGGATGGTCCTAGACAAGCTTCGGGAGCACCAACTATATGCCAAATTCAGCAAGTGTGAGTTCTGGCCGCATAAAGTTGGATTCTTAGGTCATGTCTTGACCGAAGAAGGATTATCAGTTGATCCCGCTGTCGGGGAAACTGGTCGCCCACGAACCCCTATGGGACCGGAGCTCCTTCTACGGTACGACAAGGGTGCGGAGGGAGCAGGAAGAGCGGATCGAGGGGCACACGCAGGAAGTTTACCCAGGTTCGGGCCGCGCGGACGCGTAAAACCCTACTCCTGCCTTGGTTGTTATGAGTTCTCGAGCTCGGGAGCTTGAAGATCTACAGTACTAGCTATGCTGAGCGTAGGAGTGATCGAGTTTCTGCGATCGAACCCCCTCTACGTTGTGCATGGGCCTCCTTTTATAGCTCGAAGGGGTCACCGACAGGTGTTAACGTAGAGGAGGGCAAAAGTGTAAAAATGGTGGTAATTGTAACAGTGCACGAACAGTGTATGCACAGTGGTCTATACCTAACCCTGACGGTGGGGGACAAAGGCATTGAATGCCCATCGCCGTCATCCCAAAAGCGTCCGCCCGGGCATCTCCGTTCGCCACGACGATAGCCTCGTCACCGCGGCTCGCCACCGTGTACCCCAGGCTGCACAACCATCCGCCACGTGCCCCTGGAAGGGCCCCAGGGCGACGCGTGGCTAGATGAGCTGGAGCGCAGGCACATAGTGTAAGCCTTCCCCGGCAAGCACCTTGCCGGGGTTGCTACCTTGCCGGGCCTGAAAGCTTGCCGCTCTCCGGGTCCTGCCGGGGCGCAGGATGCGCCGCGATATCTCCTGAGGTGCTGTTCTTTGGCCTACCTGGCGAGCTCCTCTTGCCAGGGTCTTGTGCTGGAATGATAACCTTGAGCCTGGCGCGGCCTTCCCGGCAAGCTCCTCTTGCCGGGGCCTTGTTCTTCTGATTTGTATACTTTGTTCTTGAATGGCTTCAAAAGGATCCAGAGTGGGCTTCGGCGGGGCGCATGGTGAGCGAGACCACGGGACACCGCTACTGCCCGTGCACAAGTCAGGATACTAAGGTACCCCTACTTTAGTACACCGACAGGAGCCCCCGGGCCTGGGCCACACACGGTGCCGAGCGCTGTTGGGCCAGGCCCAGAACAGTGCACGGGCACACGCGGCCCACGGCGCGCCGTTTCCCAATCCAGATTCGCCGCATCCCTCCCTAATGGCACACGTCAATTGCAGCGTCGTGGGAGAGATCGTGGCCTATTTCTTTAATGGGGAAATGCGGAACGTCCCCCACTTCCCCCTTAAAAGCAGAGGAAGCAGGGGCAGTTTCCCCCATCGCTTTCATTGTGTCTTGAATCTCCAGAAACCCCTGCTGCTCTTCGCCTCCCCAAAGGTCGACAGAGAGCCGAGCTCCGCCCTTCCTCCGCCGTCTTCATCACCCACAGCGCCGTCGACCTCCCTCGCCGTCCCCGCCATGGCCCCGAAGAGCGACAAGGCAAAGAGCGACAAGGCGAAGAAAGAGAAGTCTGGCAAGGCGGCGAGGCTGGCAGCTATGCGGAGGAGGATGGTGGTCTTCCTGCCGAGGCTCGGCGCGAGGGAGCTGCGGGACAAGTATTACTTGTTCTGGGCGAGGGAGACGAAGGCTCACCCGCGCACCAGGGTCCTCCCCGCCGAAGCCGTCGACCTGTACCCGGGAGGTTACCACTTCTTCGCTTTGTTCTTCCATTGCGGCCTGTGTCCTCCGTATTCAGAGTTCTTCTGCGATGTGATGAACACATATGGATTCCACCTCTTAGATTTCACCCCGAACGCCATCCTCACTTTGGCCATTTTCGCACATCTGTGCGAAAACTACGTCGGGGTCCACCCAAACGTAGCTCTCTTCCGCCACTTCTTCACACCTAGAGTAGAGTCCGGATCTCCACTCTCCGGCGGTATCTCCTGGATCTTCAGGCTCGGCAAGAAGGAAGCTTACTTGATTGGAGAGCTTCGCGGCAAGTGGGAAGAGTGGAGGGCTGATTGGTGCTGGGTCATGGAAGATGAGCCCGAGCAGTTCACCTCGCCGCGCCGGACTGCAGTAGTGCGCGGCAAGGATTGGAGTGACTTGGCCCCGGAGGACGACAAGCTGCAGATTGCCCTCACTAGGATCCTTCGTCTCCGGGCTGCCAACCTTACTGTAGGAGAAGTCGGGGCCGATTTCCTCCGCCGCCGCATTGCTCCTCTACAGGAAAGGAAGAGACCTGCTCGGGAGTTCGGCAACGCGGCAGACCGCATGAGGCTGCGCCCCGGGATTCAAGGGGATGGTCCAGGAGCTGTTCAAACATGACCCCAAGCACAAGGAGTGGTTCACCCCGTCCCGGGGAGTAGTTCCGTTGTGCAACAACACTGCTCTTAGTGCCATCCGCGCGGCAATGCCCGAGTGCGATTCCCACGGGGTTGTCCCCACTTGGCTGACGCCTTCAGAGGAGACTGTGCAGGCCTTCTTCGACAGCTTGGTCGAACGACCACAAAACCCCGAGGAGAAAAAGGGTCTCACCCGGGCGACCACCGAGCGGGATGTGGCATATATAGCCAACAGGATGGAGGAGGCCGCCGCAGCGGCGGCCGCGGGAGAATTTGGCTACACCGTGGAGGAAGCGGAAGCGGCGGATGCGGTGAGTCAGGCTGAGGAGGAGGAAATCCTCAAGCTGTTGAAGATTGCTCCCGAGGAGTTCGCCGGGGAGCCTGCCGGGACGAGCGAGGCTGCCGGGCAAGGCACTGAGTCCAGTGAGCCCGCCGAGGAGGATGCCGAATCTGGCGATTCTGACGAAGACTCCGGCGGGTCTCTGAACCTCGACGACGCCTCCTCATCCTCAGAAAACTCTCCGCCACCACCAAGTCCTCCACCGCCGCAGAAGAAGCGCCTCTGCAAGACCGCCGAGACGGCGAGGCCACCGGCGCCCCGACAGCAGCCGAAGCGTCGTGCGACGCGCGCCACCACGATGAGCAAGGTCGTTAATGAGGCACCCCATGTCCCCACGGCAAGAGGAGGGGGGTCTTCCCGGAGCGGCTCTGGTGTTCCTTCCACCCCTCGGTCCTCGGGGACGACCGGAGCGGGGTCTTCACAACCCACGGCTCTGGAGCCCGCCAAGCTCCTCCAGCTCCTCCAGCTCCTCGCGCTGGAGCGCGCAAGGCGGAGTTTGACTTCTCCGCCCTCAGCTCCGATGAAGAGGAGGAAGAGTAAGCACTTGCAATTACTATTTCCTTTGATTTTTGTTGCTTTCGTCTTGATTTCTCTTGCTTGGTTCTGATCTTGTTTGGCTTCCAGGACGTTGACCCAGAGGATGGCGAAGAGGGCCAAAATCCATGTGGTTGGCCTCGAGGACGACGAGCCTGCCGAGGCGACGGGGGATGCGCCAGCGACAAACTTGCCGGACCAGCCAGCTGCTCCAGAGAGCAGCCCCCAGTGCAGCCCCCAGCATAAGCCTTGTGTTCACTTTTCCGCTTGATGGGCGCGCTTGAGCTTGTTACCCTTATTGATGTCTTGTTGTCTTGTGCAGAAGTGGAGCCGCAGCCGCAGGAGCACCAAGAGGCCACCCCCGACGAGCCGCGTGTTCCACCCTCCCCGCCAAGGACGGGCTCCCCGGCGAGGGACAGCGCTCCGCCAAGGATGGGTACTCCGCCAAGGGCGAGTACCCCGCCAAGGGCGAGCACCCCGACAAGGGTGAGCACCCCGCCAAGGGAAGGCGCCAGCGGCCCTCCGCCGGCGGGGGCTTCTTCTACGCCGCCAAGGGAGAACTCCCCGGCGAGGGAGCTGTCACATCCCTAGTTAGCATTTGCATTAGGACCTAGCTAGAGTGTGCATCATGTTTACTTTTCAAAGAAACTGGAAATGGGATTAACAGAAACCCTAGCACCCCTCTCCTAACAACTAGGGTTTGATAAAATATTTTCCAATGTACCCAAAATGCCCTTCAAAAATGTTCATCATTTCTGCCTTGGTCTTAAACCTCTGCCAAAAATGGTGCACAATTTTCTAGGACACTCTAGGGCTTTGGATTAAATCATATGGTATTTGTATTTGGGCATTTAAATACTTAAAAATATTTTAAATGCTCAAATAATCATGAACTATAATGTTTCCTACTGTTCATATTATATACAGTGGGCATGACAAGTTTCATGAGTTATAAAAATGTTTTGGCATTTTTATTAATTGAACAAAGCTGCAAAAGAAATGAAACAGAAAAGTAAATAGGAAAAATAAATAGGAAGAAGCAGTTTTACCTGAGCCCACTTACCTGCTCGCCCAGATGGCCCAGCCCACCAGGGGCATCCCCGTCTTCTTCGTAGCGCTAGCGCACGAAGCAGCTCGGTGGCGAGCGCCGCCGACGCGCCGGCCACCTCCTGCCTGCCTGGCTGGCCCCTCGACCCTCTGGATGGACTAGGACGATGCCACGCAGACCCCTCGACCGTTTCCCCTCTCCCCCGTGTCTTTCCCCCACCTCTCTCCCCTCCGCCGAGCTCCCTCGAGCGAGCTCGTCGCCGTCGATCGCTGCCACCGCGCCCTACGCCACTCCCTCACCTTCCCGACGCACCACTAGCTCCGCCGCATCGCCCCGAAGCTCCCCACCGACCCACACGACGCCAGTAGCCCCGCAACGCCCTCCCCACCGTCGTCTTCAACCTTCGGCACCGGAGATCGCCGCCGCCCGTACACCGTCGTCCGACCTTCCCCGAGCTCGCTTCGACGCCCTCTGCGACCGCTGTGAGCTCACGCTTCGAACCCCCCTCTCCACGGGCCCGTTTATGCCTTGTAGCCGCCGCCCCCTTTGCTGACCGAAGATCACCGCCGCCGGCCAACTCGTCGCCGTGGCCATAGGCACCGTGCCTCGTGGCTGAGCACGCCATTAGGATCAGTAGATCACCAGCAAGCTAGTGCCAGCTTTAACTACTCCTACCGTGCACAACAACACCATCCCGGCCAACTCCGTGCGAGCACCGCCGCGGACGAGCTCGTCGCCGTCGACTCCGGCGACCTTTCGACCAACCATTGGCACCGTTGGATGCGGTGCATCACCAGGAGCACACAGAGCCCATCCGCGCGGAAAATGGTTGCCGGAACAAGGATTCCGACGAGTCACCGCCGTGCGAAATGGTCGCCGCCGGCCAAACTCCGGCGGGTTGACGTGGCCTGTTGTTTAGGAGCTAACAGTAATTAGATTAACCACCACAGTCACTGACAGTGGGCCCCCTTTGTTTAGTCAAACCCAGTCAACCCTGGTTATGACCGGAATTAGCTCCTGAGACACTGACATGAGGGACCCACCGGTCAGGTTTGACTTGGACCGGCCCTGTTGACTGCCTGACGTTAGCATGATGTCATGCTGACGCAGTAAAGGTTTTTCTGGGATTTTAGATTTATAAATAATTCAGGAAATTCCAGAAAATACCCAAAACTTCTAAAAATCATATAAAATCAACCATAGCTCAGATGGAAAAGATTTATATATGAAAAATGATCAGAAAAATCCAATCTTTCCAATGGCACTAGTTTCATGCATGTTTGAACAAGTTAACTTGCTGTATACATCAAAAACATGATAATGCACTTATTTAAATAATAGTTTGAGCTCCAATTTGAATCCTTGATTCAAATAGGTTCAAACCCTTCTGGTTTTAGTTGCATTAGCCAACACACATGCATCTTGCCATGTCATGAGCATGCATCATATTGTTGCATTTGTTTGTTAATGATTGTATCGCCGGTATTCTCTGTGTTAGGTCTTGCTCCCGAGGATACTGCTGTGTATCCAGTTGAAGAGCAGTACTCGACAACTACTTTGTCAGGCAAGCAATCATTGATCATTCTGATACAAACCCAATCTTCTCGCTCCTGCTCTCTTTTACTGCATTAAGGCAACAGCGTGTGAACTGCTACTTGCTGCGGTAGTTGAACTCTATCCCTTGCATGACCTGTCATTGCCATAGTAAATAGTTGAAACCCACTAGCATGTGTAGGAGTTGATTGAGCCATGTGATGTGTGATCCACCGTGCTATTTGTTTATGTTGCCTGCTATGCTTAGAATTGTGTCTGGTCTGGTTCATCTGGGTGATGGATCACAGTGAAATGATCATACCAATAAAGAGAAGGAAGTGTGGAATACGCTTGGTAAAGGTATCGATGAAAGGCCATGTAGGAGTACATGGTGGGTTGTTTCATTGGAATCGTCCATAGGACCCGAGATCTGTATGTGTGGTTCAAGTTACAGCTACTACCACACATTGGGATCCTTAATTGATCCTCTCGGCTTATTAATTACCCTTGATCTCTGTCCAGGAGTTGCAACTAGTTTCTGGTGTTTATAGCTTACTGGAGGTCGTGCACAACGCTGACCCTCGGAGTGGGTTGTGATGCGACAGGTACATGGCACGGTGTACCGGTTGCCCGTTTGGTAACTCGGGAACCCTGTACACATCGTTTGGGGCCGTGAGCGACACCCCGGCCGGATCTCCCCACGGATGGAACCCAAATAGGCGATAAACCTGGACGAGAGACTTGAGTAGTTAGCCAGGTCGTGGCCGACACCCCCGTTGGGCTTCCGCTTGAAGGTTGCCGAGTACACGCCGAGTAAACGGCGATAAGTGGTGAAAGCGTGTGTGAATAGGTACACCCCTGCAGGGTTATCAAACTATTCGAATAGCCGTTGTTCGCGGTACGGACTACTTGGTTGCTCTTACAGTTCATAGACAAGTTGATGGATACTACTAAAAGCCTCAAGATAAGTGTGAGTGCCGTGGATGGCCCTTCCATAGGATGACGGAAGAGGATCGTCGGTAGTGTATTGATGTGGTGATTAGAGGACTCGTGTTCGTAATAACATCTTGCAATCTGTTGAGAGTTGTGGTATAGGTTAGCCAAGGTCAAAGCTGGCATTCTGCTATGAACTCCACTACCCCCCCCCCCTTCATAATGTTGCATGTATGATAGGTTCTGTGGTAAGACTTGCTGAGTACCTTTGTACTCATGTTTGTTTAATAACTGTTGCAGAGGAGAACCCTGCCCCTACTGATCTATACTCATGATAGGTTCTACATAGACGTTGACGTCGACGAGTAGCTTGACACCCAGACGGAGATCTGGAGCTTGTGAAGGGCCTTGTAGATAGTCAGGCTACACCAAGCCTGTTTTATTTTCTAAGTTGTCTGTACTCAGACATGTAGCTTCCGCTTGTGCTTGTATGACTGTATGACTTGAGTGTTGGGTCATGTGACCCCTACCTGTATGGATATGTTATGTATGGCTCTTGGAGCCTTTTAAATAAAGTACTTGGAGTCATAGAGTTCTGTTGTGATGCAATGTTGTATTTGCACATATTGAGCATATTGCGTGTATGTTTGAAATGCTTGGTATGTGTGGGATCCGACACCTAGTTGTTTTCATTTGGTAGCCTACCTTATAGGGAAATGCCTCCTAGTGATTCCAATGAGCCTTGGTAGCTTGCTACTGCTCGGAACACGTAGGCTAGCCGGCATGTGTCCTTCTTCGTTCCTGTGTCTGCCCTTAGGGGAAATGTCACGCGTTGTTCCTTTAAGTCCATGTAGCTTGCTACGACTTGGGTTCATACGTTGATGACCGACACGTTCGTTGCTGGGTCATGGATGCCTGTCTCTGTAATTTAGTGCCACTTTTGGTTTATAACTAGCCATGTCGGCCCGGGTTCTCTGTCATATGGATGCTAGCGACACTGTCAGATACGTGTGCCAAAATGCGCAAACGGTCCCGGGCCAGGTAAGGTGGCACCCGTGGGGTTACCGTGCGTGAGGCCGCAAAGTGATATGACGTGTTACAGCTAGATCGGTGTGACTTAGGATCGGGGTCCTGACAGCGTTGGCATCAGAGCTGGACTGCCTGTAGGTTTCTCAAGCCAAACTGGTCGATGTTGAGTCTAGAAAAATTCTTAGTTATATGTAGGGGAATTGATTGTGGAAGGGAACGTAAGGCTCTTTTACTCCTTTACCTTATGCCCTTCTGATCTGAGTCAGTCTATTCTTTCTACGGGGATTTAGGACTAGGCCTCTTATCCTTACTAGGTTCACGTGTTACTAATCCGTAGACTCTTAGGATTGTTGGTTTCAAGCCTCAGTTCAGTTTCTATCCTTTTAGTATGATGATTGTTGGACCGGAACCTTGATATGGATTGTTGAGTGGCTATGCTATCATTTGTATGATGTCTCAAATCTCTGTTTGAGCATTTACAGTTGTTATGCTGCCCGATTTCTTCCAGAAACACTAATGCCTTTGCATTATTCCGTGTTTCAGATGTCTGGCCGCATCCCTCACCAAGTGGTTCGTTTGACTCGGTGCATTAATGTGCCCGGTCACACGGCCATGCTAGTCCGTGTGCTGACCGAGACCGGTTATCGCTGGTATCCTGAATACACCGTGGAGGAACAGTACCGGGATTTCAATCAGAGTCAGTATTTCTGCACAGTCCGGATATACCCCTCATATCCCGGAGCTAATGATCCCATCCATTGGTCTTATGGACTCGGGATTACCATCGAGATGGCAGTGCAGGATGCCGCTTATTCGATGATGACCATTCTCTGTGCTAGGCATGCCCTGTTGCTGAACACTGAGTTCTGTTACATGCCAGCTTCGCTTCCCGGAAAGGAAGGCTACTACACTAGTCTGTATACTGATGCTGCTCATGAAGAGCCACTGCTTCAGACTACTGTTCAGATGTTGGAGGATAGGGACCGTGAGGTCCGTGCCCTCCGAATGGAGCTGTATAACACTCGAGCCGCCCACTGGACTACTTTGACACGGCTTGCACCTGCTGTGCACGCCGGATATCTGGACATGCGGGATTTGTACCCCGTGCGGACTCGTCTGCCTGATCGCATGGATTGGCGTGACGTTGGGGGTATTACACCTCCACGTGGGCGTCGGTTACCACCAGCATCGGGACCGAGACCACACCCATGCCCCTATGGTCCACAGCCTTCGAGTGCTCGCGGGTTCCAAGATCCATCTGTTCCACTTCCAGGCTACGGTGGTAACCTTTACGAGGATTACTACGCGAATGTCTGAGCGAGGCCGTGGTTGTAGTAGTATTGTAGTAGTTGTATTTCCACAGTCCTGCTTGTCTTGTGGAATATGACTTAGTGTGTACTGAATTCCGGAGGTGTAGTTAAATAATGTATAGGAGCTTGGAATGCCTCTGATGGGATGTATCGTCTTTCACCGCAGTTGTACTTTAGCCTTGGCTTGTACTAAACTTTGTATGGTGTGTATGACCACTGGTGTATATATAGCAGTTTCTATATTACCATGTCGTACGGATGAACGTCTTTGCATTCCGTGTCATCCATTACATTCTGCACTTCTATGTCAAATTTTTGCCATCCTTGTCTAAACCGTTGTTTTGTTTTCCTAGGATGGTCAACACTCGCAACACTCCTGCTGCTTAGGAGCAGGGTGAGGCTAGTGGGGCTAGAGATGGGAATCTGCCTCAGCCACCCTCCTTGGCGGAAGTTATGCTTGAAGCAGAACGGAACAAGAGAGAGACCAACCGTCTGCTGGAACGCATAGAGAAGAACACTGGGTTCCGTCAGAGGAATGACGTGGTGTCAATCCACGATTTTATCAAGATGTGTCCACCGAAGTTCCATCACTCCACTGAACCTTTGGATGCTGATGACTGGCTATGTAGTATTACCCACAAGCTACACTCTGCCCGTGTGGCCGAAGCTGACAAGGTTATCTACGCCGCCTACCATCTTGAGGGCCCTGCCAGTCTTTGGTGGGAATACTTTGAAGCTATGCGTCCTGCTGGCCAAGTCACTACCTGGGTTGAATTCAGTGAGGCATTCCGTGAACACCACATTCTGGAAGGTCTCATGGATCGCAAGCGGGAGGAATTCTGCAATTTTACCCAGGGCCGTTTAACTGTGGATGGCTACAGTCGCGAGTTTGGTAACCTGGCACGCTATGCACCTGAGGAAGTATCCACTGATGCTAAGAAGCAGGTGAGGTTCCGCAAGGGACTCAGCCCTGAACTCCGCCGAGATCTACGTCTACACGAGTGCACTTCCTTCCAGAAGTTGGTAAACAAGGCTATCAGTGCTGAAACAGGCCAAACCGACTTCGAGGCCACCCGCAAGCATACTCGAGACTTTGGTTCCTCATCCGGCTCTGGCTCTCACAAGCGCCGTGTGTGGGTTCCTAACACTGCTCTGCCACCCAAGTACACACCGAGGCCATCCTATGAGGCGCCTCGCCCAACTCAACAGTTTGCACCTGCTAAGACCTATGGAGGACCACCTTCCAACTTTGCTCGACGCACCACCACTGTGACATGTTTCAAGTGTGGAGAACCGGGACACTACATGCGTGATTGTCCCCAGAACCAGCCAGGAAAAACCGTTGGCCGTGGCAAGCCAACCGGCAAGGTGAATTATGTCAAGCCAATCCCCAATGCACGTGGTCATGTCAACTATGTCTCTGCTGAGGAAGCTCATGAGGATCCTAACGTCGTCCTTGGTACGCTTCTCGTCAACTGCCATCCGGCATCTGTTCTTTTCGATACTGGAGCATCCCATTCGTTCATATCTGAGAGCTATGCTCGATTGCACAACATGACTTTTTGTGACATGCCTACTTCCATGGTTATTCAAACTCCTGGTTCAAAGTGGCAAACCTCTACGGTAAGCCATGGAAATGAAATCCTTGTCGATAGACTTGTTTTCCTAGCATCTTTAATCGCTCTCAACTCCTCGGACATAAACATCATCTTGGGTATGGATTGGATGACAACTCATTACGCCAAGATTGATTGCTTTACTAGGACCGTTCAATTTACACATCCATCCGGCAAGATAGTCAATGTCTTGACTCGAATGGCTGAGCGTCAGCTCTACTCTCTTAATGCCAGCCCTCTACCAGAACTCGAAGATATCCCGGTAGTCCGTGACTTCCCGGATGTTTTTCCAGAAGAACTGCCAGGAATTCCACCTGACAGAGATGTCGAGTTCATGATAGATCTTATCCCTGGAACTGTCCCAATCTCTAGGAGACCTTATAAGATGGCACCACTAGAATTAGCTGAGCTAAAGAAACAACTCGATGAGTCCTTGCAAAAGGGTTTCATCCGTCCTAGTTCTTCCCCTTGGGCTTGCCCCGTCCTCTTCGTTAAGAAGAAGGATGGAACGGAGCGGATGGTTGTAGATTACCGACCTGTCAATCTGGTCACCATAAAGAATAAGTATCCGCTTCCCAGGATCAACGACCTGTATGATCAGCTCGATGGATCCTCAGTCTTCTCTAAGATGGATTTGAGGTTGGGCTACCATCAAATCAAAATCAAGAACGGGGACATTCCTAAAACGGCTTTTGTTACTCGTTATGGCCAATATGAGTACACCGTTATGTCCTTTGGGTTAACCAATGCCCCAGCTACCTTTTCTCTGTTAATGAATTCTATATTCATGGAGTATTTGGATAAATTCGTCGTGGTATACCTCGATGATATACTCATCTATTCCAAGAACAAGGAAGATCATGCCGAGCATTTAAGGCTGGTATTGACGAAACTTTGAGAGCACCGCCTTTATGCCAAATTCTCCAAATGTGAATTTTGGTTGCCAGAAGTAACCTATCTAGGTCATGTGATCTCTGGCAAGGGTATTGCTGTCAATCCCGAGCGAGTTCAAGCCGTACTTGATTGGACTCCTCCTGAATCGGTCAAGGAAGTTAGGAGTTTTCTTGGCTTAGCGAGCTATTGCCGACGCTTCGTCGAGAATTTCTCCAAGGTTGCTAAACCTCTAACCGAACTCCTCAAGAAAGATAAAAAGTTTGAGTGGACCCCACAGTGCGAGTCCAGTTTTCGGGAACTGAAAAGACGCCTGACATCTGCACCTGTACTGGTACCACCAGACTTTTCCAAGGATTTTATAATCTATTGCGACGCCTCGCGACAAGGACTAGGTTGCATTCTCATGCAAGATCGTCAAGTGATTGCATACGCATCCCGACAGTTGCGTCCACACGAGGATAACTATCCTACTCATGATTTAGAGCTTGCAGCTGTAGTCCATGCACTCAAAACATGGCGACATTACCTCCTTGGTAATCGCTGTGAAATCTTCACTGATCATCAAAGTTTGAAGTATATCTTCACCCAACCGGATTTGAATCTCAGGCAAAGACGTTGGGTTGAGTTGCTCACAGACTACGACTTAGGAATCACTTACACCCCTGGAAAGCCCAATGTCATGGCTGATGCACTAAGTCGTAAGTCATATTGTAACAACTTAATGTTACAACAAAGTCAACCACTTCTCCACGAGGAATTTCGTAAGCTTAACCTTCACATTGTTCCTCGAGGATTCCTTTCCACCTTGGTGGCGAAACCTACCCTTATGGATCAAATCATAGTTGCTCAGCGGTATGATAAAGGCATATCTCGGATCAAGGAGAACATTGCTAGCGGAGTTGCTAGAAGTTTCTCTATGGATGATCGAGGTGTAGTGTACTTCGAGAACCGCTTGGTGGTACCCAAGAAACCACAACTACGACAAATGATTCTTAACGAGGCTCATGAATCTCCTCTCACGATTCATCCCGGTAGTACCAATATGTATCAGGATCTACGTCAGTGATTCTGGTGGACTAGGATGAAGAGAGAAATCGCTCAATTCATTGCTAACTGCGACGTTTGTCGTCGAGTCAAAGCAGAGCATCAACGGCCTGCTCGCACCCTTCAACCTTTAGCTATTCCTGAAAGGAAATGGGACAAAGTCGGTATGGACTTCATTACCGGGTTTCCCAGGTCCAGGAAAGAGAATAATGCTATCTTCGTCGTTATCGACCGCCTCTCTAAAGTAGCTCACTTCCTGCCTGTTCGAGAGAGTATTACCGCTAGCCAGCTAGCAGATTTGTATGTCTCTCGGATAGTATCACTTCATGGTGTGCCGTTGGAGATTAACTCAGACCGTGGAAGTCTTTTCACTTCACGATTTTGGGAAAGTTTCCAGAATGCTATGGGAACTCATCTCTCTTTCAGTACCGCCTTCCATCCCCAGTCAAGTGGTCAAGTGGAACGAGTCAATCAAATTCTGGAAGACATGCTTCGAGCCTCTGTCATCTCTTTCGTTATGGATTGGGAGAAGTGTCTTCCATTTGCCGAATTTCCTTATAACAATAGTTATCAAGCCAGCCTGGGTAAAGCCCCCTTCGAAGTTCTGTATGGACGAAGGTGTCGAACACCTCTTAACTGGTCAGAAACCGAGGAAAGACAATTCTTTGGCCCGGGTATGATTCAGGAAGCAGAAGAGCAAGTTCGCATCGTTCGTGAGAGATTGAAAACAGCCCAGTCTCGCCAAAAGAGCCAATATGATAGTCATCATAAGGCTGTGACTTTTGAAGTCGGCGATAAGGCTTACCTTCGGGTTACTCCTCTTAAGGGAACCCATCGCTTCGGTATCAAAGGCAAATTGGCCCCTCGTTTCATCGGTCCTTTTCGCATTCTTGCCAAACGAGGAGAAGTTGCCTACCAATTGGATCTACCTCCGCACCATTCCAGAGTTCATGACGTGGTCCACGTTTCTCAACTCAGGCGTTGCTTCTCGGATCCTATCCGCGGAGTGGACCACGAAACGCTTGATCTCCAGGACAATCTCACATATCGAGAATACCCCGTTCGTATTCTTGATCAAACCGAGCGCACCACTCGACGCCACAATATCAAATTTCTCAAGGTTCAATGGTCACATCATTTCGAGAGTGAAGCTACTTGGGAAAGGGAGGATCGTCTTCGACTTGAGTACCCCACCCTCTTTCCGGAGGAACCCGAATCTCGGGACGCGATTCTTTTAAGTGGGGGTGAGTTGTCACATCCCTAGTTAGCATTTGCATTAGGACCTAGCTAGAGTGTGCATCATGTTTACTTTTCAAAGAAACTGGAAATGGGATTAACAGAAACCCCAGCATCCCTCTCCTAACAACTAGGGTTTGATAAAATATTTTCCAATGTACCCAAAATGCCCTTCAAAAATGTTCATCATTTCTGCCTTGGTCTTAAACCTCTGCCAAAAATGGTGCACAATTTTCTAGGACACTCTAGGGCTTTGGATTAAATCATATGGTATTTGTATTTGGGCATTTAAATACTTAAAAATATTTTAAATGCTCAAATACTCAGGAACTATAATGTTTCCTACTGTTCGTATTATATACAGTGGGCATGACAGGTTTCATGAGTTATAAAAATGTTTTGGCATTTTTATTAATTGAACAAAGCTGCAAAAGAAATGAAACAGA
Source organism: Secale cereale (assembly GCA_902687465.1). Lineage (NCBI taxonomy): Eukaryota > Viridiplantae > Streptophyta > Magnoliopsida > Poales > Poaceae > Secale > Secale cereale. Next base: position 487,369,576 of record LR738715.1, on the reverse strand, counting down.
AAAGTAAATAGGAAAAAAAAATAGGAAGAAGCAGTTTTACCTGAGCCCACTTACCTGCTGGCCCAGACGGCCCAGCCCACCAGGGGCATCCCCGTCTTCTTCGTCGCGCTAGCGCACGAAGCAGCTCGATGGCGAGCGCCGCCGACGCGCCGGCCACCTCCTGCCTGCCTGGCTGGCCCATCGACCCTCTGGATGGACTAGGACGATGCCACGCATACCCCTCGACCGTTTACCCTCTCCCCCGTGTCTTTTCCCCTCCTCTCTCCCCTCCGCCGAGCTCCCCCGAGCGAGCTCATCGCCGTCGATCGCTGCCACCGCGCCCTACGCCACTCCCTCGCCTTCCCGATGCACCACTAGCTCCGCCGCATCGCCCCGAAGCTCCCCACCAACGCACACGATGCTAGAAGCCCCGCAATGCCCTCCCCGCTGTCGTCTTCAACCTTCGGCACCGGAGATCGCCGCCGCCCGTACGCCGTCATCCGACCTTCCCCGAGCTGGCTTCGACGCCCTCTGCGACCGCTGTGAGCTCACGCTTCGAACCCCCCTCTCCACGGGCCCGTTTATGCCTTGTAGCCGCCGCCCACTTTGCTGACCGAAGATCACCGCCGCCGGCCAACTCGTCGCCGTGGCCATAGGCACCGTGCCTCGTGGCTGAGCACGCCATTAGGATCAGTAGATCACCAGCAAGCTAGTGCCAGCTTTAACTCCTCCTACCATGCACCACAACACCATCCTGGCCAACTCCGTGCGAGCACCGCCGCGGACGAGCTCGTCGCCGTCGACTCCGGCGACCTTTCGACCAACCAGTGGCACCGTTGGATGCGGTGCATCACCAGGAGCACACAGAGCCCATCCGCGCGGCAAATGGTTGCTGGAACAAGGATTCCGACGAGTCACCGCCGTGCGAAATGGTCGCCGCCGGCCAAACTCCGGCGGGCTGACGTGGCCTGTTGTTTAGGAGCTAACAGTAATTAGATTAACCACCACAGTTACTGACAGTGGGCCCCCTTTGTTTAGTCAAACCCAGTCAACCCTGGTTATGACCGGAATTAGCTCCTGAGACACTGACATGAGGGACCCACCGGTCAGGTTTGACTTGGACCGGCCCTGTTGACTGCCTGACGTCAGCATGATGTCATGCTGACGCAGTAAAGGTTTTTCTGGTATTTTAGATTTATAAATAATTCAGGAAATTCCAGAAAATACCAAAAACTTCTAAAAATCATATAAAATCAACCATAGCTCAGATGGAAAAGATTTATATATGAAAAATGATCAGAAAAATCCAATCTTTCCAATGGCACTAGTTTCATGCATGTTTGAACAAGTTAACTTGTTGTATACATCAAAAACATGATAATGCACTTATTTAAATAATAGTTTGAGCTCCAATTTGAATCCTTGATTCAAATAGGTTCAAACCCTTCTGGTTTTAGTTGCATTAGCCAACACACATGCATCTTGCCATGTCATGAGCGTGCATCATATTGTTGCATTTGTTTGTTAATGATTGTATCGCCGGTATTCACTGTGTTAGGTCCTGCTCCCGAGGATACTGCTGCGTATCCAGTTGAAGAGCAGTACCCGACAACTACTTTGTCAGGCAAGCAATCATTGATCATTCCGATACAAACCCAATCTTCTCGCTCCTGCTCTCTTTTACTGCATTAAGGCAAAAGCGTGTGAACAGCTACTTGCTGCGGTAGTTGAACCCTATCCCTTGCATGACCTGTCATTGCCACAGTAAATAGTTGAAACCCACTAGCATGTGTAGGAGTTGAATGAGCCATGTGATGTGTGATCCACCATGCTATTTGTTTATGTTGCCTGCTAGGCTTAGAGTTGTGTCTGGTCTGGTTCATCTGGGTGATGGATCAGAGTGAAATGATCATACAGATAAAGAGAAGGAAGTGTGGAATACGCTTGGTAAAGGTATCGATGAAAGGCCATGTAGGAGTACATGGTGGGTTGTTTCATTGGAATCGTCCATAGGACCCGAGATCTGTATGTGTGGTTCAAGTTACAGCTACTACCACACATTGGGATCCTTAATTTACCCTCTCGGCTTATTAATTACCCTTGATCTCTGTCTAGGAGTTGCAACTAGTTTCTGGTGTTTATAGCTTACTGGAGGTCGTGCACAACGCTGACCCTCGGGGTGGGTTGTGATGCGACAGGTACATGGCACGGTGTACCGGTTGCCCGTTTGGTAACTCGGGAACCCTGTACACATCGTTTGGGGCCGTGAGCGACACCCCGGCCGGATCTCCCCACGGATGGTACCCAAATAGGCGATAAACCTGAACAAGAGACTTGAGTAGTTAGTCAGGTCGTGGCCGACACCCCCGGTGGGCTTCCGCTTGAAGGTTGCCGAGTACACGCCGAGTAAACGGCGGTAAGTGGTGAAAGCGTGTGTGAAGAGGTACACCCCTGCAGGGTTATCAAACTATTCGAATAGCCGTTGTTCGTGGTACGGACTACTTGGTTGCTCTTACAGTTCATAGACAAGTTGATGGATACTACTAAAAGCCTCAAGATAAGTGTGAGTGCCGTGGATGGCCCTTCCGTAGGCTGATGGAAGAGGATCCTCGATAGTGTATTGATGTGGTGAGTAGAGGACTCGTGTTTGTAATAACATCTTGCAATCTGTTGAGAGTTGTGGTATAGGTTAGCCAAGGTCAAAGCTGGCATTCTGCTATGAACTCCACTACCCCCCCCCCTTCATAATGTTGCATGTATGATAGGTTCTGTGGTAAGACTTGCTGAGTACCTTTGTACTCATGTTTGTTTAATAACTGTTGCAGAGGAGAACCCTGCCCCTGCTGATGGGTTCTACATAGACGTTGACGTCGACGAGTAGCTTGACACCCAGACGAAGATCTGGAGCTTGTGAAGGGCCTTGTAGATAGTCAGGCTACACCAAGCCTGTTTTATTTTCTAAGTTGTCTGTACTCAGACATGTAGCTTCTGCTTGTGCTTGTATGACTGTATGACTTGAGTGTTGGGTCATGTGACCCCTACCTGTATGGATATGTTATGTATGGTTCTTGGAGCCTTTTAAATAAAGTACTTTGAGTCATAGAGTTCTGTTGTGATGCAATGTTGTATTTGCACATATTGAGCATATTGCGTGTATGTTTGAAATGCTTGGTATGTGTGGGATCCGACACCTAGTTGTTTTCCTTTGGTAGCCTACCTTACAGGGAAATGCCTCCTAGTGATTCCAATGAGCCTTGGTAGCTTGCTTCTGCTCGGAACACGTAGGCTGGCCGGCATGTGTCCTTCTTCGTTCCTGTGTTTGTCCCTTTGGGGAAATGTCACGCGTTGTTCCTTTAAGTCCATGTAGCTTGCTACGAATTGGGTTCATACGTTGATGACCGACACGTTCGTTGCTGGGTCATGGATGCCTGTCTCTGTAATTTAGTGCCACTTTTGGTTTATAACTAGCCATGTCGGCCCGGGTTCTCTGTCATATGGATGCTAGCGACACTGTCAGATACGTGTGCCAAAATACGCAAGCGGTCCCGGGCCAGGTAAGGTGGCACCCGTGGGGTTACCGTGCGTGAGGCCGCAAAGTGATATGACGTGTTACAGCTAGATCGGTGTGAGTTAGGATCGGGGTCCTGACAGGAGCCCGCTACCGAAGAGGCCCGCGCAGGTAGCCCTTGTACTCTTCTTTTCTTGATGTCTTCTTTTTTGGATATTTGCTTGACGATCTTTTCTTTTCTTTTTCTTCTGTCGGATCCGCCCGCCCCAGAGCCGATGGAGACGGCGACCATCGCCGAGGAGGACATGTGCGGCAATGCTGGCGACGCCACCACCACCGAAGGAATGGCTGGTGCCGACGAGCCAGCCGCTGAAGAGACCGCCCCGACCGCTGACGCTGCGGCAGGGGAAGGGACCGGCGACCGCACTGCTGGCCCTGAGGCCGCAGGAGCGCCGGACGCTGCACCGGCCGTCCACCCCTCCGCCCCTGCGGCTGGGTCGGGCGTCTATCTGGAGGCCGCCAACGAGGTCTTTATCCAAGTCCCGTGGGCGTCCTCATCAAGGGCACCCGCGGAGGGGGAGACCTTCGACGGAGAAGTTCTCGCCTTCGCCGGGCTGAGGGTTGTCGACGCGCCCGGCAGCAGCAACGAGGCCGAAGAGGAGCAACTCCTACGTCGACTCCTGGGTTTGTACCAGGCCAGGCAATCCAAGCTGGAGTCCCGAGAGGCTCTGGCTGCCAAGGCCGGTGCCGATCTGGAGAAGCGCGCCGCGGAGCTCCGTGCCGCCAACCAGGCGGCCCTCCGAAACTTGGCGGAGGAGCGTGAAGAGCTTGCCGGAGCACACCAGGCGTTCCTCCTCGAGAAGGCCGAGGTGGAGGAGCAGCAGCGACTGGCCACCGAGGATCTGTCTCGGCGGGAGGGAGAGCTCAACCAGCGGAAGGTCGACCTCGAAAGTCACGAGGACGACCTCACCGCTCGTGAGCAGGCCATTGGCAGGGCTCTGCAGGAGGCGAGGGACGCCGCTGCTGCAGCAGAGACCGCCAAGAGGGATCTGGAGGCCCGGGTGGCGTAGATGGAGACGAACTTGAAGGCGAGTGAGGACAGGGTTGCCGCGCTCAACTTGGCGCGGGAGAAGGACGCCCACACCAACTCGGAGCTGCAGGTCCGACTCTACGAGAAGGGCAAGGAGCTCAACGACGCCAAGGACTCCATCGCCGACTTGGAGCTGAAGGTTTCCACCCTCAACGACTCACTTGACGCTGCCCGGGACCGTGAAACGAAGCTGAAATAAGACCTCCGGTCCGAAAGGGCGCTGTTGGACAGCGCCGCGTTGTCGCAGAACAACTTCCAGCGGACGGTGGAGCAGTGGACCGAGGAGCTCGTCGCCTCCGCCGCCAATATCGACAAGGAGATGGTGGCGCTGAGGGCGGAGCACCTCGTGTACTCCCCCGACGAGAGCCTCCCCCACAGCGCCAAGCTGAGCCTGTTCTTCAGGGGAGTGGCGCCGGCTCTCGCGCGGCTACGGGAGAAGATCCCGCGCAGCTGGCTGACGAGGCGCGCCGGCTTTGCACGGGTACTATGGAACGGGTGTTGTCGAAGATCGTCTACCGCAACCCCGGGATCAACGTCGTCAACGTCCTCCGGACCCTCTCGCCCAAAGCTGATCAGGAAGCGTTGAAGGCACAAGTTGCCCACATTGTAGCCAAAGCGGGCAAGATCAAGAGGGTCGACGGAGACAGAAGAGACTAGGCTCCCTTCTTTCTGCTTCCTTTGCCGTCGATTAAGTCATGGGTAGTAGTTGATTAGAACAGCGGCAAGCTATCTTGTAATATAACTTTATTTCGTAAAACCCTACTCCTGCCTTGGTTGTATTGAGTTCTCGAGCTCGGGAGCTTGAAGATCTACAGTACTAGCTATGCTGAGCGTAGGAGTGATCGAGTTTCTGCGATCGAACCCCCTCTACGTTGTGCATGGGCCTCCTTTTATAGCTCGAAGGGGTCACCGACAGGTGTTAACGTAGAGGAGGGCAAAAGTGTAAAAATGGTGGTAGTTGTAACAGTGCACGAACAGTGTATGCACAGTGGTCTATACCTAACCCTGACGGTGGGGGACAAAGGCATTGAATGCCCGTCGCCGTCATCCCAAAAGCGTCCGCCCGGGCGTCTCCGTTCGCCACGACGATGGCCTCGTCACCGCGGCTCACCACCGTGTACCCCAAGCTGCACAGCCATCCGCCACGTGCCCCTGGAAGGGCCCCAGGGCGACGCGTGGCTAGATGACCTGGAGCGCAGGCACACAGTGTAAGCCTTCCCCGGCAAGCACCTTGCCGGGGTTGCTACCTTGCCGGGCCCGGAAGCTTGCCGCTCTCCGGGTCCTGCCAGGGCGCAGGATGCGCCGCGATATCTCCTGAGGTGCTGTTCTTTGTCCTACGTGGCAAGCTCCTCTTGCCAGGGTCTTGTGCTGGAATGTTAACCTTGAGCCTGGCGCGGCCTTCCCGGCAAGCTCCTCTTGCCGGGGCCTTGTTCTTCTGATTTGTATACTTTGTTCTTGAATGGCTTCAAAAGGATCCAGAGTGGGCTTCGGCGGGGCGCATGGTGAGCCAGACCACGGGACGCCGCTACTGCCCGTGCACAAGTCGGGATACTAAGGTACCCCTACTTTAGTACACCGACAGGAGCCCCCGGGCCTGGGCCACACACGGTGCCGAGCGCTGTTGGGCCAGGCCCAGAACAGTGCACGGGCACACGCGGCCCACGGCGCGCCGTTTCCCACTCCAGATTCGACGCATCCCTCCCTAACGGCACGCGTCAATTGCGGCGTCGTGGGAGAGATCGTGGCCTGTTTCTTTAATGGGGAAATGCGGAACGTCCCCCACTTCCCCCTTAAAAGCAGAGGAAGCAGGGGCAGTTTCCCCCATCGCTTTCATTGTGTCTTGAATCTCCAGAAACCCCCGCTGCTCTCCGCCTCCCCAAAGGTCGACAGAGAGCCGAGCTCCGCCCTTCCTCCACCGTCTTCATCACCCGCAGCGCCGTTGACCTGCCTCGCCGTCACCGCCATGGCCCCGAAGAGCGACAAGGCGAAGAGCGACAAGGCGAAGAAAGAGAAGTCTGACAAGGCGGCGAGGCTGGCAGCTATGTGGAGGAGGATGGTAGTCTTCCCGCCGAGGCTCGGCGCGAGGGAGCTGCGGGACAAGTATTACTTGTTCTGGGCGAGGGAGACGAAGGCTCACCCGCGCACCAGGGTCCTCCCCGCCGAAGCCGTCGACCTGTACCCGGGAGGTTACCACTTCTTCGCTTTGTTCTTCCATTGCGGCCTGTGTCCTCCGTATTCAGAGTTCTTCTGCAATGTGATGAACACATATGGATTCCACCTCTTAGATTTCACCCCGAACGCCGTCCTCACTTTGGCCGTTTTCGCACATCTGTGTGAAAACTACGTCGGGGTCCACCCAAACGTAGCTCTCTTCCGCCACTTCTTCACACCTAGAGTAGAGTCCGGATCTCCACTCTCCGGCAGTATCTCCTGGATCTTCAGGCTCGGCAAGAAGGAAGCGTACTTAATTGGAGAGCTTCGCGGCAAGTGGGAAGAGTGGAGGGCTGATTGGTGCTGGGTCATGGAAGATGAGCCCGAGCAGTTCACCTCGCCGCGCCGGACTGCAGTAGTGCGCGGCAAGGATTGGAGTGACTTGGCCCCGGAGGACGACAAGCTGCAGATTGCCCTCACTAGGATCCTTCGTCTCCGGGCCGCCAACCTTACTGTAGGAGAAGTCGGGGCCGATTTCCTCCGCCGCCGCATTGCTCCTCTACAGGAAAGGAAGAGACCTGCTTGGGAGTTCGGCAACGCGGCAGACCGCATGATGCTGCAGCCCGGGTTGAATTACAACTTCACTGTCTTGGAACTCAAGGGGATGGTCCGGGAGCTGTTCAAACATGACCCCAAGCACAAGGAGTGGTTCACCCCGTCCCGGGGAGTAGTTCCGTTGTGCAACAACACTGCTCTTAGTGCCATCCGTGCGGCAATGCCCGAGTGCGATTCCCACGGGGTTGTCCCACCTTGGCTGACGCCTTCAGAGGAGACTGTGCAGGCCTTCTTCGATAGCTTGGTCGAACGGCCACGCAACCCCGAGGAGAAAAAGGGTCTCACCCGGGCGACCACCGAGCGGGATGTGGCATATATAGCCAACAGGATGGAGGAGGCCGCCGCAGCGGCGGCCGCGGGAGAATTTGGGTACACCATGGAGGAAGCGGAAGCGGCGGATGCGGTGAGTCAGGCTAAGGAGGAGGAAATCCTCAAGCTGTTGAAGATTGCTCCCGAGGAGTTCGCCGGGGAGCCTGCCGGGACGAGCGAGGCTGCCGGGCAAGGCACTGAGTCCAGTGAGCCCGCCGAGGAGGATGCCGAATCAGGCGATTCTAACGAAGACTCCGGCGGGTCTCTGAACCTCGACGACGCCTCCTCATCCTCAGAAAACTCTCCGCCACCACCAAGTCCTCCACCGCCGCAGAAGAAGCGCCTCCGCAAGACCGCTGAGACGGCGAGGCCACCGGCGCCCCGACAGCAGCCGAAGCGTCGTGCGACGCGCGCCACCACGACGAGCAAGGTCGTCAATGAGGCGCCCCGTGTCCCCGCGGCAAGCGGAGGGGGGTCTTCCCGGAGCGGCTCTGGTGTTCCTTCCGCCTCTCGGTCCTCGGGGACGACCGGAGCGGGGTCTTCACAACCCACGGCTCCGGAGCCCGCCAAGCGCCCGAGGGAGCCTTCTCTTCCAGCTCCTCGCGCTGGAGCGCGCGAGGTGGAGTTTGACTTCTCCGCCCTCAGCTCCGGTGAAGAGGAGGAAGAGTAAGCACTTGCAATTACTATTTCCTTTGATTTTTGTTGCTTTCGTCTTGATTTCTCTTGCTTGGTTCTCATCTTGTTTGGCTTACAGGAAGTTGACCCAGAGGATGGCGAAGAGGGCCAAAATCCCTGTGGTTGACCTCGAGGACGACGAGCCTGCCGCGGCGACGGGGGATGCGCCAGCGACAAACCTGCCGGACCAGCCTGCTGCTCCGGAGAGCAACCCCGAGCGAAGCCCCTAGCGGAAGCCTTGTGTTCACTTTTCCGCTTGATGGGCGCGCTTGAGATTGTTACCCTTATTGATGTCTTGTTGTCTTGTGGACAAGTGGAGCCGCAGCCGCAGGAGCACCAAGAGGCCGCCCCCGACGAGCCGCGTGTTCCACCCTCCCCGCCAAGGACGGGCTCCCCGGCGAGGAACAGCGCTCCGCCAAGGATGGGTACTCCGCCAAGGGCGAGTACCCTGCCAAGGGCGAGCACCCCGACAAGGGTGAGCACCCCGCCAAGGGAAGGCGCCAGCGGCCCTCCGCCGGCGGGGGCTTCTTCTACGCCGCCAATGGAGAACTCCCCGGCGAGGGATCCCGCTACCGAAGAGGCCCGCGCAGGTAGCCCTTGTACTCTTCTTTTCTTGAATTCTTCTTTTTTGGATATTTGCTTGGCGATCTTTTCTTTTCTTTTTCTTCTGTCAGATCCGCCCGCCCCGGAGCCGATGCAGACGGAGACCATCGCCGACGAGGACGTGTGCGGCAATGCTGGCGACGCCACCACCACCGAAGGAATGGCTGGTGCCGACGAGCCAGCCGCTGAAGAGACCGCCCCGACCGCTGACGCTGCAGCAGGGGAAGGGACCGGCGACCGCACTGCTGGCCCTGAGGCCGCAGGAGCACTGGACGGTGCACCGGCCGCCGACCCCTCCGCCCCCGCGGCTGGGTCGGGCGTCTATCTGGATGCCGCCAACGGGGTCTTTATCCAAGTCCCGTGGGCATCCTCATCAAGGGCACCCACGGAGGGGGAGACCTTCGACGGAGAAGTTCTCGCCTCCGCCGGGTTGAGGGTTGTCGACGCGCCCGGCAGCAGCAACGAGGCCGAAGAGGAGCAATTCCTACGTCGACTCCTGGGTTTGTACCGGGCCAGGCAAGCCAAGATGGAGTCCCGAGAGGCTCTGGTTGTCAAGGCCGGTGCCGATCTTGAGAAGCGCGCCGCGGAGCTTCGTGCCGCCAACCAGCTGGCCCTCCGAAACTTGGCGGAGGAGCGTGAAGAGCTTGCCGGGGCACACCAGGCGTTCCTCCTCGAGAAGGCCGAGGTGGAGGAGCAGCAGCGACTGGCCACCGAGGATCTGTCTCGGCGGGAGGGAGAGCTCAACCAGCGGAAGGTCGACCTCGATAGCCACGAGGACGACCTCACCGCTCGTGAGCAGGCCATTGGCGGGGCTCTGCAGGAGGCGAGGGACGCCGCTGCTGCAGCAGAGACCGCCAAGAGGGATCTGGAGGCCCGGGTGGCGTAGATGGAGACGAACTTGAAGGCGAGCGAGGACAGGGTTGCCGCGCTCAACTTGGCGCGGGAGAAGGACGCCCACACCAACTCGGAGCTGCAGGTCTGAATCTCCGAGAAGGGCAAGGAGCTCAACGACGCCAAGGACTCCATCGCCGACTTGGAGCTGAAGGTTTCCACCCTCAACGACTCACTTGACGCTGCCCGGGACCGTGAAACGAAGCTGAAAGAAGAACTCCGGTCCGAAAGGGCGCTGTTGGACAGCGCCGCCTTGTCGCAGAACAACTTCCAGCGGACAGTGGAGCAGTGGACCGAGGAGCTCGTCGCCTCCGCCGCCAATATCGACAAGGAGATGGTGGCGCTGAGGGCGGAGCACCTCATGTACTCCCCCGACGAGAGCCTCCCCCACAGCGCCAAGCTGAGCCTGTTCTTCAGGGGAGTGGCGCCGGCTCTCGCGCGGCTACGAGAGAAGATCCCCGCGCAGCTGGCTGACGAGGCGCGCCAGCTTTGCACGGGTACTATGGAACGGGTGTTGTCGAAGATCGTCTACCGCAACCCCGGGATCAACCTCGTCAACGTCCTCCGGACCCTGCCGCCCGAAGCTGATCAGGAAGCGTTGAAGGCACAAGTTGCCCACATTGTAGCCAAAGCGGGCAAGATCAAGAGGGTCGACGGAGACCGAAGAGACTAGGCTCCCTTCTTTCTGCTTCCTTTGCTGCTGTCAATTAAGTCATGGGTAGTAGTTGATTAGAACAGCGGCAAGCTATCTTGTAATATAACTTTATTTTGGATAATCAATGCAGAGTTATCTCCCTTGTTTAGTCCCTTCACTTTGTATGCTTTCCACCCTACGCTTTTAGGGAACTTGCCGGCAAAGGGACCCTCGCCGCGAGCGCTGAGTGCGGGACTCTTAGCAGCCTGCTAGCAATGTCCTTGCCGGCAAGAAACCTTGCCGCAGCTAGTCGCAGCACACTTAGATTGCTGAGCGAACTCGGAAACAAAGTAAGGGCGCGACACTTGTCGCAGATCACTTAAGCCGTTGAGCGTGCTCGAAACAAAGTAAGGACGCGGCTAGCCACGGGTAGGTTCCTCCGCGCACAGGTTTTCCATACAAAGTGTGGTCGTTCAAGGAAGACAACTAATTTTTTTTTTAAATTTGAATTGCTCAAATTCTGGCAACTTAGCTTTTATGGATTGTTTGCTTCTCGGCAAGGCTTCCCTTTCTTGAATAGCACCTGGTTCACACCTCCATATCCTTCCCCCCCGGCAAACTTGTGCGCGAGGAACACTTCTTCTGTTTAAGAGAGAAAGGAAAAGGGGAGGAGACACAAGTATGGGGCCCTGCGGCTTGTTACTGCTTACCAGGGATGTGTGCTGCACAAAATGTTAGACGATACACGCAAGTAAAAGAAAAAGGCATGAAATGACAATTGGTGCGAACCACAAAAAGTTTTACTGATGCACGGGGTCTGCGCCCGGCTTTGTACAAAGGTTTACATGCAACAGCGGCGAGACTTGTACAAAAGGTGGTCGCCGGAGCGGATCACGGCAACCGCGCCTTATGGGTGAAAATTGCGAAGATGCTCTATGTTCCAGGAATTGCTCACCGGTAAGCCTTCTTCGGTCTCAAGGCGGACAGCGCCGGGCCTTGTGACTTGTCTCACCCGATAAGGGCCTTCCCACTTTGGCGTCAACTTGTTGGAGTTCTTGGCGGACTGAACGCGCCGAAGAACAAGGTCGCCTTCCTCGAGACTCCTGGCCCTGACCTTGCGGCTGTGGTAGCGACGCAAGGCTTGCTGGTATCGAGCAGCTCGTACAGCAGCCTGGAGACGGTCCTCCTCAAGGAGCAATGCATCATCTTGCCGCAGTTGCTCTTGCTCGAGGTCGTCGTAAGTGAGTACTCGAGGAGACCCGTATACGAGTTCCGTGGGGAGAACTGCCTCTGCTCCATAGACAAGAGCAAAGGGTGTATGTCCGGTGGCTCGATTTGGTGTCGTCCTGATTGACCAAAGAGCCGCCGGCAACTCTTCTATCCAGTTTCTTCCACACTTGTGCAGCCTGTCGAAGGTTCTTGTCTTGAGCCCGCGCAGCACTTCAGCATTGGCCCTCTCTGCTTGACCATTGCTCCTTGGGTGAGCAACGGAAGCAAAGCAGACCTTGGTGCCAAGGTCTTGGACGTACTGCATGAAGGTGCGACTTGTGAACTGTGTGCCGTTGTCGGTGATGATCCTGTTAGGGATTCCGAAACGGCAAACGATCGACCTGAAGAACCTGACTGCTGACTGTGCGGTCACCTTTCTCACTAGTTCCACTTCTGGCCACTTTGTGAACTTGTCGATGGCAACGTTCAAGTACTCAAAGCCCCCGACTGCGCGGGGAAAGGGGCCGAGGATGTCGAGCCCCCAGACCGAGAAGGGCCAGGACAAAGGTATCGTCTGGAGAGCTTGAGCTGGCTGGTGAATCTGTTTGGCATGGAATTGGCATGCTTCACACTTGGTTACTTTTGCAGTCGCATCTTGGAGGGCTTCTGGCCAGAAGAAACCTTGCCGGAACGCCTTCCCGGCAAGTGCTCTTGCGCCAATGTGGTGACCACAGATGCCTCCATGTATTTCTGCCAACAGCTTCTGTCCATCTTCCCGAGAAATGCACTTCAATCTGACACCATTGAGTCTTCTTCTGTATAGCTCGTTGCCGACGAACTGATACATACTTGACTGCCTGGTAATCCTCTCTATCTCCTCTGGTTCTTCGGGAAGTTCCCCAGTTTGAAGAAAGCGGACGATTTGTTGTGCCCATGCTGGAGCCTGAGGCTCAACAACAAGGACAAAAGGCATCAGTGCTGCTGCGGGGACGTCAGCTTCTACGGCAAGAACCTACGGCTATGCCGGAGCTGAACGTCCCCCGGCAAGCCTGCCGGGGCGAGACTTGTCGGGAATGCCTACTTCAACTGTACAGACCCTTGGGTCTGCAGGAGCAGACTGTTCCTCAGCAACTTGGTCGTTGATCTTGGGGACCTTGGCGGCGGTTTCGGGAAGGTCCGCCGGCAAGTAGTCGCCGGAGACCAACTTCCTCTTCTTGCTTTGCCCGACTGATGGTGTAACGGATGGTTGAGTTAGCTTGAGCATGAAGGTCCCTGGTTCCACAGGTAACTTCATTGCAGAACACTTTGAGAGGCCATCTGCGATATCATTTTGAGCTCTTGGAACGTGCTCCATTTGCAGGCCTTCAAAGCGTTCTTCAAGCTTCCTCACTTCATCGACATAAGCTTCCATCAAAGGACTCTGGTAGCTCTTGTTTACTTGTCGGACCACCAATTGTGAATCTCCCCGCACAATCAGCTTCTTGATCCCAAGTTCGTCCGCAATTCTGAGGCCGGCAAGCAAACCTTCATACTCAGCAGTATTGTTTGTCGCTTGCTCTTTGGGAAAGTGCATTTGAACAACGTACTTGAGGTGCTCTCCGGTGGGCGCTATTAGTAACACGCCAGCGCCGGCGCCTTGCAGCGAGAAGGCACCATCGAAGTACATTATCCACTCTTTGCTTGCTTCTTGGACGGGGATGCTTGTCTCTGGAACTTCTTCATCTAGTGTTGGGGTCCATTCTGCTATGAACTCTGCTAAAGCTCTGCTCTGTATAGTTGAAGTACTCTCAAACTTGAGACCAAAGCTTGACAGCTCTAGTGCCCACTCGACGATCCTGCCTGTTGCTTCTGGATTTTGCAATATCCTCTTCAACAGAAAGCGAGTGACCACTCTTATCTCGTGCGCTTGGAAGTAATGGAGCAGCTTCCTTGAGACCATGAGGAGGCCGAAAAGCAACTTCTGCACCCCAGAGTATCTTGACCTAGGCCCCTGCAAGAGGGAACTTACAAAATAAACTGGGCGCTGTACTATCTTCTTCCGCACTTCTCCTTGTTCCTGCGCAGACTTGTCCTTGTCGGGGCCAGAGCTTGTCGGGGAAGCCCCCTGCTTGTCGCTAGAAGTGCTTGCCGGGGCTGTGGGCTCTTCCTCCGCCTCCCTCTCCGCTACAAACGCAGCACTAACCACTTGATTGGTTGCTGCTAAGTATAGCAACAACTTCTATTGTGGCCTAGGTGCGACAAGTATTGGAGTAGAGGACAGGTATCCTTTCAAGTCCTGCAGTGCTGTCTCCGCTTCCGGAGTCCATTTCATAGGACCTGCCTTTCTCAAGATTTTGAAGAAAGGCAGGGCGCGTTCTGCAGACTTTGAAATGAACCTGCTGAGGGCAGCCACACAACCCGCGAGCCTCCATACATCCATGACGCGCTTCGGGGCTTCGATCTGCTCGATGGCCTTGATCTTGTCGGGATTGGCTTCAATGCCCCTCTGGGACACAAAGAACCCGAGAAGCTTGCCGGAGGGGACTCCGAAAACACACTTCTCGGGGTTCAACTTGAGCTGTATCTTGCGCAGATTCTCAAAGGTTTCTTTTAGGTCTTCAACTTGGGTATTCTTGTCCTTGCTCTTGACCACTATATCATCCATGTAGGCTTCTACATTCCTGTGTATCTGTGGTTCAAAAGCAGTGTGGACTACTCTCGCAAATGTTGAGCCTGCATTCTTTAATCCAAAGGACATGCGTATGAAGCAATATGTGCCACATGGAGTGATGAATGCAGTCTTCTCTTCATCTTCCTCAGCCATGAATATCTGGTGGTAACCTGAGTATGCATCGAGGAACAAAAGCAACTCACATCCGGCGGTGGAGTCAACAATCTGGTCAATGCGCGGCAAGGGAAATGGATCCTTAGGACAAGTTTATTCACATCAGTGAAGTCTATACAAAGTCTCCACTTCCCATTAGCCTTGCGCACGACAACTGGATTGGCCAACCATGTGGGATGTAGTACACCTCTAACAAGGCCTGCTGCTTCCAACTTCTTGATCTCCTCGGCAATAAACTCTTGGCGCTCCACCGCTTGCTTCCTAACCTTCTGCTTGACGGGCCGCGCGTGAGGACAAACAGCAAGCTTGTGCTCAATTACCTTCCTGGGAACGCCGAGGATGTCGGACGGTTGCCATGCGAACACGTCGACATTCGCCCACAGGAAGGCAACGAGCGCGCTTTCCTATTTGTGGTCGAGCATAGCACTGATGGTGAAAGTACCACCAGTGCCGTCCTCCTTGGCGGACACCTTCTTGGTTGCAGGTGGAGCTGCCATTCCTCTCTTGCACTCGCCGGTGGATCTCGATGGTGCGTCCTCAATGGTAGCGCAGCACTCCGAAGAGGTGCGTTTGCCGGAGTGGGCCCCAGAGCTCTTGCCGGACTTGGTCTTGGTCTTCCCCCCGGGAGCTTCAGCGGCATGCGTGTTGCTGTCTGCCGCGGCTGCTGCGTCCCGGTAAATCTTGTCGGCGCAAATAAGCGCGTTCTTCTTGTCGCCGGGGACAGAGATGACGCTTATTGGCCCTGGCATCTTGAGCATGTCGTAAGCATAGTGGGAGGCTGCCATGAACTTGGCGAGCGCAGGACGGCCAAGTATCCCATTGTACGTCAATGGGATATCGGCAACGTCGAAGGTGATCCTCTCCGTCCTGAAGTTAAGCTCTCCGCCAAAGGTCACCGGCAGCGTGATCTTCCCCTTCGGCTTGCTCCTTCCCGGGTTGATTCCTTGGAACGTCCCGGTTTCCTCGAGCTCGCTGTCGGGGATTTGCAGCTTCTGGATTACATCACAGGAGATCAAGTTCAGGCCGGCCCCGCCATCAACCAACATCTTGGTGACCTTGAGGTTGCGGATTGTTGGTGAAACCAACATCGGCAAGCACCCGATCGCGGTGGTGCGGTCAGGGTGGTCCTCAAGGTCGAAGATGATGGGTGTACTGGACCACTTCAGTAGCCTGCGCAACTCGACGGGTGGCTCCGCTGCATTCACTTCCCGCACCCACTCTTGAGTTGGCGGTGGGAAGTGTGCAGAGAGGCGCCCCCATCGACGCACAGAACTTCTGTGGCCTTCTGGAACTCCTGCTCGCTGTTATCTCCTTCATCCATGTCCTCGTCATCGTCTTCGTCTTCATCCTTGTCGCGGCCCCGGGGAGGTCTGTCTCCTTGCCGCTGCTTGGCCTTGCCGCGACGTCCTCCCCGGCCATTGAACGGCCGCTTCTTGCTGGGCTCTCCTCCGCCTCCTTGGGCCTTCTCCTTGTCGCGTCTCTCGTATTCAGCCTTCTGCTGCTCTACGAGGTACTCTACTTTCTTGCAGTTCTGGAGATCGTGGCCCTTGGTGTGGTGGATCTTGCAGTACTGCTTGTCGGAGCCGTCCTGCTTGTCGGCGGCCGCTACGGGGGTGGCCTCCTTGCCGGAGCCACCAGCCAGTGTCTTCTTGGCGGCAGCCTCCTTGCCGGACTGCTCAACAACTAGTACCTCCTTGTTCTTCTTCTTCTTGTTGTTCCGCCGCCGGTTTTTCCTTGCCGGGGCGGCATCCTCGCTATCCGGTCCTCCTGCTCCAGTATCCTCTCCGGGGAGTCTCCTCCCCTCTTCGGCACGCACACACTTATTGTGGGGACCCCGACTCATAAGTCGTGATCACCGAATGCACCTTCTTGGGGCACTACCAAGGGTACCACCAGCTTCTGGGTCTTCATGTCCTCATCCATCGAGGATGCAACTTCCGTTGGTATCACCTTGTCGTGGTGTCACCAATCTTGTGTGCAAAAGTGGTGGGTGAGTGTTCGGCAAGGTGCACTCCACGAGGATTACAGAAAATCCAGTGGTCAGGGGCATAGGGGTTTTAGCGACCAAGGTTTTGAAGGGGAAGAGATCAAATATAGCCTAGTTTTCGAGAAACTGAGGAGGGAAGAGGAGTATAGATAGTTTTGGAAACTACTAATAGTTTGGAAAAAAATAGTTTTACCCTAACTAACGACCATGCTAACTAAGGCTTCCTACAGTCAGGATGGCTCTGATACCAGCTCTGTGGGGACCCCGACTCATAAGTCGTGATCACCGAATGCACGTGCACAGTGATCCTAGAGATCAATGCTCACTGAACACACAAAAGCTGAATAACAAGAGTCTTACATCCATACATACCGTATTACACAAATAGGACCATTATGGTCAAGCCTTGAGTATATCATCGCAGCGGAAAATCTTCAAAGACAACTGGGACCCATGCCATCTGCCTTAACCCTACAGGCATTCTGACTGGGAAGCGTCCTAGCTCGCATGCTCGTCACCGAGAAATCTTCGTCATAACCTGTTCTCTCCTGCCTGGCCAATAAAATAACCAGTGGCAAGCCAATGAGTACATTGAATGTACTCGAAAGCAACCCAAGTGTGATAACGTAATATTTTATGCAAGGCTCTACGGCTACATTGGTAGTTTTGCGGAAAGCTAGTTTTTCATATGCAAGTTATGATCAACATATAACAAGGGCATGCATGTGTCTGTAACAAGTATCAGGAGGTCACAGACATCATTATCGAGAAAGAGTTGTAATCAACTCATGCACAACTCATAGTGACTTTCTCACAATCACATCAACATTATCTCTGAATCGTGTTGTTTCCCAGAAACTTATGGACATAGTCTAAGTAGCACCACCCAACTGTCCTTGACCGCGGACACGGCTATTCGAATAGTTTGACACTCTGCAGAGGTTGCACACTTTACCCACAAGATCCGGGGAACTTCCGTGTCATCCACGACCCGCGGTACCTCAAGTACCTGGGGTAAGCACCCGATCACTATCTTTCCCTAGGCGACACTAATATGGAGTCCACTCGATTGGTAACATCCCCTGTGCCAAACATTCACATCTCTAGGTTTGTGGAGACTCGCTCCGTTTTCATCACATATCACAAGCACGGGGTACAAACGGTGTGTCCGGTGCCCTGTAAAGACAGTCATGGCCGCCTATCCAAGCGCGACCCCGTCCCGAGAGTGACCTCATGTCACCCTCGTCACTAGTAATGCGGGCACCATGCTAGTATCGACCTAGGTAATCAATAATGCCCTTTTCCCATATAAGGGTAGAGTTGTTGCGCATGGTTGGTTGGGACGGTAGACACACATAAATCTAATCCATCTCTGTAAACAACACTTTCGTCAAGCCTCGGCACACTACTTCTTTACCAAGTAGTGCCCTAGCTCCTCATCAACTCCCAGGGGCATCAGTGGCACCAACTGGGTCATTCGCACAATGCATAACCCCGACCCATTTTGCGTAGCCAACTACTATAGCATACATCTATCTACTCCCACCCACATAACCCTCATAGGAAGGTAGGGTCATGTTGATGCAAGTTTCAACAGTAAAGTAACAAAGGTAGCAACCAAAGTGGTTTCCACCTCAACATGATTCCGATGCATTGAATAATAAGGTGTTATGAGACATGCATAAAAAGGTTTCTTGAACATGGTCAAAGGGCTGCTTGCCTTATTCTTCAGAGTCTTCAAATCTTCTGGTCCATCTCCGATTACTCTGTTTATTACGTCAACTAACGAGGGAAACAATCATAATAAGCAACACAATCAAAAGCAAAAATAAAAGTGCTCTAAAAATAGGAGTTGTACTTTTCTAGGATACCTCTGGTCATATTAGGAATGACCAAGGTGGTTTCATAGGTGTTGGATCAATAGGTAGTTGGGAACATTTCAATATGATGGAACCAAAGGGTTTATGGATTTGGAAGAAGTATACAGAAATAATTCCTTGAATGATGAGCAAAGGTACCCATCATCAAGTCATGATTTTAGAAGCATTTAGGAGTTGGTTTCAATGGATTTGGAATTGAAATGAATTTCCTAGGATTTTCCAAAGCTGATAAATAGGAAGAAATGGCTCATTATTTGGTGGGGTACAGAAACTATTATTAAAAATGTTCCAAAACTAAGTTTGGACATGACAAGCATCTAGGAATTTGAATCACTGCATTTGGGTCAAAAATGAGCTCTCTGTGATTTTCTAAAGTTCATCACAGAAAATGAAATATGGGTATTTGATAAATATGTGTCAAGGAAAAGTCTCTGGAATAATGTGCATGTTACACCATGTGATAGGGCATGATTTTAGAAGCTACCAGAAATTTGAATCATGCAATTTGGAGTTCATATGAATATTCTAGGCATTTTTGAAGTTGACAAAATAAATAAAAAGAACAGGGGTTCGACCTTATACAGCACTCTGGGCGAGGCCCAGCTAACTAACGCCTACTGGGCTCAGCCCAATGGCTCAGCGGCGGGATGGAGGCGGTGACGTCGAAGGCGCATCGCAGGAAGACGCCTCCCCGCGGGGCAAGGGAATCGGCCCGAAGCCGTTTCCACTTAACCCGACGGGTGGGCCGGCTCGGTCGGCACAGCGGCTGACGGGCGGGGCCCCCTGCCAGCTGGTGGGGAGGTCGTCCCCTACCTCTCGCCTGAGGCAGAGGAACGACGGGGAGGCCCGGCCTCGCTGGCCGCCGGCGCCACACCGCCAGCTTGCGCCGGCCGGAGACGGGGGCGGTGCCGCGCGGCTCGGCCGCGCCCGGAGGAGGGGTCAGGGGAGAGGCAGCTTCTTCCTTATGCGCGCGCGGGCGAGGTCGGAGCAAGGTCCGGCCGCCACTTGTGCCGGTGATTCCGGCCACCTCCGGCGGTGCGCGGCGCACCGGAGTACCCGGGGAGGGGCGCCGCATCCATCCAGATGCCCAGGTGAGATCGGGGGAGGCCCGAAGAGGTGAAGGGCCGAATGGCCGTGGAAGGGGCCGCGGGGGCACTTCGGCCATGGAGGAGGTAGGAGGCCACGGGAGGGAGGTTGGGGATGTCTGGGAGGTGCACGGAGAAGAGGAGGTTCCAGAAGAAGCAACGGGCGCTCGAGGGGAAGGCTTTATATAGGGCAGCCGCGGTGCACCGTGAGCATGGTCCCGGGCGCGCACGGGTGAGCTCGAGGAGAGAGAGGAGGAGGGCCGGAGAGGATAGGGCCGACCGTCCTGCAGGTCGTGGACGTCGAGGGCACCTCGGGGGACATGCTCTCTCTGCCCATGGCTGTCTGGAAGCCTCGGGAGGGCCGAGCTACAGTGCCTTGGTGCACTGTAGCATGCTCCAGAGCACGCCTTTGGCCGGCATGGTCGTGCCTGTGCTATCCTGGCCGTGTCCTCTTGTGTCCAACCGTGTCCAGTGGGTAGAGGGAGTAGTAAAGAAAGGGGGAGGCAGACTTGGATGCTCTAGGAGCCACTGGAGTGAGGAGAGAGGTGAAGGAGGAGAAGAAGGTGGCTGTCCACAAGGGTAAAAATGGGGTTTTTTACCCTCCAATAATTTGAGATAAGGCAGAGGAGAGTTACTGGAGGTAGAATAGGACTAGGGGAAGCTGTGGTAAGAACTTGAGGCCATGGAGAAAAGTAAAAGAGGTTCAACCACTAGTTTTGGTAAATGAACAGAAGGTGTTTGATCAGTGTTTGGTCAAGCAAATGACATCCAATTGACATGGGACTTAACAGGATCAAATGTCACATATAATTAGGCCCCTACACCAAATTTGAGCTCATTTGGGCAAAGTGGCCAATGTAACTTTGGTGAACCCTAGAAATGAACAGAAATGGTTTCACCTTGTTTGAGTCAAGCAATTCATCTCCCCTTGATGCACCACTTGGTGTAGCATCATCATTTGGGGTTATGAACATGCCCACAAAGTTTGAGGCTCCAGATAAAAATTTGACAATGTAAAGTTGTTCAAATTTGCATTTGAACAGAAGTGGTTTTGGGGTGATCTGATCAAGTTGCTCTATTCCAAATCTTGTGCCATTTGGTCTAGATGCCTTAATAGGCCATTCTAGCATGTGCACCAAATTTGAGAGCATTTGGACAAGTTTGGCAATGTAGAGTTGCTCAAACTTCAAATATGGACAGAATGGTTTTGAAGGGGTTTGAGGATGTTTCCTTGATCTTCAAGGCATGAGGCTTTGCAAGATCATCAAATATGTCATATTTGACATGATAGAATTTCCCTGGAATTTTTGGAGAATATTTCCTTTGTAAATATTTCAAAAGCTTGAAATATCCAGAAAGGGTTTTGGAAGGATTTGTCCAATATTTTGAACATGACCATGTGTTTAAACTCTCATATATGGACAATATATGTCCTATGAGTCTCCCTGAATTTTGGCAATTATTTTTGAAATGATTAAATAATTTTTCCCTATTAAAGACCATTTCTGGCCTTAAGAAAAAGCTTTTAAATAAAATATAAAAATAACTTTTAAAATTATACTTTTGTGGTTTCTGGAAGTCCTATATCTAATAGGATTCAAATAAACACTTTGAAAGATTTTTCACACCCTAAATAAGGTACTTGCAGTGCAAACCTCAATTCAGGGGTTTTTGGAAAACTAATTTTAGAAAATACCATTTGGCCAAAATATTTTTATAAGAAAATTCTATACTGGTCTATACACATGGCATGATCATTGGGAAAAGATTTTGGGTCAAGGAGATGAAGTATAAGAGTTGGAGGATTTATTTGATTTTTAGAGCACTAGCAAATAGCAGACAAAAGTCAAAACCAAGCAAAGTCAACAACACTCAAAAGTTTTTGCAAATCCACATTTTTAACATGAAAACAAGCTTAATCAATGTGACATGAAAATCAGGGTGTGACAGACCTACCCCCCTTAAAAGAATCTCGTCCCCGAGATTCCCAGACTAGGCGTGGAAAGAAAGGCGGAGTCTTGGATACGGGGTAGTCTTCACTTCTTCTTGTTGGTTCTGCTTCCGAGCGGTGCTACTTGGAATCTTGAAGTGCTGGATGGTATGGCTTCTTTCTTGATGTCGTCCTTGATGGAGGTTGCTGAGGGGTCTCTTGCATAGGTTTGGTTGGGTTAGCTGTCGAAGGCTCGGTGATCGATGTCCTTGCGGCCATCGGGCTAGCTAGGAGGTAAGAAGCACTCCTAGAGTGGGGGCTCGTGGAAGATTTGGTGCACGGAGGGTATCTCAGGTGGTAGATCTAGCTGGGGAGCCGTCTACCACATGACTTGCAGTGATCTCAAGGGGTCCGATGAACCTTGGTGCGAGCTTCCCCTTGACGTGGAAACGCTTGGTTCCCTTCAGAGGGGTTACCCGCAGGTACACGTGGTCCCCGATATGGAAACTCATGTTCCGACGGTGAGTGTTAGCATAGCTCTTTTGCCTTGACTTGGCTACCTTCAAACGTTCTCTGACTAGTTGGACTTGCTCTTCCGCTGCACGGAGAACATCCGGTCCAAAGACTAGCCCTTCTCCAGTCTCTGACCTGTTGAGGGGTGTGCGACATCTGTGTCCGTACAACACCTCAAATGGTGCCATCAGAAGGCTCGACTGGTAACTGTTGTTATAGGAGAACTCGGCAAAAAGGGAGACAATCCTCCCACTTGGCTCCATATGCCAAGACACAGGCTCGGAATCGTGACTTCGAGAATCTGATTGACTCGCTCAGTCTGACCTCCGGTCTAGGGGTGGAAAGCCGTGCTGAAAGATAACTTGGTTCCCAAGGCTTCTCGGAACTTCTTCCAGAACCTTAAGGTGAACTGGGTTCCTCGATCTGACACAATCTCCTTGGGAACGCCGTGAAGACTTACGATTCGGTCGATGTAGAGAGCTGCCAGCCGGTTGCCATCATAAGTGGTTTTGACAGGAATAAAATAGACCACCTTGGTCAGATGACCGACCATGACCCAGATAGAGCCATGTCCTCTTATCTGACCTTGGTAATCCAATGATGAAGTCCATTCCGTCTTTATCCCACTTTCACTCAGGAACCTTGAGTGGTTGAAGCAATCCAGCGGGTCGCTGATTTTCAGCTTGACCCTTTGGCACACATCACACTTTGCAACATGGGTTGCGGATCTCTCTTTCCATCTCGTGCCACCAGAATCGTGCCTTCAAGTCTTGATGCATCTCGGTGTGAGCGTTCCTTCGACACGGAAAAGCTCGGTTTCTCCGGGAGGAGTGGTTTGCAGATATGCCCGGTCTTCGACGCGGAAGTTTCTTCTTGATGACGGTGGTCGGTGTAGATCTTCCTTCAGGGCGGTCTTCAATTGTCTTCCATCCAGCTGTCCGTCTCTTCTTTGTCTTCGGGCAGACAAGTAGGCCATCAATTAATGATGTTACTCAACTTGTCCAATTGCTCCATGAGGTCTAAGGGGTACGCAAGGTAAGCTGGGGTATTGGTGGTGGTCTCGGAGGAGTATTAGCAGAGGCCTTCCTGACTCCGAGTCAAGGCCCGTGGTCAGAATCTGACCAGGTGGTGGCTCGGTGGGGCTTTAAGGGTTTCAAGGATTCTAGTGAGTGAATGAACTTATATTATCTTATCCTTAAGCACAGTTTCTGAGATGCCAATAGCTCTATGTAGCACTCCGAACGAAAGCATCTTCTTGCAAAGACCAACTTTAATCACCACTCATTGCCATCCATATCCTCATGATCCTCAAGAGACGGTCTAACAAAATCATACTTGTCTAAGATCC
Source organism: Secale cereale (assembly GCA_902687465.1). NCBI lineage: Eukaryota > Viridiplantae > Streptophyta > Magnoliopsida > Poales > Poaceae > Secale > Secale cereale. Next base: position 487,346,345 of record LR738715.1, on the reverse strand, counting down.
CCAAATCCATATGTACGTCTACCTCTAAAATCCAAAGGTAGATCATACATGCTGCTGAGCTTAAATTAAACTCCACAATCCAAGTACTCAACCTAGTCTTGCAAGGCTCAAGATAATGCATCTCTATTCTAAGGAAACACGTCATATGCCACTCCAAGATTTGTTTCCTTCCTATAGATCAACTCCGATAGCCCGGTAATTACCATCAATCACCATATAATCCAACAATCCTACAAATCCGATGTCTACGGTGCTCCACAAGATCTCAAATCTCTATAATACCCAAATACTTGGAAGGACTATGCATCACAATAGTATGTCCACCAAATTCCCATCATCCGGGTCAAGTAAACTCCATGATCATGACTATATAGATCCCCAAATCAACTCCGACAAATAATCCAATCTCCTAGGTTATCGTCCACCGAGAAGCATGATATCATATTCAGGATCACAGGCCTAAATCCAATCTTACTCCGAATCATGCGGACATATCCAGCATTATACCAACCAGAATCACCTACATAAATCCAAATCTCATGTCCAACGGGCACTCCAACATACTTCCCCAAAGTGATGATCCCACCAACATGAAAACCTCACAATCCATCAAGTTCTCAGATAGTTCCTCAAAATCACTGATACAAACCACCAAGTCATCTGTCCAATCTCTTCGAACTGGTCTATCTATGGCATCGTCAGACCTCGTGCTATATCAGGATGAAAATGTGCTCACTCATCGTGTCCACTAGCTCCTTTACGAACCCAGTGTTGTGCATGGTTGCAAGGGTTTAACAGGTTCTCTCGCTTTACCATGGGTGAGGCACATGGTTAAGGATTCGTGCTGGAGTGTCTCGGGAAGTCTCAAAGGGTCTAGGAAAAAGGGGTTACTGGTCTGGAGGGTTAAACGTAACTCTACGGGGTTGCAATAGATCGTGGTGGTTGTAGCAGAAGTCTTCGGTGCCAGTTGGTTGCCGAGGTAGAATCCTTGGTGCATCTTGTCTTGTGGGTCTTCAATTGGGGAGAGAGGGAATAAAGGGAAGAAGCAGCGTAGAGGAGGGGAATGCCTAAAGGGGGTTCTATAGTGCAGGTGCAACAAACAGGTGCAGAAAGGCAGAAACAAAAGAAGCAAGGCAAGGGAGGTGATATAGCCATGCACTTGTTGCCTGGGGCAAAAGTGCGACTTATATCAAAACACAAACGAATAAAAGCAAACAACACACAATCATGGTTCTATTCGAACCATCATGTGGACTCGACTGCGCATAGGGGGTACACGACTCATCCTACCCTAGGGGTTCTCGGACTCAGTGTCGTGACTTGTGCCTCGTGCAGTCTTCTGAGCTACCTCGGATGTTGCTATGCCCCTTGTAGTTGCTTGATGAATGATCCGGGTTGAGCCTGAAGAATCTTCAACAACTTCTCGCCTGATGAGGTGATGTGGTGAAGGTGCCTCCTTGTAGCTCGCGTTGACTCGGTCTTCTCTTGTCTCTTTAATCATGACGATCCCTTGTGCCTTCTGAGGCATCGAGGGTACCAGGTAGGCAATCCATATGTGATGATAATAACAAGGCATAATAGAGGTCTACCATGTCGGGTTCGTTGATGAAAACATCGACATCAAGAGCGGGGAATGAAGAGAACTGTTTTCCTGCTCACTATAGTGAGGCGGACCAAATGGCAAGGTTCTCAATTCACCGGTGGTTGCCGATACAACAACGGTAGTGACATGATTACTCTATTAGCGGAGTATATCATGATTTTGCATAACCTATACCCTGGTCATCGTAGGCCAACGTTGCACCTTCTTGGGGCACTACCAAGGGTACCACCAGCTTCTGGGTCTTCATGTCCTCATCCATCGAGGATGCAACTTCCGTTGGTATCACCTTGTCGTGGTGTCACCAATCTTGTGTGCAAAAGTGGTGGGTGAGTGTTCGGCAAGGTGCACTCCACGAGGATTACAGAAAATCCAGTGGTCAGGGGCATAGGGGTTTTAGCGACCAAGGTTTTGAAGGGGAAGAGATCAAATATAGCCTAGTTTTCGAGAAACTAAGGAGGGAAGAGGAGTATAGATAGTTTTGGAAACTACTAATAGTTCGGAAAAAAATAGTTTTACCCTAACTAACGACCATGCTAACTAAGGCTTCCTACAGTCAGGATGGCTCTGATACCAGCTCTGTGGGGACCCCGACTCATAAGTCGTGATCACCGAATGCACGTGCACAGTGATCCTAGAGATCAATGCTCACTGAACACACAGAAGCTGAATAACAAGAGTCTTACATCCATACATACCGTATTACACAAATAGGACCATTATGGTCAAGCCTTGAGTATATCATCGCAGCGGAAAATCTTCAAAGACAACTGGGACCCATGCCATCTGCCTTAACCCTACAGGCATTCTGACTGGGAAGCGTCCTAGCTCGCATGCTCGTCACCGAGAAATCTTCATCATAACCTGTTCTCTCCTGCCTGGCGAATAAAATAACCAGTGGCAAGCCAATGAGTACATTGAATGTACTCGAAAGCAACCCAAGTGTGATAACGTAATATTTTATGCAAGGCTCTACGGCTACATTGGTAGTTTTGCGGAAAGCTAGTTTTTCATATGCAAGTTATGATCAACATATAACAAGGGCATGCATGTGTCTGTAACAAGTATCAGGAGGTCACAGACATCATTATCGAGAAAGAGTTGTAATCAACTCATGCACAACTCATAGTGACTTTCTCACAATCACATCAACATTATCTCTGAATCGTGTTGTTTCCCAGAAACTTATGGACATAGTCTAAGTAGCACCACCCAACTGTCCTTGACCGCGGACACGGCTATTCGAATAGTTTGACACTCTGCAGAGGTTGCACACTTTACCCACAAGATCCGGGGAACTTCCGTGTCATCCACGACCCGCGGTACGTCAAGTACCCGGGGTAAGCACCCGATCACTATCTTTCCCTAGGCGACACTAATATGGAGTCCACTCGATTGGTAACAGCCCCTGTGCCAAACATTCACATCTCAAGGTTTGTGGAGACTCGCTCCGTTTTCATCACATATCACAAGCACGGGGTACCAACGGTGTGTCCGGTGCCCTGTAAAGACAGTCATGGCTGCCTATCCAAGCGCGACCCCGTCCCGAGAGTGACCTCATGTCACCCCCGTCACTAGTAATGCGGGCACCATGCTAGTATCGACCTAGGTAATCAATAATGCCCTTTTCCCATATAAGGGTAGAGTGGTTGCGCATGGTTGGTTGGGACGGTAGACACACATAAATCTAATCCATCTCTGTAAACAACACTTTCGTCAAGCCTCGGCACACTACTTCTTTACCAAGTAGTGCCCTAGCTCCTCATCAACTCCCAGGGGCATCAGTGGCACCCACTGGGTCATTCGCAAGTATGTCAGACCACACTTGTTTCACTCAATGCATAACCCCGACCCATTTTGCGTAGCCAACTACTATAGCATACATCTATCTACTCCCACCCACATAACCCTCATAGGAAGGTAGGGTCATGTTGATGCAAGTTTCAACAGTAAAGTAACAAAGGTAGCAACCAAAGTGGTTTCCACATCAACATGATTCCGATGCATTGAATAATAAGGTGTTATGAGACATGCATAAAAAGGTTTCTTGAACATGGTCAAAGGGCTGCTTGCCTTATTCTTCAGAGTCTTCAAATCTTCTGGTCCATCTCCGATTACTCCGTTTATTACGTCAACTAACGAGGGAAACAATCATAATAAGCAACACAATCAAAAGCAAAAATAAAAGTGCTCTAAAAATAGGAGTTGGACTTTTCTAGGATACCTCTGGTCATATTAGGAATGACCAAGGTGGTTTCATAGGTGTTGGATCAATAGGTAGTTGGGAACATTTCAATATGATGGAACCAAAGGGTTTATGGATTTGGAAGAAGTATACAGAAATAATTCCTTGAATGATGAGCAAAGGTACCCATCATCAAGTCATGATTTTAGAAGCATTTAGGAGTTGGTTTCAATGGATTTGGAATTGAAATGAATTTCCTAGGATTTTCCAAAGCTGATAAATAGGAAGAAATGGCTCATTATTTGGTGGGGTACAGAAACTATTATTAAAAATGTTCCAAAACTAAGTTTGGACATGACAAGCATCTAGGAATTTGAATCACTGCATTTGGGTCAAAAATGAGCTCTCTTTGATTTTCTAAAGTTCATCACAGAAAATGAAATATGGGTATTTGATAAATATGTGTCAAGGAAAAGTCTCTGGAATAATGTGCATGTTGCACCATGTGATAGGGCATGATTTTAGAAGCTACCAGAAATTTGAATCATGCAATTTGGAGTTCATATGAATATTCTAGGCATTTTTGAAGTTGACAAAATAAATAAAAAGAACAGGGGTTCGACCTTATACATCGCTCAGGGCGAGGCCCAGCTAACTAACGCCTACTGGGCTTAGCCCAGTGGCTCAGCGGCGGGATGGAGGCGGTGAAGTCGAAGGCGCATCGCCGGAAGACGCCTCCCCGCGGGGCAAGCGAATCGGCCCGAAGCCGTTTCCACTTAACCTGACGGGTGGGCCGGCTCGGTCGGCACAGCGGCTGATGGGCGGGGCCCCCTGCCAGCTGGTGGGGAGGTCGTCCCCTACCTCTCGCCTGAGGCAGAGGAACGACGGGGAGGCCCGGCCTCGCTGGCCGCCGGCGCCACACCGCCAGCTTGCGCCGGCCGGAGACGGGGGCGGTGCCGCGCGGCTCGGCCGCGCCCGGAGGAGGGGTCAGGGGAGAGGCAGCTTCTTCCATACGCGCGCGCGGGCGAGGTCGGAGCAAGGTCCGGCTGCCACCTGTGCCGGTGATTCCGGCCACCTCCGGCGGTGCGCGGCGCACCGGAGTACCCGGGGAGGGGCGCCGCATCCATCCAGATGCCCAGGGGAGATCGGGGGAGGCCCGAAGAGGTGAAGGGCCGAATGGCCGTGGAAGGGGCCGCGGCGGCACTTCGGCCATGGAGGAGGTAGGAGGCCACGGGAGGGAGGTTGGGGATGTCTGGGAGGTGCACGGAGAAGAGGAGGTTCCAGAAGAAGCAACGGGCGCTCGAGGGGAAGGCTTTATATAGGGCAGCCGCGGTGCACCGTGAGCATGGTCCCGGGCGCGCACGGGCGAGCTCGAGGAGAGAGAGGAGGAGGGCCGGAGAGGATAGGGCCGACCGTCCTGCAGGTCGTGGACGTCGATGGCACCTCGGGGGACATGCTCTCTCTGCCCAAGGCTGTCTGGAAGCCTCGGGAGGGCCGAGCTACAGTGCCTTGGTGCACTGTAGCGTGCTCCAGAGCACGCCTTTGGCCGGCATGGTCGTGCCTGTGCTATCCTGGCCGTGTCCTCTTGTGTCCAACCGTGTCCAGTGGGTAGAGGGAGTAGTAAAGAAAGGGGGAGGCAGACTTGGATGCTCTAGGAGCCACTTGAGTGAGGAGAGAGGTGAAGGAGGAGAAGAAGGTGGCTGTCCACAAGGGTAAAAATGGGGTTTTTACCCTCCAATAATTTGAGATAAGGCAGAGGAGAGTTACTGGAGGTAGAATAGGACTAGGGGAAGCTGTGGTAAGAACTTGAGGCCATGGAGAAAAGTAAAAGAGGTTCAACCACTAGTTTTGGTAAATGAACAGAAGGTGTTTGATCAGTGTTTGGTCAAGCAAATGACATCCAATTGACATGGGACTTAACAGGATCAAATGTCACATATAATTAGGCCCCTACACCAAATTTGAGCTCATTTGGGCAAAGTGGCCAATGTAACTTTGGTGAACCCTAGAAATGAACAGAAATGGTTTCACCTTGTTTGAGTCAAGCAATTCATCTCCCCTTGATGCACCACTTGGTGTAGCATCATCATTTGGGGTTATGAACATGCCCACAAAGTTTGAGGCTCCAGATAAAAATTTGACAATGTAAAGTTGTTCAAATTTGCATTTGAACAGAAGTGGTTTTGGGGTGATCTGATCAAGTTGCTCTATTCCAAATCTTGTGCCATTTGGTCTAGATGCCTTATTAGGCCATTCTAGCATGTGCACCAAATTTGAGAGTATTTGGACAAGTTTGGCAATGTAGAGTTGCTCAAACTTCAAATATGGACAGAATGGTTTTGAAGGGGTTTGAGGATGTTTCCTTGATCTTCAAGGCATGAGGCTTTGCAAGATCATCAAATATGTCATATTTGACATGATAGAATTTCCCTGGAATTTTTGGAGAATATTTCCTTTGTAAATATTTCAAAAGCTTGAAATATACAGAAAGGGTTTTGGAAGGATTTGTCCAATATTTTGAACATGACCATGTGTTGAAACTCTCATATATGGACAATATATGTCCTATGAGTCTCCCTGAATTTTGGCAATTATTTTTGAAATGATTAAATAATTTTTCCCTATTAAAGACCATTTCTGGCCTTAAGAAAAAGCTTTTAAATAAAATATAAAAATAACTTTTAAAATTATACTTTTGTGGTTTCTGGAAGTCCTATATCTAATAGGATTCAAATAAACATTTTGAAAGATTTTTCACACCCTAAATAAGGTACTTGCAGTGCAAACCTCAATTCAGGGGTTTTTGGAAAACTAATTTTAGAAAATACCATTTGGCCAAAATATTTTTATAAGAAAATTCTATACTGGTCTATACACATGGCATGATCATTGGGAAAAGGTTTTGGGTCAAGGAGATGAAGTATAAGAGTTGGAGGATTTATTTGATTTTTAGAGCACTAGCAAATAGCAGACAAAAGTCAAAACCAAGCAAAGTCAACAACACTCAAAAGTTTTTGCAAATCCACATTTTTAACATGAAAACAAGCTTAATCAATGTGACATGAAAATCAGGGTGTGACACTTATCAGCCAGAGCGTAAAGCTCGCTGACATCCCGGATCTTGGTCATCGCCATCTCCTCCCTCATCCGGCGGTTACGCACATTCTGGTGGAACGCGCTGATAACCGCGGCAGGGTGGACATCGGGGATATTGTGCTGAATGCGGCTGAACCACTGGATATACTTGCGCAGGGACTCTCCCTCCTTCTGGGCAAGAATGTGTAGATCGCTCTCCTGGCCGTGGGGTTTGTGGCCGCCCGTGAAGGCGCCGACAAACTGGTGGCATAGATCTGCACAAGAGGAGATGGAGTTCTCCGGCAAGTGCATAAGCCAAGACCTGACGCTTGGCTTAAGCACGAGCGGGAAGTAGTTCGCTATGATCTTCTCGTCGCGTCCCCCTGCAGCCTACACCGCAATGGTGTAGATGCTGAGGAACTCAGAGGGGTGTGTCTTGCCGTCGTACTTCTCGGGTACGTCGGGCTTAAAGTTCTTCATGCTGGGCCACTGGACTTGCCGCAGCTCTCGGGTGAACGCAGGGCAGCCTGCCGCGTACGGCAAGTCGCCTGGTTCACCGGGCGCGTGCATGTCGACAGCGGTCCCAGCGCGCTGGTCGGACTGTCTTCGGGCTTCTCTTCGACGCTCGATACGAGTTCGAGCGTCCTCTTGTCGCCTGTAGTCAAGGACTTGGCGCTGATCGCGGCGAGCCCGCGGATCCGACGACGCTGTGGACTCATCATCGATGTTGATCCGGCGGATCGGTGATTTCTGCTTCCGCGGCGGGGAGTGCACGGTAGTTGCACCCCCGGCGGTCTTGTCTCCATCGGCCTTCGCTTGGTCGACTTGCCACGGCCGTGATGTTGCCGGCTGTTGCGGCGTGTCGTTGTTGGCAAAGGCGATGAGGCTCTGGATTGTAGCCCTCCAGTCTTCGGCCTTGTCCGCCGCTGGAGGGAAGTCGAGGAGCAGCTGAGCTCTGGCGAGAGCTTCAGCCGGAGTGGAAGGGAGCGGTGGCGAGCGGTGCGAGGAGCGAGATATGCTCGGACTTCTAACAGCGTTAGAAGGAGCAGGTTCTCGCCCCGGCGACCGCGCCTTGCTCGTGCCAGCGCGCTGGCCTTGAGCGTCCCGCGACCCGCCTGTTTGGCCTTGTCCCAGCAGACGGATGGTACCGTGGGTACCACGTCGCTGCTGACCCGGTGCCTCCTGAGAGGGACGGGGTGCGTGCACGGACGCCGATGCTTTGGAGTTCGCCCGGTCGTCCGTCTTGACCTTGGACTTGGCGGCGCCGTGAGTGTCCTCACCGGCGTCCACCCTTCCGCCGGCGTCTCCCCCACCAACCGTCGGTTCTGGTGGTGGTGGGATAGACGCGGACGGGCCTCCGACCTCCGAAGCCTTCTTCTTCAGAGGCATGTTGATGTAGTCGATGAGGTTGTTGAAGCTAGTGAAGTTGCTGAAGGTTGCGCCCGCGTGAGCGCCGGATCAGGTTCGCACACCCTCGACGCCCCCTACCTGGCGCGCCAAAGATGTCAGGGAAACTGGTCGCCCATGAACACCTATGGGACCGGAGCCCCTTCTACGGTACAGCAAGGGTGCGGAGGGAGCACGAAGAGCGGATCGAGGGGCACACGCGGGCGGTTTACCCAGGTTCGGGCCGCGCGGACGCGTAAAACCCTACTCCTGCCTTGGTTGTATTGAGTTCTCGAGCTCGGGAGCTTGAAGATCTACAGTACTAGCTATGTTGAGCGTAGGAGTGATCGAGTTTCTGCGATCGAACCCACTCTACGTTGTGCATGGGCCTCCTTTTATAGCTCGAAGGGGTCACCGACAGGTGTTAACGTAGAGGAGGGCAAAAGTGTAAAAATGGTGGTAGTTGTAACAGTCCACGAACAGTGTATGCACAGTGGTCTATACCTAACCCTGACGGTGGGGGACAAAGGCATTGAATGCCCGTCGCCGTCATCCCAAAAGCGTCCGCTCGGGTGTCTCCGTTCGCCACGACGATGGCCTCGTCACCGCGGCTCGCCACTATGTACCCCAGGCTGCACAGCCATCCGCCACGTGCCCCTGGAAGGGCCCCAGGGCGACGCGTGGCTAGATGAGCTGGAGCGCAGGCACACAGTGTAAGCCTTCCCCGGCAAGCACCTTGTCGGGGTTGCTACCTTGCCGGGCCCGGAAGCTTGCCGCACTCCGGGTCTTGCCGGGGTGCAGGATGCGCCGCGATATCTCCTGAGGTGCTGTTCTTTGGCCTACCTGGCAAGCTCCTCTTGCCAGGGTCTTGTGCTGGAATGATAACCTTGAGCCTGGCGCGGCCTTCCCGGCAAGCTCCTCTTGCCGGGGCCTTGTTCTTCTGATTTGTATACTTTGTTCTTGAATGGCTTCAAAAGGATCCAGAGTGGGCTTCGGCGGGGCGCATGGTGAGCCAGACCACGGGACGCCGCTACTGCCCGTGCACAAGTCGGGATACTAAGGTACCCCTACTTTAGTACACCGACACCCACGAAGATCGAAGCTGTGACCCAATGGCAATCTCCAACGACCGTCAAGGAAGTCAGAAGCTTCCTCGGACTTGCGGGCTATTACCGCAAATTCCTGGAAGGATTCTCTAGCATTGCCCGGCCGATGACTCAGCTCCTCAAGAAGGACAAGAAGTTCGAGTGGACGCCAAAATGCGAAGAGAGCTTCCAAGAGCTTAAAAAGAGATTGACCACCGCCCCAGTTCTAGCAACACCTCATATTCACAAGGAGTTCGTGATATATTGCGATGCCTCTCGAACCGGACTGGGAAGCGTTCTGATGCAAGAAGGCCGAGTCATAGCATACCTCTCCAGGCAGCTACGACCTCATGAAGAGAACTACGCTACTCACGATCTTGAGTTAGCGGCAGTGGTTCATGCCTTGAAGACATGGCGACATTACCTCCTAGGGAAACGGTGTGAGATATACATAGACCACAAAAGTTTGAAGTACATTTTCACCCAAAAGGAATTGAACATGAGGCAGCGAAGATGGTTGGAACTCATCAAAGACTATGACCTCAGTGTTCAATATCACCCCGGGAAGGGAAACGTGGTGGCCGATGCCTTAAGCAGAAAGGCTTGCTCTTTGAATGCCATTATTCAAGAAAGGCAGCCAGCCTTGTTTAAGGAACTCGAACAATTCAGTCTGGAATTGGTCACCCCTGGATTTCTGGATCATTTGGAAGTCAAACCGACCATGATGGACGAAGTCAAGAAGGCGCAAGATGGACACGTAAGCATCGAAGGCATCAAGAAGAAGATGAAGCTAGGCAAGGCCCCAGGATTCTCTGAAGACGAGCACGGGATTGTCTGGTACAAAGGCCGCATCTGCGTACCAAACAAGATGGAGCTAAAGAACCTGATCCTGCAAGAAGCCCACGACACTCCGTATTCCATCCACCCTGGAGGAACCAAGATGTATCAAGACTTGAAGGAAAGATTCTGGTGGCACGGGATGAAAAGAGAGATTGCAACCGATGTTGCAAAGTGTGATGTGTGCCAAAGGGTCAAGGCTAAATATCAGCGACCCGCTGGATTGCTTCAACCACTCAAGGTTACTGAGTGGAAGTGGGATAAAATCGGAATGGACTTCATCACTGGATTACCAAGGTCGAATAGAGGACATGACTCCATCTGGGTCATAGTCGACCATTTGACCAAGGTGGCCCATTTCATTCCTGTCAAGACTACTTATGATGGCAACCGGCTCGCAGCTCTCTACATCGACAGAATCGTAAGCCTTGACGGCGTTCCCAAGGAGATTGTGTCAGATCGAGGAACCCAGTTCATCTCAAGGTTCTGGAAGAAGTTCCAAGAAGCCTTGGGAACCAAATTGTCTTTCAGCACAGCTTTTCACCCACAGACCGGAGGTCAGACAGAACGAGTAAATCAAATTCTCGAAGACATGCTCCGAGCCTGTGTCTTGGCATATGGAGCCAAGTGGGAAGATTGTCTCCCTTTTGCCGAGTTCTCCTATAACAACAGCTATCAGACGAGCCTTCAGATGGCACCATTTGAGGTGTTGTACGGACGCAGATGTCGCACACCCCTCAACTGGTCAGAGACTGGAGAAGGGCTAGTCTTTGGACCGGATATTTTCCGTGCAGCAGAAGAGCAAGTCCAGCTAGTCAGAGAGCGTTTGAAGGCAGCCAACTCAAGGCAGAAGAGTTATGCTGACACTCACCGTCGGGACATGAGTTTCCATGTCGGGGACCATGTGTACCTGCGGGTAACTCCTCTAAAGGGAACCAAGCGTTTCCATGTCAAGGGGAAGCTCGCACCAAGGTTTATTGGACCCTTTGAGATCACTGCACGACGAGCAGAAGTGGCTTACCAGTTGGAACTACCACCTGAGCTATCCGATGTACACAACGTATTCCACGTGTCACAACTCCGGAAATGTCTCCAAGTTCCGAACAAGCCTGACCTCTACAAGGATGTTGATCACCAAGCCATTGATTTCCAGCCTGATTTGACCTACCGCGAGAAGCCCATTCGCATTCTGGATGAAGCTGAACGACGAACGCGAAGCCGTACCATCAAGTACTTCAAGGTCCAGTGGAGCAACCACACGGAAGCAGAAGCAACCTGGGAACGTGAAGACTATCTTAGATCCGAGTATCCCAACCTCTTTTAAGACCTAGTTTAGGAATCTCGGGGACGAGATTCTTGTAAGGGGGGTAGGTCTGTCACACCCTGCATTTTGTAACATGTTATTTGCATCAACGAAGCATGAAAATTTGGACCAGCAAATTTTTTTGGCATCATTTGGCTTTTATTTGGAATTGCGTTTTTCTTCATGTGTTCTTCATGTGCTCATTAAAGTCAACTATTACCTCTTGTAGAATTCATCTCCATACCCAAAACTTCTGCCCAATGATCATGCCAAGTGTTATATAGCACTATAGTATTTTTCTTATAAAAATAATTTGGCCAAAATGTATTTTATAAATTTAGTATTCCATAAACCCCTGAATTGAGGTTTGCACTGCAAATGCTTGATTTAGGGTGAGAAAATTATTTCAAAAAGTATATTTGAGACCTAGTAGTCATAGGACTCCCAGAAACCACAAAAGTATAATTTTAAAAGTTATTTTCCTATTTTATTTAAAAGCTTTTTCTTAAGGCCAGAAATGGTCTTTAATAGGGAAAAAATATTTAAGTATTTCAAAAATATTTGCCAAAATTCAGAGAGACTCATAACACATATATTGTCCATATATAAGAGTTTCAACACTTGGTCATGTTCAAAATAATGGGCTAATCCCTCCAAAACCCTTTCTGGATATTTCAAGCTTTTGAAATATTTACAAAGGGTTCACCAAAGTTACATTGGCTAGTTTCTTCAAATGAGCCCAAATTTGGTGAAACACCCTATTTTCATATGTCATTCAATCCTGTTAAGTTTCATGGCAAGTGGAGATCATTTGCTTGTCCAAAACTTGATCAAACACCTTCTGCCATTTTACCAAAACTATCATCTTGACCCCTTTTACTATTTACTTTTGCCTCAGCTTTCTACCACAGTTTCATATAGTTACTATCTACCTCCAGTAACTCCCCCATGACCACAGCTCCATGCTTGAGGGGTGAAAACCCCAATTCACCTTGCTGGACAGTCAAGTTCTACCTAGTTACCAGCTTCATCCCTCTCTCACTGCACCTCCAGAGCATTCAAGGCCACATCGGAGTTGCTTACGTCGCCCTGGACCCCCCAGACACAGCGGACACGCCCAGGGAGCCAATGGCATGCCATGGCATGCGATAAGCTCGCTCCAGAGCGCGCTACAGTGCGCACCCGCACTGTAGCTTCGCCCAATCGCATGCCCCCGACCACCTCGTGCTCCTCCCTCGCGCCAAACGATGCACCTCGACGTCCGCGACCCTCCCCGGCGATGTCCCCCTCCTCCCTCTTCCTCAAGTGGCCGCCCTCGCACGCGCGCTGGCCGCCCGCAACCTCCACTCATAGGCCTCACACGCGCACGCCCTCTGGAGCCTTCCCCACTCGTCCTCTCCCCTCTACTAGGCGTGGACCTCGTCCATGATCCTCCCCGACTCGAATGCGAGCGCCTGCACGGCCTCTGGCCTCGCCCGTGAGCTCGCCGGCGCACAGGTCCACGGGGACCTCGCCGTTCCCCTATAAATAGCACGTCCCGAGCCCCTCCAGCAGCACTGAGCTCCTCCTCGCACCCCCAGTAACACTCCAGCACTACCCACTCATCCCCAGAGAGCCTTAGTGCTCGGGATCGACCGGAGCTCCGCCGCGTCGGGCGACCGGGGGTCTCGCAGTACAGCCCCTCTCCGCCCCGATTCTTGCTCGATCTGGAACCGCCGTACCCCACTGACTCGTTCCCCTCCTTCTTCCACTCCTATTGCAGCCCGGAGCGAGCTAGCCAGCAACCTCCCGACGCTCCTCCGCCGTCCCACCTCGCCGCCGACGAACCAGGCCTCTCCGGCGGGTGATGGCTTCTCGCCCCTCGTTGGTTACCCCAAGTGGAAGGTTTGAGATGTAGTGTAGCGGTAGTTTTCCCTTGGCAAAGATACCAAGGATCGAATTCCCCTGAGACTCCAAGGTTCAACAAGAAGGTGTCAACTGCTAGCGGCGCAACTAGCGATCGACCGGACCTACACACAAATACAAATAACTTTGCTCCCAACGAGTACAGAGAGGTTGTCAATCTCTCCGGCCTTGTCGTTTACAAAGGATCAAACGCAAGAGATAATAGTGATAGGTATCACTGCAACTAGTAAGTAAAAACAGAAAGAAAATAGCGGATGTGATCAGTGATGGTAATATGCACCGGGGTCCCATGATGTTCACTAGTGATGTCTCTCTCCCAAAAGACGATAAAACAGCTAAGCGAGGTAAACAAATTACAGCTGGGCAATTGACAGGATTATGTGCGCAAACCAATGCTAACTATGTTGCAAGAAAGGTAGAGGCTCAAAAGCATGGGCGTTACACCAAGGTAAGTAGACCGAAATCCATCTGCATCTACGACTAATCATCCACCTTGAGATATCTATCCAGAACATCTCGCTGGTATTAAGTTGCGACTCCCACCCATAGTGTAAACTCAAAGCAACAGACAACTGCATTAAAAGAACTTTGCGTAAAGTAAACAATCCTTGCACCCGCAAGTACAAGCACCGTTGTTTTCCCCCTTGTGGCAACATCACATCCCCTAGACTCATGTTTCTGTCACTCAAGCAAGTCATCGAGGGGCATGAACCCACAATCAAGCATAACGTTCCCTCTTGGAGTTACTACCTACTACTTGGCCAAAGCAATAAACAGCAACGGAGAACATGCAAGAATTACTCAAGAACATAAATATAAAAGAGGTGAATCAAATATAGTACTCAAACACAATCTGAACATAATCTCATAATCCATCGGATCCCAGCAAACTCAACATAGCAACAACATAAGGATTACATATGTGCCTCGATCATGTAGGGCAGCTGACGAGGTCTAATCGGTGAAGAACAAAGAGGGGAGGAGAACATCACACAACTACTGGTCATGGACCCATGGTCCAAGGGAGACTACTCACAACTCATCCGGGAGGCGTCCATGGTGGTGGAGAGGCTCCCGGTGGTGATCCTCCCCTCCGGCAGGGTGCCGGGAAGAGTTCTCCTGGTGCTCCCGATCTTGGAAGCGCGGCGGCGGCGGAACAGAGATGAGATCGCGAAAAAGGGTTCCATCCTTGAGGGTTTCGGGACGCGGTGTAAATATATGACAAAGGGGGCATCGGCGGAGGCCTGGGGGGCCCAGGCGCCCCCCCGGCGCGGCCAGGAGGGGGGCCGCGCCCCCAGGGCGCCTGGAGCCCTGGTGGCCCCCCTCCGACCCTACTATGGCCGCATGGAAGCTTCCAGAACGCTGATTTTTTATATATTTTTCCCAGATTTTTTCTGCCAGTTTACGTAATGGGAAAACCTGAAACACAAAAACAGCAGAAAATAGAAACTGGCACTGGGGTGAACTGAGTTAATAGGTTAGTCCAAATATGATCAAAAGTGTATGGAAGTGCATAAATATCATAGCAATATCACACAAAAGAGGCATCGAGCAAGCAGAAATTATAGATACGTTTTGGACGTATCAACATCCCCAAGCTTAATTCCTGCTCGTCCTCGAGTAGGTAAATGATAACAAGCATAATTTCTGTGGTGACATGCTATTAACCATATAAGAACTTTTCACAGTTACATGACAAAAGCTTATTGAGATAATGAATCTGTAGTAATTAAGTTGCCTCATGAGAAAATCACAAAGAACTGAAAGTTTTACAATATGATACTGAAACATCAAATAGATTTGTAGTGAGCATGGTGTGCAAATATGATAAAGTGGTATCTCGCTTGCCCCCTTTAGTGAAGCAAAACATAAATGCAGGGGCACCTCCAAGGTTTAAGTGACGACTGGATACAATGACTTCAGAATAAACGATATCATAATCATGCAAAAGACAATGGTACTTTGGGACAATGCACATTACACTCAGAATGACAATCATGCTCTCAATAGTTGGTGCTTTAAAGAAGGTGGAGACTCTCGAACCGTGGCTTTTGATGGCAAGGTTGAAAACCCGTGGTTGGAAACAAAAACTAAACATGTACCAGAGCTCTTGGTTTTAAAAACAGAGGTAAAAATTATTATTATTTGGATATGCATATTTCGTCAACGAATGCTAGCAGATAACTCAATTACTTCTTGAGCTGGACAAGTTTCGAGGAATGGCTCCCGAATGAGGACGATCACATCCTCTTAATCTCCTTTGTTTATCACTACCAAAGTTTTATGATTTCTCATGAACAAAGCATGAAGGAGGGTTTGTTTGTTGTATATTTTTTTAATGAGCCTGGCGCACTCCATGCCAGTTCCTTCTTGTATTATGGGTTTGCACATTAGACATGCAATCCCGGGGTGAAGCTTGTCCAACTTAAAAAGATCATGAATTAACTACTACTTCCTCATGAGCTAAAACAGAGGCACAAAAGAGAAATGCTTTTTTGAATAATTTCGAGATGGTACATGAAAGTCTTTGTTAGGAATGGCAGGTAAATACCATGTATAGGAAGGTATGGTGGACTCATATGGCATAACTGGTTTAAAGGATTTTGGATGCACAAGCAGTCAGTCCGCTTAGTACAGGCGAAGGTTAGCAAAAGACTGGGAGCGACCAACTAAGAGAGCAATGACGGTCATAATCAAGCAGAGCGACAAAGCAACATTGAATCGGGCATGGAAGTCATATCGCTACTCAGAAATTAAAGATCATCAAGGCTTGATATACTTTCTTTACAGTCTTAAATATGCGTGAGCATATGCCAAGTCAATCAAAATAAATTCTTGGGGGAAGATATCACTAGACCATACCACATCATAGACAAACAAATCATGTTGGTACTCCAATAACACATTGAGAACCCCCCAGCTATTTGAGACTAACCATAAGAAAACATGAACTACTAAGCACCATTATGCACATAGCATTTTTATCATAGACATATCAACTAGTGCAACAGAAGCCAACTCTCTTAACAAGATAAGCATAATAACTAAAGAGAGTTCCAGCGACCAACTAAACAAAAGCTCTTCAAAAAGTAAAGCATGAAAACTAAGAGCTGAACATGATAGTAACTATTGAAAGACCAAGAACATACACAGCAAACATAACCATGAAAATTCTATGTTGTGTTCTAGGTTGAAGTGGAGCGTGTTTCACTCCCACAAAAAGAAAGCTGAGTTCCAACTCGTTATGAAAAGCAAACAAAGCTAAAGAAAACTAAAAAGGAAACTAAAAGCAAGACACTCCAAGCATAGCACATAACACATGAAGTGATAAAAATATAGTGGAACGAAAGACGAACTGATAATGTTGATGGAGAAGGGGATGCACGGGGGCATCCCCAAGCTTAGAGGCTTGAGTCTTCTTGAATATTTCTTGGGGGTGCATGGGGGCATCCCCAAGCTTGAGCGTTTGACACTCCTGAATCTTTTCATCATCTTCCCTCGCACACTTGAAAAGTCCCTTCATACATAACTCATCATAATCTGATTAGCGAGGTTAGTACCCTTAATAAAATAATTTTTCCTTGCTGGAAATAAGAATATTCTTGAAGGTCTACTGTTTCTCAAGATTGCCAAAAGGTTTTTCGAAGAAAAAGCAAGCTCAAGGTTTGCAAAATGAAGGAAAGGCAAAACAGGACAGAATCTTTGAAAAACAGACCAGCAGGTAGTCAATGATTTTTTCGGGGCACTTCTGCAACTCAAATCAAAAAACTCAGAACAGACGCCCAAAAGACAATTGTATAGAGCACGCTGTCGAAAAAATTCAGACCAAAAAGATGATCTGGTGGTTTTATACGAGTTTTTCTATCCAAGGACAGAATCTGTTTCCTGGACAGCACGTCACAACTTTTGAACTTTCTTGCAATCAGAGGCTAAAATTGGCACAAAGCTGAAAAGTAAAGATACAATGATGATGCTACTGTAGTAACAAACATCAAGACACAACAAAAGAAAAATAAAATTTTATTCATTGTGGGCTGCCTCCCAAAAGCGCTTTCTTTTATGCCTTTAAGCTAGGCATAATGCAAAGAGATCAAGTTTTATCAAGAGTAAAAGAATAGCTAGCCCGTATAACGGACTCAAAAGGTAACTTAATCTTCTTTCTAGGGAAGTGTTCCATCCCTTTCTTGAGAGGAAATTGGAATTTTATATTCCCCTCTTTCATGTCAATGATAACACCAACGGTGCGAAGAAAAGGTCGTCCCAAAATAAATGGACAAGAAGGTTCACATTCAATATCCATAATAGTAAAATCAACGTGAACGTAATTGTCATTGACAATGATAAGAACATCGTCGATCCTCCCCAAAGGTTTCTTTATGTAAGAATGAACAAGACGGATACGAAAAGAACAAGAATCAAAAGGTTTCAATTTAAGCATATCATATATTCTTTTGGGCATAACGGAGGTACTAGCTCCAACATCACATAAAGCATAGCAAGAGAAGTTATTCAACTTAATTTTAATCATAGGATCCCAACCATCTTCTAGCTTTCTAGGTATGGAGGCTTCTACCCTAAGTTTCTCCTCCCTAGCTTTGATGAGAGCATTAGTGATATGCTCTGTGAAGGCAAGGTTAAGTGTGCTAGTGCGGGGATCTCTAGACATCTTGTGAAGGAAATCAATAACTTCTGTAAGAGTGCAATTATCAAAATCAAGGTCACTACTATCAAGTAAAGTGGTAGTGGTGTCCTTTAGGCTCACTTGTTTGGTAGTTTCTATGGTCATAGCATCACCATTAATAGGTCCAATGGGACCAGGAGTGCATTGGGTGATAAGAGTTTGGATATCCTCAACAGCTTGGATAGTAGCAACAGTGTGGTGGGTAGGAAGGTTCTTAATTCTATCTTCTTCCTCCTTTTCTCTAGCCCATCTCTCTTTAAGTTTAGCCAACATCCTAATGTTTTCATTAATTTGCACTGGAATAGCATTCATAGGAGTGGTCTTCCTCTCCTCAAGAGGGGAAGTTCTAATTTTAAGCAATTCTACCTCATGGGCTAAATTGTCTACCTTCGAAGAGAGATCATCTAGTTTGGCTAGTTTTTCTTCTACACTCTTATTGAAGGCTTTTTGGGTAGTGATGAAATCTTTAAGCATAATCTCTAGTTCAGAAGTGGAGTTCTTGGTGCTAGGATAAGCATTGTTGTTCCCATAGGAGTTAGAGGGGAACGGTCTAGGATTGCTACCAAAATTACTCCTATAAGCATTGTTATTGAAATTGTTTCTAGAGATAAAGTTCACATCTACTTGATCTTGAGCAATCAAAGAATGTAAAGGAACATCACGAGGATCAATAGAAGATTGCTTGGAAAGTAGAGACATGATCAAGTCCACTTTTTCATTTAGGGAGGAAATCTCCTCGACGGAGTTTACCTTCCTACCTGTTGGAGTGCATTCGGTGTGCCATTGGGAATAATTGGTCATCATCTCATCGAGAAGCTTCGTGGCAGCACCAAGTGTAGTTGACATAAAGGTTCCTCCCGCGGCCGAATCTAGCAAGTTCCGCGAGGTAAAGCTCAAGCCTGCATAAAAAGTTTGGATAACCATCCAAGTAGTCAAACATGAGTAGGGCAGTTCTTGACAAGAGATTTCATGCGTTCCCAAGCTTGGGCAACGTGTTCATTATCCAATTGTTTGAAATTCATTATGTTACTCCTTAGTTGGATAATTTTAGCAGGTGGATAGTACTTTCCAATAAAAGCATCCTTGCACTTGTCCCAAGAATCTATGCTATTTCTAGACAAGGATTGAAACCAAATTTTAGCTCCTCCTCTCAAGGAGAAAGGAAAAAGCTTAAGCTTAACAATATTACCATCTATTTCTTGGTACTTTTGCATATCACAGAGTTCAACAAAATTGTTTAAGTGTAAAGCAGCATCATCTCCAGCACCGGAGAATTGATCTTTCATAACTAGGTTGAGTAAAGCAGGTTTAATTTTATAAGAGGGTGCTGAAGTGGCAGGTGTAGTGCTAGGCGTGCAAATAAAGTCATCATTGTTATGACTAGTGAAGTCACACAACTTGGTGTTCTCGGTGGTACCCATAGCAGCAAGCAAGCAAGATAATTATTTTTGTGATTTTTGATAAAGGATACTAAAGCAAAAACTGAAAGGTAAACTAACAAGACTAAAATGCAAAGGTAAAAGATAGCGTGCAACTCCCCTATCTTGAAGAGTGGAGTCCCCGGCGACGGCGCCAGAAAACTTTGCTTGATGGCTTCTCGGCCCTCATTGGTTACCCCAAGTGGAAGGTTTGAGATGCAGTGTAGCGGTAGTTTTCCCTTGGCAAAGATACCAAGGATCGAATTCCCCTAAGACTCCAAGGTTCAACAAGAAGGTGTCAACTGCTAGCGGCGCAACTAGTGATCGACTGGACCTGCACACAAATACAAATAACTTTGCTCCCAACGAGTACAGAGAGGTTGTCAATCTCTCCGGCCTTGTCGTTTACAAAGGATCAAACGCAAGAGATAATAGTGATAGGTATTACTGCAACTAGTAAGTAAAAACGGAAAGTAAATAGCGGATGTGATCAGTGATGGTAATATGGACTGGGGTCCCATGATGTTCACTAGTGATGTCTCTCTCCCAAAAGACGATAAAACAGCTAAGCGAGGTAAACAAATTACAGTTGGGCAATTGACATGATTATGTGCGCAAACCAATGCTAACTATGCTGCAAGAAAGGTAGAGGCTCAAAAGCATGGGCGGTTCGCCAAGGTAAGTAGACCGAAATCCATCTGCATCTACTACTAATCATCCACCTTGAGATATCTATCCAGAACATCTCGCTGGTATTAAGTTGCGAGTCCACCCATAGTGTAAACTCAAAGCAACAGACAACAACATTAAAAGAACTTTGCGTAAAGTAAACAATCCTTGCACCCGCAAGTACAAGCAACGTTGTTTTCCCCCTTGTGGCAACAGCACATCCCCTAGACTCATGTTTCTGTCACTCAAGCTAGTCATCGAGGGGCATGAACCCACAATCAAGCATAACGTTCCCTCTTGGAGTTACTACCTACTACTTGGCCAAAGCAATAAACAGCAATGGAGAACATGCAAGAATTACTCAAGAACATAAATATAAAAGAGGTGAATCAAATATAGTACTAAAACACAATCTGAACATAATCTCATAATCCATCGGATCCAAGCAAACTCATCATAGCAACAGCGTAAGGATTACATATGTGCCTCGATCATGTAGGGCAGCTCACGAGGTCTAATTGGTGAAGAACAAAGAGGGGAGGAGAACATCACATAGCTACTGGTCATGGACCCATGGTCCAAGGGAGACTACTCACAACATTCCGGGAGGCGTCCATGGTGGTGGAGATGCTCCCGGTGGTGATCCTCCCCTCCGGCAGGGTGCTGGGAAGATTTCTCCTGGTGCTCCCGATCTTGGAAGCGCGGCGGCGGCGGAACAGAGATGAGATCGCGAAAAAGGGTTCCGTCCTCGAGGGTTTCGGGACGCGGTGTAAATATATGCCAAAGGGGGGCATCAGCGCAGGACTGGGGGGCCCAGGTGCCCCCCCGGCGCGGCCAGGAGGGGGGCCGCGCCCCCAGGGCGCCTCGAGCCCTGGTGGCCCCCCTCCGGCCCTACTTTGGCCGCATGGAAGCTTCCGGAACGCTGATATTTTATATATTTTTCCCGGAATTTTTCTGGCAGTTTACGTAATGGGAAAACCTGAAATACAAAAATAGCAGAAAACAGAAACTGGCACTGGGGTGCACTGAGTTAATAGGTTAGTCCAAATATGATCAAAAGTGTATGGAAGTGCATAAATATCATAGCAATATCACACAAAAGAGGCATGGAGCAAGCAGAAATTATAGATACATTTTGGACGTATCAGCGGGCCGCACCACCACCACTGGAACGGCGACTCACTGCTGAGCCCATTCCTGCCCTCCGTTTGCCCCGCCGTGCCCGGAATAGCCGTCGGTGAGCTCGCCGTCGTTTTGGCCGTGAGGTTGAAGATGACAGGCGGGCCCCGCATGTCATCCTCACCGCTCTCTCTCTCCCCTCGCAGCCACTGACCGCCGGGCCCCGCCCGTCAGGTTTGAAAACCTGGCGCGCGTGCGCTGGCTCTCGTGCGGCTGGGCTGTTCGCCCTGGGCCGTGCACTGTGGCCGTTCTGACCCAGTGGCACAGGGCCATTTCCTTTTAATCTTTTCTGCTATTATTTCAATTAATTTGACAGAATTAAATATTTGTCCAAATGAATTAATTCCAACTCCTAAAATCTTGTAAAATTCCAACCTATTTAATGGTGTCACTTTCACACATGTCCATGAAATTTTCTGTTCTGTTCAAATTTAAATTCAAATTTGAGCATTAAAACTCCTGTTCAAAAATCCTTAGATTCCATTCTGTCACTCCAAAACTCCAACTAAGAATTTTTGCCATCTTAGTTTTCCCTCTAGTATTTAACAAAAATATGTTGACATTTTTCTGAGCACTTTGATTTTTTTGTTTTTATTGTGGTCTTATTTTTCCGTTGTTATTTTGCGACGTTTAGATACCGTATTTGACGAGGTTGCTGAAGAATAAGGTGGAGTAGGATTTGAAGACTTTGAAGACCAAGCCAATCCAGGCAAGCAGCCCTTTGACCATGATACACTTGTGTTCTTCGGAACCCGTTTGTTTCCGAATGCATGATGATAAGAGTTATGATGGTAACCTAGTTATGAACCACCACATGATGCATGCTTACTCATGATCTTGCTATGTGCTAGATGTCATGCAAGTGGTTAGTAGTGATGCTTAGTGATGCATGTGAGACATGAACCTTCGTGGGTGAAATCTTTTCATAAACCCCGTCGGGTGCCCCTAATGCCCGAGGGTGATGTTGAGTTAGGTCATCGCTTGAGGAAGAAGTGATGTGCCGGTAAAAATCTTGTGCATGGGTGAAATGATGGATTAGATTTATGTGTGACTACCGTCCCAACCAAATATGTGCAACCACTCTACCCCTTATGGGACGGGGCGTTATTGATTACTTAGGTCGATACTAGCATGGTGCCCGCATTACTAGTGACGGGAAGACTTGAGGTCTTTCCCGGGACGGGGTCGTGCTTGGATAGACGACCATGACTGTTTTCACAGGGCACCGGACACACCGTTGGTCCCTTCGTGTATGCGTGACATTGAAATAGGGTAAGTCCCATGATCTATTGTTTGTACTCGAGGGCCGTGTACCAACGAGTGGACTCTATGTTAGTGTCGTCTAAGGAAAGATAATGACCGGGTGCTTCCCCCGAGTACTTGAGGTACTGCGGGATCGTGGATGACACGAAAGCTTCCCGGATCTTGTGGGTAAAGTGCGCAACCTCTGCAGAGTGTAAAAATATTCGAATAGCCGTGTCCACGGTCATGGACAGTTGGGTGGTGCTACTTAAACTATGTCCAGAATTTTACTACATCGGTGAAATCTTGTGTGAGTGATGAGTCAAGGTGGTGACTTGACTCGTTCATTTGATTCATATTCATGTTGATATCGGTAACCTGTCTTCGAGGTTACGTGAGTTTATTGATGCATACACTTGATGGTAGAATATTTATTCTAGCCCATTGCTAGATTGCCCATTATTGTTCAATTGCATTTGTTACTTTGAACCAAATCATGTGTTGCTTGCGAGTACATTCAAAGTACTCATTGGCTTGCCACTGGTTAATTAATTGGCCAGGCATGGAGGAACAGGAATATGAAGAAGAGTTCTATGGAGACGAACATGCGAACTAGGACGCTATCCCAGTCAGAATGCCTGTAGGGTTAAGGCAGATGGCATGGGTTCTACCTATCTTCGAAGACTTCCGCTATTTTAGTTATTTGCTATTCAGCCCTTGAGGCTTTATCTATGTATGACTTGGCCATAATGGCCTTAATTTGTGTAAGACGGTATGTATGGATGTAAGACTCTTGTTATTCAGCTTCTGTGTGTTCAGTGAGCATTGATCTCTGGGATCACTGTACCCGTGCATTCGGTGATCTCGACTTCTAAGTCGGGGTCCCCACAGATGCTTAGTCCACAATGATAAATCACAATCACCACCTATCACAGGTCATAATTAATGTTCTAGTTTAATAGTTTCTCCTCCGAAGACCGACACTAAGACCGACACTCTACCCATCCCAGACTGTAGTCCTTAACCATTGACACGGCTATATGAATAGATTATATTTCTCTACAGAGGGTGTACTCTTTATCCACGAATAACGGATTTCTTATAGTCCCTCTGGACTAATTCCGCCTACGGTCTTTTAAGTTTGAAGACGCACCTGACTGCACACACCAGCCTAACTTACCGGTGTATGGAATCACCCACGACACTAGTTAAGCCAAACTTTAAGTGGGTAGGCTACAACCTCGACTAGCATGGGATCACAAAAATTTATAACGCGCGCGAAAAAACGGGGAAGCTATCCCCTTCGGCTCCAACCAAAACACGCATGCCCCCGGACCAGGTGGCCTGCCTATCGGATGCAGCCGGTATCTTCCACCATGGCCTCTCTGTATGGTGTGTGATAGAACAGGGGTCGACAATTTTACTGAACCGTACCCTACCAGTAGCAGGGACACGTGGTAGCACGAAACAAGTATGGGGGTTACTGGAACAAGACTAGATCTATGGTCGACTCAGGAGGTTTCAGCTTTACTATAAGGTTAGTGTCGTATTGCTTGACACCGCTCTCTGACAGGGTCAACACCCCTCATGCTTCATCCTGCCTTACCGCACATCGTTCGTCACCACGAGATGTTAGTCACTTCGCTGCGCTTACCGGAACACAACTTTCCTTCGACCTCCGTCCGAACTATCATCAGGCATATGAAGCATGATAAGTGATTACTGCCACCAATATTACAAACACAACAGCAAAGATTTTTCGCCACAAGTTGATATGAGAGAGTAAGGCTTCTACATGAAATAGCGATCCTCCATTTTAGCATATCAGTGGAGTTCTTGAGTTATAGCAATCAACACACAACGTGTATTATAACGGGGTTCAAGATGCTTGCCTTCAAGTAGAGGGGAGGAGAAAAGCATTCCAAGAATTTTGGAAGTTTTCTCCCTCTTCAATGTCCTATAAGAAATAAAAGAAAATCAATACATAGAATTAGAACACCCCAAAAAGTTGTCTGGAAAATTTTCATATAAATATGAAAATAAACTAGACAATATTTGGGAAACAACAGAAAAAGAATCAAATCATTTGGATTTATAGATTAAAAGATATTGCTAGTCAAAGTTCAGTCAACCCTGGTTTTAATAAAAACCAGGAAAAGGAAAACAAATCGACTCAGAAAACGTTTTCAGAGAAGAGAAGACATACTCCGGGGAATGCGCCTCCACTTAAACCAGTGGGCGGTGGTCAAGAGGGGCTGACAGTGGGACCTGCGGGCCCACCTGTCATATTTGACTGGTCTACCCGCCTTCCTCCTCCTTCGCCCGATGGAGACGGAGCTTCGGTGATCGTCACCAGCGAACGGCGGCTCCTCGAGGGCGTTCGAGTGTAGGGATGGATCCGTGGGGTTGGTGCGGTCCTCCCGGTGGTCGTGTGGTCGATGGAGGTGGAGGAAAACGACGCCGACGAGCCTCGTGGCGGACGGCGGCCTCGGTGGGTTTGGGGCTTTGCTATACGGCGGCTCCCGAGCTAGTCTGAAGTGATTGGTGGCTCCGCAGGATCACATGGAGTCGGATGGTGGTGCTGGCTGGACGAGAGGGACGATGGTTGCGACGAATTGAACTGAGGTGCGGTGGCGGCCGTATTCGCCGGAGATGAAGAAGAAAGCTTGCCGCGGACGAATGGCTGCCACGGGGTTGCTCTGCGGGGTGCCTAGTGGTCATCTGTTGCTACGGAGGGGTTCGGGGCACTCTTAAATAGGCGCTCAAGGTCGGTTCAACGGTGGACGAGGATAAGGACGACGGCGGCGACATTATTGTGGAGCAGGAGAGGTGGGGGCTGGCCAGCAGAACTTGCAGAGGTAGACGACACGTTTGAGGATGAGCACGGCGGCCTGGGACGCTCGGGGGTGCGCCAGGTGGCCCGTACGGCGCCGACCACAGCAGGCGGTGGTGGCGGCTAGCTCCTGGCTTGCCGGAGACGTGGCGAGGGTCTGTGGCGCTTGTGAGGAGATGCGGGCAGCAGCTTGGCTCGACACAGCAGGCTGTCGTGGTTTGGATAAGCACGGGGGGGGGGGCATGCCAGGGACGCAGCGGCTCGGGCGCGGCACGTGCAAAACGTGTGCTCTCGCCGCGCTCTGTGCATGCACGGCAGGTGCTCGATGAAATGCCAGGGCGGCCAAACCTGCTTGGATACCAAAGCAACTCAGCAGTCTTAGGTTAGAGGTAGCTAGGAGGTTAGTTGACATGGCTGCTAGGTCAGAGGTTTAAGTCCACTATGTGAATTAAGAACTATGCCAGCACTGGTCATGCGCACAAGGTGCTCAACAGAATGCTATGGGCATGGGGGCATCTCCACTGGTGGTCAAACTCTCCAGATCATACCCTCCTTAGGTGAAAGAGATGGTGGCAAGGCTGGTTGGGCAAAACCAGAAACTTGTTAGTGCAAGTTTTGCAAATCTTCAGTTCTGGACAGAAAATGCAGAGCATTGTTTCATGAACCAAAACTACCCCAATAGGCCCACTCTTCTGGACTTAAGGGTTTTGCAAGAGAGACTATAAGAATGAGGAAGCTCAAGGGCACTAGAGCAAAATAGACTAGGGTTGTAGTGCAAAACACCAAACTGAACCAGAATGGAAAAGAGGTTGGTTCACTCAAATTCTCCAAAGGACCTAAAAGGGTTTTGCATAAAGTTGAATAACATACTGCTATGAACATCCCATAATTTTGGTGGAAGCATTACAGGAATATTCAAAGGGGTTGTAGTGCAATTTGTCCTACTGGACCAGATCGAGAAAAAGAAAATATAAGGAAGTGAATACATCATACGATGAGCCAAAGTGCCACATAGTTCTTTCAGGAAAAAGGGACATCCTGGGAGTGGAGGGCAAGACAGACATATCTGAAGATTATGAAAAGTTTCATGAAATTCCTCCCTTCAAAGTGAAGGCTGACCCAAGCATCCTGATAAACGATGAAGATTATCCATGGTTACGGCGCAATAAGAAAATGACACAAGCGAAGAAAAAGTGTAGACTTTTTCCGCAACTATTATGATGATACCATGCCAACTTTGTAACAGACGAGTATAATACCATTATCCGTTTTGTACATGCACATGCTATGCCAACTTTTTTAGAGTTCATTTGAAAACTATGAATTTAAGTCGAATTTTCTCTATAGGTGCATCTATGTTCATTTTTTTAGTAAAGTTAACCACAAACTTGTGATTCACACAAATTTCAAAGAATTCAAATTTTAATTATTCAAATTTGAAAACTAATGGCACTAACAGAAAGTTTATAATTTTTCTAAAACTAATGGCACTAACAGAAAGTTTATAATTTTGCTGACCTAAAAGCAAAAAGAATTAAAAATTAAACAAAAAACAAAAGAAAATAAATAATGCAGAAAACAAAACAAAAAAACATGCAAAAAAATAAAAATAGCAACAATAAGTATAGTGTTGTAAGTAGAAACAAAATAAAATAAATAAAGCAACAAAGAAAACAAATAATTTCAAATTTAAACTATTCAAATTTGAATACTACTAGCACTAACAGAAAGTTTGTAATTGGTTTTACCTAAAGCAATAATATTCACAAAAAAACTATAAATACAGTAAAAAACAACTTAGAAATAAATAAAGCAGAAAAGGAAAAAAATACATTAGAAATGGGTAATTTTTCTAAAACTAATGGCTCTAACAGAAAGTTTATAATTTTGCTGACCTAAAAGCAAAAAGAATTAAAAAATAAAGCAAAAAACAAAAGAAAATAAATAATGCAGAAAACAAAACAAAAAACTGGAAAAAAGTAAAAATAGCAACAATAAGTATTTTGTTGTATGTAGAAACAAATTTGAATACTACTAGCACTAACAGAAAGTTTGTAATTGGTTTTACCTAAAGCAATAATATTCACAAAGAAACTCTAAATACAGCAAAAAACAACTTAGAAATAAATAAAGCAGAAAAGGAAAAAAAATGGGCGCTGCCCAGTGAGCCTGCAAGGCCTACGGCCTAGGATGCAGCTGGACTCTAAGGCCCAGCAGACTCACAGGGCAGCGCGCAGAGTTACGGCCAGAAGCCTGCAATAGAGAGGAGTTCAATACAATGAACGCAGTGGGGCTTATAAACAACTCCGAGCCCCTGTCAACTAGCGAGGTGGGACTAAAGATTTTGGCCACGGGGCAGCACAGGGCCTTTAGTCCCGGTTAGTGGCACGAACCGGGACCAATGCCCCCCTTTAGTCCCGGTTGGTGCCACCAACTGGGACCAATGCCCCCCTTTAGTCTCGGTTGGTGCCACCAACCGGGACCAAAGGTATCTCCTTCCCGCCGTTTGGGCTGCTGAAAAGAGACCTTTGGTCCTGGTTGGTGGCACAAACCGGGACCAAAGGGGGCATTCGTACCGGTTTGTGCCACGAACCGGGACCAATGCTCTTTCGATATAAGTAGCACTTGTGAAATTTCGTTTCAGTTATCTCTTCCCCGCCCCGACGACGCCGCTAGGCTGCCCGAGCTCGCCGTCGCCATCGCCCCGCACCCCTGCCCCGTGCTCGCCGTCGCCGTCGCCCCACGCCGTCGCCCCGCGCCCATGCCCCATCGCCCCGCGCCGTTGCCCCGTGTTGTCGCCCCGCGCCATGGGCTTGCTCCTCGTCGCCGGCGCCCTCGTCTGCCCCCCACGATCCTCGTCGCCGGCGCCCTCCCCGCTCCTCGTCGCCGGCACCCTCGCCTGCCCCCGTGCTATGAGCCGCCGCGCGCCCGGCTCTGTTCATATATACGTATATATTGCTATATGTTTTTTTGTTCATATGTGATATGTATATATATGTGTATGTGTTTATAGTTGCTTATGTGTATATGTATATGTGTATATAGTTGCTGTATGTGGCTATAATGTATATGTGTATGTCATGTATATGTGTATGTGGCTATATTTTTTTATTTTTCTTAGGAATTTGCTAAACATATATGTTAAAAATGTTTTTTTGTACATAGAAAGTTTTTTGTTCATATATAGAAAGTTACAATTGTAGAAAAGTTTTATGTATGAAAAAGTTACAAATTTAGAAAAAGAAGGATAGGAAAGAAGAAAATAAGAAGAGGAAAGAAAGAAGAAGAGGAGAGGAACAAGAGGAGAAATAAATAAGAAGAAGAAAAAGAAGAGGAGAAGAAGAAAGGAATAGAGGAGAAGAAGAGAAATTTTCTCTTCTTCTCCTCTTTTTTTTTCTTTTTTTCTTCGATCTTCTCCTCTAGCTATTCCTTTCTTCTTCTCCTATTTTTATTTCTTCTTCATTTTCTTATGTTTTACCGGGTGCGTCGTCGTCGATATACCCCTCCCGATAACTTCAACATGAGGGGGGTGGTCGATATACCACCTCCCCGATAATATTATTTTCCCATGTACGTATGTCGTGTCGATATAAACTCCCGATAACTTCAACACGTGGGGGGGGGGTCGATATACCCCCTCCCGATAACTTAAACACAGGGGGGGGTCGATATACCCCCTCCCGATAACTTCAACACGTGGGGGGGGGATCTGTCGTCGTCGATATACCCCCTCCGCGATAACATTATTTTCCCATGTATGTATCTCATCATTGTCAATATTACCCCCTCCTTGAAGCGTTCTCGAGGCCACCCCTAACCCTTGAAGCGTTTTCGAGGCCATCCGAAACCCTAGAGAAGCAGCGTCGAGGCCACAAATTAATATATATGATTCCTTACTGTGATTAGCTAGCTAGTTCTACGTTTGCCATTAATATATCCATCTGTCATGTCTGAATAATAATTGCCATGTTGTAAATATTTGTAGAAACTATGGACGACAACCCCCGAGACGAAGCACAAGAAGCGATGTTGCTGGACATAATCGCAGACGGACGTGATGCCGTCTTGTTGTTTCTCAACGACACCGATGAGCTGCTGGAAAGAGAGGATGCAGAAGCAGGCTATGATTATGATGGCTCCGGTGACCCAATGCACATGCAAGAAGTAGACCGTGAGGACGGCTTCGGTGACCCAATGCCGGTGCAAGAAGGAGACCGTGATGACGGCTCCGGTGACCGAACCGAGTCCGGCCAGCAGGTATATATATTAGTTAAGCCTTTGCTGACTAGTTAATTGATGCATTCATTATTTTGGTATGTACACATATTAATTAACTCTCGTCTTTGTTCTTTTTTCTAGCCCTCCAGATCGAGCACATCTTCGATAAGGAGCCGATGCCCGAAGAAAAAGTTGAGCTCGGATGAAAAGTTTGAGATCACAGAAATCACGCGCACCGACCAACCGATCGAACCCATCCGGACAAAGAATGCATTTGTTAATCAGTGCGGGGTTCTGGTTAGGGACAAGATCCCGATCAGCATCCATCAATGGTTAAAGCCGGCTGCAGAAGACCCTCAGGTGTCTTATGTCACTGATATGCAGAAAGAAGATCTTTGGACTGAGCTGAAGTCAAATTTCACCCTACCGCCAGAGGCTGATCCGGCGAAGCCAGTTACAGAGGAATCAATCAAGTCTTTTGCTCTTACGAAGATGGCAGAACTATTCAGGGGGTGGAAGAAACACCTGAATAAGTTTGTCTGCAAAAAAGAGAATCCATAATTCCAGGGCATATATGAGAAGATCAGAGATGACTGGCCCGCATTTGTGGCCTACAAGACATCGGAAAAGAGTAAGAAGATGTCGGCGACAAACCAGAAAAATGCTGCGAAGAAGATGCGTCACCATCGCAAGGGGTCAGGTGGCTACCTCAGAGCCCGGCCTAAGTGGGCCAAGGTTGAGAATGATCTGCTTCGGAAAGGGATCGAACCAGAGACAATGAATTGGCCAGACCATTGCCGGACTTGGTTCTTCAGGGCTGGCGGAAACTTGGACCATGTATCAGGGTGGTGCATTTGGACGGACAAACAATTGGAAATACAACTCAAGAAGATGCAGCACTATATCAAAGCAGCGCAGCAAGGGACGTTCTTTCCCGACAGAGAGAACGACGAGCTCACAATGGCCCTCGGGAATCCTGAGCACCCTGGACGGACACGAGGCACGCCAGGCTCCGTTTCATGGAGTGCTGGGTTTCCGAACGCAAGCGGTTACAAATGCCACGAGAGGAGGAAGAAAGTGCAGCAGACCGAACTGCAGGCGCTACACGCCAGAATACAAGCGATAGAGGAACGAGAAGCAAATCGGGACAAAACAACTGCCGAAGCTTCCCCCAAAGCTACCCCGCCATCTCAGCGGAGAAGCAGCGTGGCTACCACCGAGCTGCTTCAGCCGGAGCATGTCTTGACGGCTCCTGCCAGCTATCCCGTGGATGCTATCACGGAGTCTCAAAATTGCCACCTTATGATGCAGTGGATAAATATGAAGGTCAAGGCGGTTGTTGGCTCTGTTTGTCCTACTGGACCCGGCGCAACTTTTCACTGCCGGCCGATTCCAGAAGGATATGCTAGGGTGATGGTGGATGAAATAACGGAGGGATTTGAGGACCTCCAGCTTGACCACCCTACCGGTGAAGGGGAGACTCGGCTGGCTTCTTCACTGAAGACTCCATGCCTATGGCGGAAGGACCTCATCAACATTCTCAACTGGACGCCTCCGCCTCCTCCTCCTCCTCCAGCGAGTCAGGGCATTCCGCCTCCTCCACCACCTCCTCCTCCGGTGAGTGACGATCAGGGCACTCCGGCTCCTTCTCTGGCGCGTGGCGACACTCCGCCTCCTTCTTCGCCTGCGCCGGCGCGCCCGAGCAGCCAGCCTCCTCCTTCTCCGCCTAGTCAGCAAGGGCGGAAGAGACCTGCCGCCGCTCTGGCTGCTCCGGCGCGTAAGCAAGGAAAGAAGACAGCCACTTCGTCTGGTCTGCCGGCGTCAAGCAGTACAACCAGAGGCGGGAGCCAATACAGATTCGGTCCTTCTCTCACGCCTCTAGAGAAGTTACCATACGAGAGGTCCGACGAGGAAAACATGAAGATCGCTGAAGGCGAAGTGAAGGACTGGCTTGAAGGGTTGAAAGCAAAAAGCATCCACCTCCGGAGGAGAAGATAGATCCGGTGAAAGCAAAGCGCACTCTTGGTGCCCTGAAGAAACCAGCGAAAGTCAGCCGAAAGACAACTATGACCGCATTATTGAAAAGTCATTTCACGAAGCAAAGCGGTCGAGAAGTACTAGAAGTGATCAAAGGTTAGCAGAAGGACGAGCTGGGAAACAAATTGCCCAGCTCGGCGAACAAGCGGAACAATCGTTCCCCCCGCTCAAGGTGTCTAGCGACATCGTCGCTAATGATCCGAGGATGGTGCCCGGTTATAGCAATCTTGGAGATTACCTGCCCGATGATGTACATTATGATTTCTTGGAGGTGCAGATACAAAGATACGAGTACAGGAAGCCTCTCGTAAAAGATGAAAGATCTTTATCAACGATGATGCGAAGATTGCATGATTGGTACTTGAAAATCACTGGAGAGTCTGGGGGGTGGGATAGTTTGTATGTGAGAGTTAAACCGGAGCATGACCTCGTTGGAATTGAACTGTTGCCTATTCCATTTGAGGAGTTCTATCAGTTTTTAATCAATTGGCCCTCGATAAAGAAATGGTCACCTGCTACTATCTGTAAGTAGTACTACTTCTATCATTAAGTCTCTCTATATAGCTCAGCTCTTTCATTGCATGTATTTCTAATTATCCTCACTATATTATGCAGATTGAAGATCGTCGAATTGAAGAAAAGACAAGTCGGTGATATAGGGTTCATTAACACATATCTCATAGATGCAACTGAGGTTGAATTGCGTGCCGCAGATACCGGGGCCAACTTGCTATGAACGTTGGTGGTAAATGAAAACAAAGATATAATACTCTTTCCTTACAACTTCAAGTGAGTGTTACTCTCTTGTGCATATTCGGTTTCCCTTATATATTAGTCAAGGTTATAGTAATGTAATTGATGAGTCCATGCATGCGTGCGCAGGTTCCACTATATTCTCCTAGAGATTAAGCTTGATCAGGGAGTAGTAACTGTCTTGGACTCTAAACGAAAAGATCCCAAGGAGTATGCGGGCATGACTCAAATGCTCGAGAAGTAAGTTAAATCGATCATTATCCACCATGCATATCAGCAACTTTGTTCATTTCTGATATCAAGTAATTGTTTTCTTTGTCTGGCAGGGTTTGGAAAAAATTCACCAAAAAAGCTCCGGGACTGCCAAAGAAGCAGCAATTTAGACACCCAAAAGTAATGACTATATAGTAGCATGTTCCACGCATCTCCTATTGATTCAAGCGCTAGTTTCATCAATACCATTTGGCATTCTTGCTTATCAGTTTGATTGACCTCTATTACTTGTAAAGTGGTTGTGGCAGGAACAAGGGAATGATTTCTGTGGATACTACATTTGCGAGTCCATCCGCCACACGACCTGAGAGCGGGGCTACACTGACGCACAATTTGAAGTGCGTAAGCAATTAATAATATTCACAATTTTATTTCATTACCATCATTTTTGTTGAGTTTCATTTATTCCTATATATATACATATATATATATACATATACATATATATATATATATATATGTATTGACCCCCTTCTTCAAATTAGATCTTTCGGATGCGAAATGAACTCCTAGCACCAGAACGTCTGCGAGCAATTCAAGAGGAATTGGCGGCATTCTTCCTTGACCACGTGATCGCTGAAGACGGAGAATACTATGTGGACCATTGTCAGGACCCCGATCCTAAGTCACACCGATCTAGCTGTAACACGTCATATCACTTTGCGGCCTCACGCACGGTAACCCCACGGGTGCCACCTTACCTGGCCCGGGACCGTTTGCGCATTTTGGCACACGTATATGACAGTGTCGCTAGCATCCATATGACAGAGAACCCGGGCCGACATGGCTAGTTATAAACCAAAAGTGGCACTGGATTACAGAGACAGGCATCCATGACCCACCAACGAACGTGTCGGTCATCAACGTATGAACCCAAGTCATAGCAAGCTACATGGACTTAAAGGAGCAACGCGTGACATTTCCCCTAAGGGATAGACACAGGAACGAAGAAGGACACATGCCGGCCAGCCTACGTGTTCCGAGCAGTAGCAAGCTACCAAGGCTCATTGGAATCACTAGGAGGCATTTCCCTGTAAGGTAGGCTACCAAAGGAAAACAACTAGGTGTCGGATCCCACACATACCAAGCATTTCAACCATACACACAATATGCTCAATATGTGCAAATACAACATTGCATCAGAACAGAACTCTATGACTCAAAGTACTTTATTTAAGAGGCTCCAAGAGCCATACATAACATATCCATACAGGTAGGGGTCACATGACCCAACACTCAAGTCATACAGTCATACAAGCACAAGCGGAAGCTACATGTCTGAGTACATACAACTTAGAAAATAAAACAGGCTTGGTGTAGCCTGACTATCTACAAGGCCCTTCACAAGCTCCAGATCTCCGTCTGGGTGTCAAGCTACTCGTCGACGTCAACGTCTATGTAGAACCCATCAGCAGGGGCAGGGTTCTCCTCTGCAACAGTTATTAAGCAAACATGAGTACAAAGGTACTTAGCAAGTCTTACCACAGAACCTATCATACATGCAACATTATCAAAGGGGGTAGTGGAGTTCATAGCAGAAAGCCGGCTTTGACTCTTGGCTAACCTATACTACAACTCTCAACGGATTGCAAGATGTTATTACGAACACGAGTCCTCTACTCACCACAACAATACACTACCGAGGATCCTCTTCCGTCATCCTACGGAAGGGCCATCCACGGCACTCACGCTTATCTTGAGGCTTTTAGTAGTATCCATCAACTAGTCTATGAAATGTAAGAGTAACCAAGTAGTCCGTACCGCGAACAACGGCTATTCGAATAGATTGATAACCCTGCAGGGGTGTACTTCTTCACACATGTTTTCACCACTTAGCGTCTGCACACGACATGTGCTCGGCAGACTTCAAGCGAAAGCCGATGTGGGTGTAGACCACGACCTAACCAACCACTCAAGTCTCTCGTCCAGGTTTATCGCCTATTTGGGTTCCATCCGTGGGGAGATCCGGCCGGGGTGTCGCTCACGGCCCCAAACGATGTGTACAGGGTTCCCGAGTCACCAAACGGGCAACCGGTACACCGTGCCACGTACCTGTCGCATCACAGCCCACCCCGAGGGTCAGCGCTGTGCACGACCACCAGTAAACTACAAACACCAGAAACTAGTTGCAACTCCTGGACAGAGAACATGGCAGTCGATAAGTCGAGCGGGGTCATATTTCAGGGCCCAATGTGTGGTAGTAACTGTAACTTGAAAAACACACACAGATCTCGGGTCCTATGGACGATTCCAATGAAACAACCCACCACGTAGTCCTACATGGCCTTTCATCGATACCTTTACCAAGCATATTCTACACCTCCTTCTCTTTATCGGTATGATCATTTGACTCTGATCCATCACCCAAATGAACCAGACCAGACATAACTCTAAGCATAGCAGGCAACATAAACAAATAGCATGGTGGATCACACATCACATGGCTCAATCAACTCCTACACATGCTAGTGGGTTTTCAACTATTTACTGCGGCTATGACAGGTCATGCAAGGGAAAAGGTTCAACTACCGCAGCAAGTAGCAGTTCACACGTTGTTGCCTTAATGCAGTAAAAGAGAGCAGGAGCGAGAAGATGGGTTTGTATCGGAATGATCAATGATTGCTTGCCTGACAAAGTGGTTGTCGGGTACTGCTCTTCAGCTGGATACGCAGCAGTATCATCGGGAGCAGGACCTAACACAGAGAATACCGGCGATACAAACATTAAACAAACAAATGCAACAATATGATGCATGCTCATGACATGGCAAGATGCATGTGATTTGGCTAATGCAACTATAACCAGAAGGGTTTGAGCCTATTTGAATCAAAGATTCAAATTGGAATTCAAACTATTATTTAATTAAGTGCATTATCATGTTTTAATGTATACAGCAAGGTTAACTTGCTCAAACATGCATGAAACGAGTGCCATTGGAAAGATTGGATTTTTCTGATCATTTTTCATATATAAATTATTTCCATCTGAGCTACGGTTGATTTTATATGATTTTTAGAAGTTTTGGGTATTTTCTTAAATTCATAAATCATTTAAGATTTAAAATAAATTCCAGAAACTCTTTACTGCGTCAGAATGACCTCATGCTGACGTCAGCAGGTCAACAGAAGCTGGTCCAGGTCAAACATGACATGTGGGCCCGGCATGTCAGTGTCATAGCTAATTAACAAAGTTAATTAGTATTAATCTAGGAACTAATTAGCTGTCAGTGGGGTCTGGGCCCACGGGTCAGTGACTAAACTAACTAACTAATTTATTAACATTAACTTAATTAAACTAGCTAATTAGGGGAGGGGTGGCCCACACGTCAGCGACCCAGGGGTGGTCAACCCCCCGGTCAAACGAGTCAAACTCGCCGGCGAAGTGACGCCGGCGAGGCCAAACACGACGGCGTGCTTCGGAAAACGCCCACAGGGCACGGTTCGAGCCGTGGTTGGTCTTGTTGGAGAGCCCTTGCCGGAGCGCGTCGAACGGTGGTGGTCGCCGGGCCTGTGGTGGCCGGAGACGACGGCAACGAGCTCGACAGGCGCGGCCGGCGTTCGGGTGTGTGTGGAGACGCGGCTACAGTGGCCTAGGCGTTGCTTGCGTGGCACCTAGCTCATCTACGTGCTGCGGCGAGCGAGATGGACGTGCGTCCGTAACCAAATGGTCACCGGAGCATCACCGGCGGCAAGCACGACGGCGGTGGGTTTCGGTGATCAACGGAGCAGCAGCTACACGGTGCAAACGAAGCGGAGGAAGGAGGGATTCAGCGTAGGGGCTCACAGCGGTGCTAGCGAGCTCGACGGAGAGGTCGGGGACGCTCTGCAGCTTCTTAATCGACGTCGAGGAGCTCCGGCGATCCGAGGAGGGGCACGACGGCGTGAAGGCGTTGCAGGGCTCCCGGTGATCCGTGGCTCAGCGAGCAGGAAGAGGGCATCGCGGCGAACCTTCTGGACACGGTCACGGGACGAGGGGGAGGCTCTAAGTGCGGCAACGGCGAGCGGCCGCGACGGGCGGCTCGGTGGTGAGAGGGAGAGAACTAGGGGAAGGAGATGGGGACGAGGG
Organism: Secale cereale; assembly: GCA_902687465.1. Taxonomy (NCBI): domain Eukaryota; kingdom Viridiplantae; phylum Streptophyta; class Magnoliopsida; order Poales; family Poaceae; genus Secale; species Secale cereale. Next base: position 487,309,601 of record LR738715.1, on the reverse strand, counting down.
GAAAAAGTGAGAGAGGTCGGGGCAGCTGCGTGGAGACGCAGGGAGGCTTCCAGGCCGTCGGGGAGGCAGGCAAGCAGGGTGGAGGTGGCCGGGTGCGTGCCGGCGCGCGGTGGCCACGCGCGCTCCTTTCTGGCGCGAGGAGGAAGGCGACAGAAACGGGGCTGGTGGGCTGGGCCGGCCTGCAACAGTGCTGGGCTCAGGTAAGTCCTTTCTCTCTCTTGCTTTCTTCCCTATTTCTTTTCTGTTTCATTTCTTTTGCAACTTTGTTTAATTAATAAAAATGCTAGAACATTTTTATAACTCATAAAACTTGTCATGCCCATTGTATATATTATGAACAGTATGGAACCTTATAGTTTATGATTATTTGAGCATTTAAAATATTTTATAGCATTTAAATGCCCAAATGCAAATACCATATGATTTAATCCAAAGCCCTTAGATGTCCTAGAAAATTGTGCACCATTTTTGGCAGAGGTTTAAGACCAAGGCAGAAATGATGAACATTTTTGAAGGGCATTTTGGGTACATTGGAAAATATTTTATCAAACCCTAGTTGTTAGGAGAGGGGTGCTGGGGTTTCTGTCATTCCCATTTCAAGTTTCTTTGATAAGTAAACATGATGCACACTCTAGCTAGTCCTAATGCAAGTGCTAACTAGGGATGTGACAACTCACCCCCACTTAAAAGAATCGCGTCCCGAGATTCGGGTTCCTCCAGAAAGAGGGTGGGGTACTCAAGTCGAAGACGATCCTCCCTTTCCCAAGTAGCTTCACTCTCGGAATGATGTGACCATTGAACCTTGAGAAACTTGATATTGTGGCGTCGAGTGGTGCGCTCGGTTTGATCAAGAATACTAACGGGGTATTCTCGATATGTGAGATTGTTCTGGAGATCAAGCGTTTCGTGGTCTACTCCGCGGATAGGATCCGAGAAGCAACGCCTGAGTTGAGAAACGTGGAACACGTCATGAACTCTGGATAGGTGCGGAGGTAGTTCCAATTGGTAGGCAACTTCTCCTCGTTTGGCAAGAATGCGAAAAGGACCGATGTAACGAGGGGCCAATTTGCCTTTGATACCGAAGCGATGGGTTCCCTTAAGAGGAGTAACCCGAAGGTAAGCCTTATCGCCGACTTCAAAAGTCACAGCCTTATGATGGCTATCATATCGGCTCTTCTGACGAGACTGGGCTGTTTTCAATTTCTCACGAACGATGCGAACTTGCTCTTCTGCTTCCTGGATCATATCCGGGCCAAAGAATTGTCTTTCCCCGGTTTCTGACCAGTTAACAGGTGTTCGACATCTTCGTCCATATAGAACTTCGAAGGGGGCTTTACCCAGGCTGGCTTGATAACTATTGTTATAAGCGAATTCGGCAAATGGAAGACAATTCTCCCAATCCATACCGAAAGAGATGACAGAGGCTCGAAGCATGTCTTCCAGAATTTGATTGACTCGTTCCACTTGACCACTTGACTGCGGATGGAAGGCAGTACTGAAGGAGAGATGAGTTCCCATAGCATTCTGGAAACTTTCTCAAAATCATGAAGTGATAAGACTTCCACGGTCTGAGTTAATCTCCAACGGCACACCATGAAGTGATACTATTCGAGAGACATACAAGTCTGCTAGCTGGCTAGCGGTAATACTCTCTCGAATAGGCAGAAAATGAGCTACTTTGGAGAGGCGGTCGATAACGACGAAGATAGCATTATTCCCTTTCCTGGTCCTGGGAAACCCGGTAATGAAGTCCATACCCACTTTGTCCCATTTCCATTCAGGAATAGCTAAAGGTTGAAGGGTGCCAGCAGGCCGTTGATGCTCTGCTTTGACTCGACGATAAACGTCGCAGTTAGCAATGAATTGAGCGATTTCTCACTTCATCCTAGTCCACCAGAATCTCTGACGTAGGTCCTGATACATTTTGGTACTACCGGGATGAATCGTGAGAGGAGATTCATGAGCCTCCTTAAGGATTAACTGTCGTAGATGGTGGTTCTTGGTAACCACTACACGGTTCTCAAAGAAAACAAAACCTCGATCATCCATAGAGAAACTTTTAGCGAGTCCGCTAGCAATGCTCTCTTGTAGTCGGGATATACCTTTATCACGCTTCTGGGCAGCTATAACTTGATCCATAAGGGTAGGTTTCGCCACCAAGGTGGAAAGGAATCCTCAAGGAACAATGTGAAGGTTAAGCTTACGAAATTCCTCGTGGAGAAGTGGTTGCCCTTGTTGTAGCATTAAGTTGTTACAATAAGACTTACGACTTAGTGCATCAGCCATGACATTGGCCTTCCCAGGCGTATAAGTGATTCCTAAGTCGTAACCTGTGAGCAACTCAACCCAACGTCTTTGCCTGAGATTTAGATCCGGTTGGGTGAAGATATACTTCAAACTTTGATGATCAGTGAAGAATTCACAGCGATTATCAAGGAGGTAATGTCGCCATGTTTTGAGTGCATGGACTACAGCTGCAAGCTCTAGATCATGTGTAGGATAGTTATCCTCATGTGGACGCAGCTGTCGAGAAGCATATGCAATCACTTGACGATCTTGCATGAGTATGCAACCTAGTCCTTGTCGCGAGGCATCGCAATAGATTATAAAATCCTTGGAAAAGTCTGGTGGTACCAGTACAGGTGCAGATGTCAGGCGTCTTTTCAGTTCCTGAAAACTGGACTCGCACTGTGGGGTCCACTCAAACTTTTTATCTTTCTTGAGGAGTTCAGTCAGAGGTTTAGCAACCTTGGATAAATTTTCGACGAAGCGTCGGCAATAGCTCGCTAAGCCAAGAAAACTGCTAACTTGCTTGACCGATTCAGGGGGAGTCCAATCAAGGATGGCTTGAACTCGCTCGGGATTGACAGCAATACCCTTTCCAGAGATCACATGACCTAGATAGGTTACTTCCGGCAACCAAAATTCACATTTAGAGAATTTGGCATAAAGGCGGTGCTCTCGAAGTTTCGTCAATAATAGCCTTAAATGCTCGGCATGATCTTCCTTGTTCTTGGAGTAAATGAGTATATCATCGAGGTATACCACGACGAATTTATCCAAGTACTCCATGAATATAGAATTCATTAATCGAGAAAAGGTAGCTGGGGCATTGGTTAATCCGAAGGACATGACGGTGTACTCATATTGGCCATAACGAGTAACAAAAGCCGTTTTAGGAATGTCCCCGTTCTTGATTTTGATTTGATGGTAACCCAACCTCAAATCCATTTTAGAGAAGACTGAGGATCCAGCGAGCTGATCATACAGGTCGTTGATCCTGGGAAGCGGATACTTGTTCTTTATGGTGACCAGATTGACAGGTCGGTAATCTACAACCATCCGCTCCGTTCCATCCTTCTTCTTGACGAAGAGGACGGGGCAAGCCCAAGGGGAAGAACTAGGACGGATGAAACCTTTTTGCAAGGACTCATCGAGTTGTTTCTATAGCTCAGCTAATTCTAGTGGTGCCATCTTATAAGGTCTCCTAGAGATTGGGACAGTTCCAGGGATAAGATCTATCACGAACTCGACATCTCTGTCAGGTGGAATTCCTGGCAGTTATTCTGGAAAAACATCCGGAAAGTCACGGACTACCGGGATATCTTCGAGTTCTGGTAGAGGGCTGGCATTAAGAGAGTAGGGCTGGCGCTCAGCCATTCGGGTCAAGACATTGACTATCTTGCTGGATATGTGTGTAAGTTGAACGGTCCTAGTATAGCAATCAATCTTGGCGTAATGAGTTGTCATCCAATCCATACCCAAAATGATGTTTATGTCCGAGGACTTGAGAGCGATTAGAGATGCAAGGAAAACAAGTCTATCGACAAGGATTTCATTTCCATGGCTTACCCTAGAGGTTTGCCACTTTGAACCAGGAGTTTGAATAACCATGGAAGTAGGCATGTCACAAAAAGTCATGTTGTGCATTCGAGCATAGCTCTCAGATATGAACAAATGGGATGCTCGAGTATCGAAAAGAACAGATGCCGGATGGTAGTTAACGAGAAGCGTACCAAGAACGACGTTAGGATCTTCGTAAGCTTCCTCGGCAGAGACATAGTTGACATGACCACGTGCTGTGGGGATTGGCTTGACATAATTCACCTTGCCGGTTGGCTTACCACGGCCAACGGGTTTCATGGTTGGTTCTGAGGACACTCACGCATGTAGTGTCCCGGTTCTCCACACTAGAAGCAGGTCACAGTGCTAGTGCTTGGAGCAAAGTTGGAAGGTGGTCCTCCATAGTTCTTAGCAGGTGCATACTGTTGAGTTGGGCGAGGCGCCTCATAGGATGGCATCGGTGTGTACTTGGGTGGCAGAGCAGTGTTAGGAACCCACACACGGCGCTTGTGAGAGCCAGAGCCGGATGAGGAACCAAAGTCTCGAGGATGCTTGCATGTGGCCTCGAAGTCGGTCTGGCCCATTTTAGCACTGATACCCTTGTTTACCAACTTCTGGAAGGAAGTGCACTCGTGCAGACGTAGATCTCGGCGGAGTTCAGGGATGAGTCCCTTGCGGAACCTCGCCTGCTTCTTGGCATCGGTGGATACTTCCTCAGGTGCATAGCGTGCCAAGTTGCCAAACTCGCGACTATAGCCATCTACAGTTAACCGGCCCTGGGTGAAATTGCAGAATTCCTCCCGCTTGCGATCCATGAGACCTTCCGGAATGTGATGTTCACGGAATGCCTCACTGAACTCAACCCAAGTAGTGATTTGGCCAGCAGGACGCATAGCTTCAAAGTTTTCCCACCAAAGACTGGCAGGGCCCTCAAGATGGTAGGCGGCGTAGGTAACCTTGTCAGCTTCGGCCACACGGGCAGAGTGTAGCTTGTGGGTGATACTACGTAGCCAGTCGTCCGCATCCAGAGGTTCAGTGGAGTGATGGAACTTCGGTGGGCACATCTTGATAAAGTCATTGATTGACACCATGTCATTCTTCTGACGGAACCCAGTGTTCTGCTCTATGCATTCCAGCAGACGGTTGGTCTCTCTCTTGTTCCGTTCTGCCTCGAGCATAACTTCCGCCAAGGAGGGTGGCTGGGGCAGATTCCCATCTCTAGCCCCACTAGCCTCACCCTGCTCCTAAGCAGCAGGAGTGTTGCGAGTGTTGACCATCCTAGGAAAACAGAACAACGGTTTAGACAAGGATGGCAAAAATTTGACATAGAAGTGTAGAATGTAATGGATGACACGAAATGCAGAGATGTTCATCCGTACGACATGGTAATATAGAAACTGCTATATATACACCAGTGGTCATACACACCATACAGAGTTTAGTACAAGCCAAGGCTAAAGTACAACTGCGGTGAAAGACGATACATCCCATCAGAGGCATTCCAAGCTCCTATACATTATTTAACTACACCTCCGGAACTCAGTACACACTAAGTCATATTCCACAAGACGCGCAGGACTGTGGGAATACAACTACTACAATACTACTACTACCACGGTCTAGCTCAGACATTCCCGTAGTAATCTTCGTAAAGATTACCACCGTAGCCTGGAAGTGGAACAGACAGATCTTGAAACTCGCGAGCGCTCGAAGGCTGTGGACCATAGGGATATGGATGTGGCCTCGGTCCCGATGCTGGTGGTAACCGACGCCCACGTGGAGGTGTAATACCCCCAACGTCACGCCAATCCATGCGATCAGGCAGACGAGTCCGCACGGGGTACAAATCCCGCATGTCCAGATATCTGGCGTGCACAGCAGGTGCAAGCCGTGTCAAAGTAGTCCAGTGGGCGGCTCGAGTGTTATACAGCTCCATTCGGAGGGCACGGACCTCACGGTCCCTATCCTCCAGCATCTGAACAGTAGTCTGAAGCAGTGGCTCTTCATGAGCAGCATCAGTATACAGACCAGTGTAGTAGCCTTCCTCTCCGGGAAGTGAGGCTGGCATGTAACTGAACTCAGTGTTCAACAACAGGGCATGCCTAGCCCGGAGAATGGTCATCATCGAATAGGCGGCGTCCTGTACTGCCATCTCGATGGTAACCCCGAGTCCATAAGACCAATGGATGGGGTCGTTAGCTCCGGGATATGAGGGGTATATCCGGACTGTGCAGAAATAATGACTCTGATTGAAATCCCGGTACTGTTCCTCCACGGTGTACTCAGGATACCAGCGATGACCGGTCTCAGTCAGCACACGGACTAGCATGGCCGTGTGACCGGGCACATTAATGCACCGAGTCAAACGAACCACTTGGTGAGGGGTGCGGCCAGGCATCTGAAACACGAAGTAATGCAAAGGCATTAGTGTTTCTGGAAGAAATCGGGCAGCATAACAACTGTAAATGCTCAAACAAAGATTTGAGACATCATACAAATGATAGCATAACCACTCAACATTTCCATATCAAGGTTCCGGGTCCAATAATCATCATACTAAAAGGATAGAAACTGAACTGAGGCTTGAAACCAACAATCCTAATAGTCTACGGATTAGTAACACGTGAACCTAGTAAGGATAAGAGGCATAGTCCTAAATCCCCGTAGAAAGAATATACTGACTCAGATCAGAAGGGCATAAGGTAAAGGAGTAAAAAGAGCCTTACGTTCCCTTCCACAATCAATTCCCCTACATATAACTAAGAATTTTTCTAGACTCAACATCGACCAGTTTGGCTTGAGAAACCTACAGGCAGTCCAGCTCTGATGCCAATGCTGTCAGGACCCCGATCCTGAGTCACACCGATCTAGTTGTAACACGTCATATCACTTTGCGGCCTCACGCGCGGTAACCCCACGGGTGCCACCTTACCTGGCCCGGGATCGTTTGCGCATTTGGCACACGTATATGAAAGTGTCGCTAGCATCCATATGACAGAGAACCCGGGCCGACATGGCTAGTTATAAACCAAAAGTGGCACTAGATTACAGAGACGGGCATCCATGACCCAGCAATGAACGTGTCGGTCATCAACGTATGAACCCAAGTCGTAGCAAGCTACATGGACTTAAAGGAGCAACGCGTGACATTTCCCCTAAGGGACAGACACAGGAAAGAAGAAGGACACATGTCGGCCAGCCTACGTGTTCCGAGCAGTAGCAAGCTACCAAGGCTCATTGGAATCACTAGGAGGCATTTCCCTGTAAGGTAGGCTACCAAAGGAAAACAACTAGGTGTCGGATCCCACACATACCAAGCATTTCAACCATACACACAATATGCTCAATATGTGCAAATACAACATTGCATCAGAACAGAACTCTATGACTCAAAGTACTTTATATAAGAGGCTCCAAGAGCCATACATAACATATCCATACAGGTAGGGGTCACATGACCCAACACTCAAGTCATACAGTCATACAAGCACAAGTGGAAGCTACATGTCTGAGTACAGACAACTTAGAAAATAAAACAGGCTTGGTGTAGCATGACTATCTACAAGGCCCTTCACAAGCTCCAGATCTCCGTCTGGGTGTCAAGCTACTCGTCGACATCAACGTCTATGTAGAACCCATCAGCAGGGGCAGGGTTCTCCTCTGCAACAGTTATTAAGCAAACATGAGTACAAAGGTACTCAGCAAGTCTTACCACAGAACCTATCATACATGCAACATTATCAAAGGGGGTAGTGGAGTTCATAGCAGAAAGCCAGCTTTGACTCTTGGCTAACCTAAACTACAACTCTCAACGGATTGCAAGATGTTATTACGAACACGAGTCCTCTACTCACCACAACAATACACTACCGAGGATCCTCTTCCGTCATCCTACGGAAGGGCCATCCACGGCACTCACGCTTATCTTGAGGCTTTTAGTAGTATCCATCAACTTGTCTATGAACTGTAAGAGTAACCAAGTAGTCCGTACCACGAACAACGGCTATTCGAATAGATTGATAACCCTGCAGGGGTGTACATCTTCACACATGTTTTCACCACTTAGCGTCTGCACACGACATGTGCTCGGCAGACTTCAAGCGAAAGCCGACGTGGGTGTAGACCACGACCTAACCAACCACTCAAGTCTCTCGTCCAGGTTTATCGCCTATTTGGGTTCCATCTGTGGGGAGATCTGGCCGGGGTGTCGCTCACGGGCCCAAACGATGTGTACAGGGTTCCCGAGTCACCAAACGGGCAACCGGTACACCGTGCCACGTACCTGTCGCATCACAGCCCACCCCGAGGGTCAGCGCTGTGCACGACCACCAGTAAACTACAAACACCAGAAACTAGATGCAACTCCTGGACAGAGAACATGGCAGTCGATAAGTCGAGCGGGGTCATATTTCAGGGTCCAATGTGTGGTAGTAGCTGTAACTTGAATCACACACACAGATCTCGGGTCCTATGGACGATTCCAATGAAACAACCCACCACGTACTCCTACATGGCCTTTCATCGATACCTTTACCAAGCATATTCCACACTTCCTTCTCTTTATCGGTATAATCATTTCACTCTGATCCATCACCCAGATGAACCAGACCAGACATAACTCTAAGCATAGCAGGCAACATAAACAAATAGCATGGTGGATCACACATCACATGGCTCAATCAACTCCTACACATGCTAGTGGGTTTTCAACTATTTACTGTGGCAATGACAGGTCATGCAAGGGAAAAGGTTCAACTACCGCAGCAAGTAGCAGTTCACACACTGTTGCCTTAATGCAGTAAAAGAGAGCAGGAGCGAGAAGATGGGTTTGTATCGGAATGATCAATGATTGCTTGCCTGACAAAGTGGTTGTCGGGTACTGCTCTTCATCTGGATATGCAGCAGTATCCTCGGGAGCAGGACCTAACACAGAGAATACCGGCGATACAAACATTAAGCAAACAAATGCAACAATATGATGCATGCTCATGACATGGCAAGATGCATGTGTTTTGGCTAATGCAACTATAACCAGAAGTGTTTGAGCCTATTTGAATCAAAGATTCAAATTGGAATTCAAACTATTATTTAATTAAGTGCATTATCATGTTTTAATGTATACAGCAAGGTTAACTTGCTCAAACATGCATGAAACCAGTGCCATTGGAAAGATTGGATTTTTCTAATCATTTTTCATATATAAATTATTTCCATCTGAGCTACGGTTGATGTTATATGACTTTTAGAAGTTTTGGGTATTTTCTGTAATTCATAAATCATTTAAGATTTAAAATAAATTCCAGAAACTCTTTACTGCATCAGCATGACCTCATGCTGACGTCAGCAGGTCAACCGAAGCTGGTCCAGGTCAAACATGACATGTGGGCCCGACATGTCAGTGTCATAGCTAATTAACAAAGTTAATTAGTATTAATCTAGGAACTAATTAGCTGTCAGTGGGGTCTGGGCCCACGGGTCAGTGACTAAACTAACTAACTAATTTAATTAACATTAACTTAATTAAACTAGCTAATTAGGGGAGGGGTGGCCCACACGTCAGCGACCCAGGGGTGGTCAACCCCCCGGTCAAACGAGTCAAACTCGCCGGCGAAGTGACGCCGACGAGGCCAAACACGGCGGCGTGCTTCGGAAAACGCCCACAGGGCACGGTTCGAGCCGCGGTTGGGCGCGTTGGAGATCCCTTGCCGGAGCGCGTCGAACGGTGGTGGTCGTCGGGCCTGTGGTGGCCGGAGACGACGACAATGAGCTCGACAGCGGCGGCCGGCGTTCGGGTGTGTGTGGAGACGCGGCTACGGTGGCCTAGGCGTTGCGTGCGTGGCACCTAGCTCATCTACGTGCTGCGGCGAGCGAGATGGACGTGCGTCCATGACCAAATGGTCACCGGAGCATCACCGCCGGCAAGCACGGCGGCGGTGGGTTTCAGTGATCAACGGAGCAGCAGCTACACGGTGCAGACGAAGCGGAGGAAGGAGAGATTCGGTGTAGGGGGAGCTCGACGAAGAGGTCGGGGACGCTCTGCAGCTTCTTAATCGACGGCGAGGAGCTCCGGCGATCCGAGGAGGGGAACGACGGCGTGAAGGTGTTGCAGGGCTCCCGGCGATCCGTGGCTCAGCGAGGAGGAAGAGGGCGTCGCGGCGAACCTTTTGGACATGGTCACGGGACGAGGGGGAGGCTCTAAGTGCGGCAACGGCGAGCGGCGGCGACGGGCGGCTCGGTGGTGAGAGGGAGAGAGCCAGGGGAAGGAGATGGGGACGAGGGGAAAAAGAGAGAGAGGTCGGGGCAGCTGCGTGGCGACGCTGGGAGGCTTCCAGGCCGTCGGGGAGGCAGGCAAGCAGGGTGGAGGTGGTCGGGCGCGTGCCGGTGCGCGGTGGCCACGCGCGCTGCCTTGTGGCGCGATGAGGAAGGCGACAGAAACAGGGCTGGTGGGCTGGGCCGGCCTGCAACAGTGCTGGGCTCAGGTAAGTCCTTTCTCTCTCTTTCTTTCTTCCCTATTTCTTTTCAGTTTCATTTCTTTTGCAACTTTGTTTAATTAATAAAAATGCCAGAACATTTTTATAACTCATAAAACTTGTCATGCCCACTGTATATTATGAACAGTATGGAACATTATAGTTTATGATTATTTGAGCATTTAAAATATTTTATAGCATTTAAATGCCCAAATGCAAATACCATATGATTTAATCCAAAGCCCTTAGATGTCCTAGAAAATTGTGCACCATTTTTGGCAGAGGTTTTAGACCAAGGCAGAAATGATGAATATTTTTGAAGGGCATTTTGGGTACATTGGAAAAGATTTTATCAAACCCTAGTTGTTAGGAGAGGGGTGCTGGGGTTTCTGTCATTCCCATTTCAAGTTTCTTTGATAAGTAAACATGATGCACACTCTAGCTAGTCCTAATGCAAGTGCTAACTAGGGATGTGACAACCATGCGTCCATATGATAGGAGATTATATTTGTAAGAGATAATTATTGTATATATGTACCCGGTAGTGTCGAATAGATATACGATAACTTGTTGTTCGACCAATCTCTCAGAGAAGGAGAGGTGGTCGATATCACTTCTCTCTGTATGCATATACATGTTGATGACGATCTTCTGTTTCCTTCGTTTGCTTACTAGCTAGCTAGCGTGTCTAGTCCTCTCTATACATATGTATAGTACGTAGCGTCGACCAAGCACGAACATAAGAGAGGACACTTCTCTCAATTAATTAGCTAGCTAACACAATATATGAAACACCTAAATTAACCCCCCAAAACCGCCAACCCCCCCCCCCTTTAAAAAAAACAAAAACCCCAGCCACAGAAATGCTGACGTGTGGATGCCTATTGGTCCCGGTTGGTGCCACCAACCGGGACCAAAGACCCTCCTGCCTGGGCTCCGCGCACAGGCCACGTGGAGACCCATCTGTCCCGGTTCTAGATTGAACCGGGACTAAAGGGCTAGGGCATTAGTACCGACCCTTTAGTCCCGGTTCAAGAACCGGGGCAAAATGCCCTTACCAACCGGGGCAAAAGGCCCGTTTTCTACTAGTGATGCACTCGGCAGTAGCTGTCTCAGTGCTCAAATTGGCTTCAACCAAATCAACTGTGTTAGCCGAGTGAATCCTTTTTTGCCGATTTGCTTGCAAAGCTCCTTTTTTATCTTGCCTCAAAAGTGCAGAAGAACCAACATGGTTGCTACATGGAGGAAGGCACTTGACGTATTCTTGCAAATATTCCACTCCACGGTTCTTCTTGAGTGCTTCATAAGCCTGTCGATATTCTGCTGGCAATTCCTCAAGGGTAGGTGTAGTAAATTCATTGACTCTATTCCATGTGAGCTTTGGCTTGATCTTGTCCACTTGGGCCGCATATTTTTCTTTAAACTCAGCCCTGCTTGGATTAGCTTGCCCCCAATACTTTTAGTATCTTTTGGCAATGAATTGATATTGCCAAAATTTTGCGATTGTATAAAGGGTGTACAACATGCTGCAATGATATGTAAAGACATGTGCACTGTTGTTGAATAATTTCTCTCGCCAATTTGATCAATCGGCAACACTTCGTCTTCTTTCAAAATCCTAGCTCTTATTGCCTCATAATCTAGAGCCAACCCATTTTCATGCTGCTCAAGGTAAAGAGCACTACTCTTCTTGTTTTGGGTTAAACTTTTTAATGTAGTCAGGGCCACATCATCTCCTGCAATATTGGGCACATATAGTGCTACAGAATCTCCATTCACTCGGCCATAACTGCAAAGGTGAGCCGACTCATGAATATATTTAGTTTCATATGCCACTTAACAATTAATCTCGCGAGGTGTAGTATATGATGATTGGGGATAACCAGTCAAATAGCTAATGGAAGCATGGCCGATTCCCCCATCCATCGGCATGTTTGGGGATAAACCCGCATATTGCGATTTTGCTGCCGATGGATAAAGCTGTGAGACACCCTCATGTACATGACGTGTCATATATTGATTACTCGAATAAATCGTGCTGTTCAGCGACATATTGAAGGTGTTGCCGATGCACGGAATTTCGGATTCATAAGTTGCATGTCGCGATTATGTAAATTCCAAACTTCTCCAATGGCATAACTAGTCGGCCTTTGCTCGTTAGGGCTAGCTGACATGACATGTCCATTGAAAGATCTAGTGACACGAACATAATGGCTATTTGCATCTATGTAAGGAGATAGACGATACATGTTACCATTATAGATTGCAGCCGCTTGATGACGCTCTCCTCGTAGCAAGAACAAGCTAGAGACTGTTCAAAGCTTCGTCCCCAGCGGAGTAGCAAAAAATTGTGTTCACCACATGAACACGTCACTGTGTACCTCCAACGCCGAGGGTGATGCACCGCAGCTCGCGTCGAAGGAGACCCGTCCGTAAGCGCGGTACGCAAGCAATCCGGCTGGCGCTTTTGTGCACCCGAAAACCCACGCGCCCGGGAGGGACCTCGTCTGGACGCGCGACGGCTATGGGCTGCCCTAGGTCAGCCTGACCGCCCCTAGGGCATCGAGGTTCGCCGCCCTGCAAACGAAGAACGAGCAAATAACGAGAAGAAGAAGAACTAGGATTATGTAGAAAAGATAAAAGATAAAAAGTGGTAGATAAATTAATCGATTGTGTCTTGTTCAATCGGTCGTCACCCCTTAGGTATATAAGAGGCGGCTGGACTCCCATGCAAGGAAAAGGCTTCAATTCACTTCCAAAACTCTAGTCCAATTCGGATATGTTTGGTCCGAACTTTCCGAAACTGTTCTGTAAAATATGGTTGTATCTTGAAGGTCGTTTTTTGGGTAGTAAATAAGCTAGATGAAAACAAACCCAAAAGCAATCTTGACCGTTTCGACGATACGAACAACTTTTATGTTGAACATTTTTCAATTCGAAGCAATCTTGTGGACCAGAACGGCCATGCAAAATATATGTTTGCTCACGCTACCCATCAGACATGTGTGTGGTGGGGTGCGCCATATTTAGCCTCCTAATAGGCATGTATTCAAATAGCTCTAACTTTTGCATACGAACTCGGATTGTGATGATTATTATATTAAAATCGATCATCTCGACGAGACGAAGACAAATAGTGTAGATCATTTTTCCATATAAGTCCGTCTTGGGGGAGTAATCATCCGAATAGTGTTATGAATACAAAATCTCAATACTTCGAATACAACTTTGACCTTAGAGAAGAAATCGGATGGCTATTGCCGAAATATCAAAGTTTCTCCCTTTCACAATACATAACTTTCTCACTTTGAGCACTTTTCCATTTGAGGCCATCTTATTTCCTTTTTATGAGGCGCCATAATCTGGTGTAAAAATCCCCAGCAGAGTCGCCAAAAAGTGTGTTCGCACACGAACACGTCGTGTGTACCTCCAACGCCGAGGGTGATGCACGACAGCTCAAGTCGAAGGAGAACCGTCCGGAAGTGCGATACGCAAGCAATCCGGCGGGCCCTTTTGAAGATCCAAAACCCCACACGCCCAGGAGGTACCCCGTCAGGGCGCGCAGCGGCTATGGGCTGGCCTAGGTCGACCTGCCCGCCCCTACATCCTCGAGGTTCTCCGCCCTGCAACAAGAAGAATAGACGAAGAACGAGGAAGAAGAAGAACTAGGGTTAAGGAGAAAAGATAAAAGATAAAAAGTGGTAGATGAATTTATCGATTGTGTGTTGTTCAATCGGTCGTCACCCCTTAGGTATATAAGAGGCGGCTGGACTTCCCATGCAAGGAAAAGGCTGCAATTCATTTCCAAAACTCTAGTCCAATTTGGATATGTTTGGTCCGAACTTTCCGAAACTGGTCGGTAAAATCTGGTTGTATATTGCACGTCGTTTTTGGGTAGTAAATAACCTCGGATGAAAATGAATCCAAAAGCAATCTTGACCGTTTCGACGATAAGAACAACTTTCATGTTGAACGTTTTTCAATTCGAAGCAATCTTGTGGGCCATAACGGTCAGGCAAAATATATGTTTGCTCGCGCTACTCATCAGACATGTGCCTGGTGGGGCGCGCCATATTTAGCCTCCTAATAGGCATGTATTCAAATAGCTCTAACTTTTGCATACGATCTCGGATTGAGACGATTATTATATTAAAATCGATCATCTCGACGAGACGAAGACAAATAGTGTAGATCATTTTTCCATATAAGTCTGTCTTGGGGGAGTAATCAGTCGAATAGTGTTCTAAATACATAATCTCAATACTTCGAACACAACTTCGACCTTAGAGATAAAATCGGATGGCTATTGCCCAAATATCAAAGTTTCCCCCTTCCACAATTCATAAGTTTCTCACTTTGAGCACTTTTCCATTTGAGGCCATCTTATTTGCTTTTTATGCGGCGCCATAATCTGGTGTCAAAATCACCAGCGGAGTCGCCAAAAGTGTGTTCGCACACGAACACGTCGCGTGTACCTCCAACGCCAAGGGTGATGCACCACAGCTCACGTCGAAGGAGAACCGTCCGGAAGCGCGGTATGCAAGCAATCCAGCGGGCCCTTTTGAGGACCCAAAACCCCACATGCCCAGGAGGAAACCCGTCAGGGCGCGCGCCGGCTATGGGCTGGCCTAGGTCGACCTGCCCGCCACTACGGTGATGTCTACACACGCTTCTATTCTTGTAGACTATGTTGGGCCTCCAAGCGCAGAGGTTTGTAGGACAGCAGCAATTTCCCTCAAGTGGATGACCTAAGGTTTATCGAACTCAGGGAAGTAGAGGTTGAAGATGGTCTCTCTCAAGCAACCCTGCAACTAAGATACAAGAAGTCTCTTGTGTCCCCAACACACCTAATACAACTAGGAGTTGTATAGGTGCACTAGTTCGGCGAAGAGATGGTAAAATATGGATGATAGGAGTGGCAAAGCAAAGTAATATAAATCTGTAATAAAAAGTGCAGCAAGCAAGCAAGTGGTAAACCTGAGCACAAATGGTATTGCAATGGTGGAAACAAGGCCTAGGCTTCATACTTTCACTAGTGGCAACTCCCAACAACATTAACATAGTCTAATCACATGATATTTCCCGTAAAACATGCAATGGAGACGCACTCGGAGGTCATTCCTTTGTGGTCAAGAGAGGACGAGAATTATGTAGGGCTACAAAAGCACACCTCAAAGTTCGTAGTTCTCAATCTATGGATTTCCCAATGTCACTGCCGCCATCCAAAGAGAGTACCACAATCACCAAAACATATCTCCAGGATAGTCAAAGACAAGCACCAAGAGACTCTCAATCTTCAATCAACACACAAAAGAGGAAATCACTCATGAAAATATTCTTCTAATCCATGTCCAATAGACCGCTGTCACCTTGGTCTCGGGGATTATACTAGATAAAGACAAGTGAGTACATCAATTCAATACATAGAGGAAGGGGAAATATCATGGGATCACCCTAGATTAACATAGCCTATGATCACAACGAAGATCACATCATGGGAGAGAGAATTGACCACATAGCTACTGGTAGAAACCTCAGCCCCCAGGAGGAACTACTCCCGCATCATGGAGGGAGGAAGCAACGTCGATGGAGATGAATCCGGGGGCACTTCCCCGTCCCGACAGGATGCCGGCACAGGAATTCTGGTCCCCCGAAACTTGGTGGCGATGGTGGCAGAGATCGGAATTTCTTCTGGAGAAAAGGGTTCTGGAATCAGGGTTTCCGCGATGGGAGAATAAATAGGAGGCCAAGTAGGGCACCAGAGCAGGTGGGAGCCCCCCAGGCGGCCCCCCGGCGCGGCCAGTGGTGGGGCCGCATCCTCAGGGCGCCTGGGGCCCCTCTGGCCCCCCTCTGGCCCCACTTCTAGCACATGGAAGCTTCTGGAGCGCTGATTTTTTATATATTTTTCTCGGAATTTTTCTGGCAATTTAAGTAATGGGAAAACCAGAAATACAAAAACAGCTGAAAACAGAAACTGGCACTGGGGTGCACTGAGTTAATAGGTTAGTCCAAATATGATCAAAAGTGTATGAAAGTGTATCAAAAGCATAGCAATATCACCCAAAACATGCATGGAGCAAGCAGAAATTATAGATACGTTTGGGACGTATCAACATCCCCAAGCTTAATTCCTGCTTGTCCTCGAGTAGGTAAATGATAGCAAGCACAATTTCTGTGGTGACATGCTACCAAAGAGTCTTTCACAATCACATGACAAATGCTTATTGAGATAATGAATCTTTAGCAATTAAGTTGCCTCATGACAATATCACAAAGAACTGAAAGTTTACAATATGATACTAAAACACCCAATAGATTTGTAGTGAGCATGGTGTGCAAACATGACAAAGTGATACCTCGCTTGCCCCCTTTAGTGAAGCAAAACATAAATGCAGGAGCACCTCCAAAGTTTAAGTGACGACTAGATACAATGATTTCAGAATAAGTGATATCACAATCATGCAGAAGACAATGGTACTTTGGGACAATGCACATTACACTCAGAATGACAATCATGCTCTCAATAGTTGGTGCTTTGAAGAAAGAAGGTGGAGACTCTCGAACCATGGATTTTGATGGAAAGGTTGAAAACCCGTGGCTGGAAGCAAAGACTAAACAAGTACCAGAGCTCGTGGTTTTAAAAACAAAGATAAAAAACTTTTGGGAGGTGCATAATTCGTTAACGAATGCTAGTAGATAACCCAATTAATTCTTATCGTGGACAAGTTTCGAGGAACGGCTCCCATGTGGGGACGATCACATCCCCTTAATCTCCTTTGTTTATCACTGCCAGAGTTTCCTAATTTCTCATGAACAAAGCGTGAAGGAGGGTTTTTTTGTTGCTATTATCTTTTGTGAGCTGGGCGCACTCATGCCAGTCCCTCCTCGTATTAGGGGTTTGCAGATTAGACATGCAATCCCGGGGTAAAATTTGTCCAACATAAGAAGATCATGAATTACCTACTACTTCCTCATGAGCTAAAACAGAGGCACAAAAGAGAAATGCTTTTGAATAATTTTGAGATGGTACAAGAAAGTCTTCGTTAGGAATGGCAAGTAAATACCATATATAGGAAGGTATGGTGGACTCATATGGCATAACTGGTTTCAAGGATTTTGGATGCACAAGCAGTCAGACCACTTAGTACAGGTGAAGGCTAGCAAAAGCCTGGGAGCGACCAACTAAGGGAGCAATGACAGCCATAATCATGCAGAGCGACAAAGCAACATTGAATCGGGCATGGAAGTTATATCACTACTCAGAAATTAAAGATCATCAAGGCTTGATAGACTTTCTTTACAGTCTTAAATATGCGTGAGGATATGCCAAGTCAATCAAAATAAATTCTTGGAGGAAGATATCACCAAACCATACCACATCATAGGCAAACAAATCATGCTGGTACTTCAATAACACATTAAGAACCCCAAGCTATTTGAGACTAACCATAAGAAAACATGAACTACTAAGAACCATTATGCACATAGCATTTTTATCATAGACATATCAACCAGTGCCACAGAAGCCAACTCTCTTAACAAGATAAGCATGATAACTCAAGAGAGTTCCAGAAGCAACAACCTAAACAAAAGCTCTTAAAAAGATAAGCATGAAAACTAAGAGCTAAGCATGACAGCAGCTATGAAAAGATAAAGAACACACACAAGAAGATACGCATGCAAGCCTATGTTGTGTTCTACAGTGGATTGGAGCGTGTTTCTCTCCCAAACAATGAAGGCTAGGATCCAACTTGTTAAGAACAGCAAGTAAAACTAAATAAACTAAAAAAAAGAGCAAGACGCTCCAAGCATAGCACATAACGCATGAAGTGATAAAAATATAGTGGAACGAAGGACGAATTGATAATTGTTGATGGAGAAGGGGATGCACGGGGGCATCCCCAAGCTTAGATGCTTGAGTCTCCTTGGACATTTCCTGGGGGTGCATGGGGGCATCCCCAAGCTTGAGCGTTTGACACTCCTGAATCTTCTTTTATCGTCTTCCCTCGCACACTTGAAAACTCCCTTCATACATAACTCATCATAATCTGATTAGAGAGGTTAGTACCCACAATAAAATAATTTTTCTCTACTGGAAACAAAGATATTCTTGATGGTCTACTGTTTCTCAAGATCGCCAAAAAGTTTTTGCAAAGAAAAAGCAAGCTTAAGGTCTGCAAAACGAAGAAAAGGCAAAACAGGGCAGAATCTGTGAAAAACAGACCAGCAGGTAGTAAATAATTTTTTCGGGGGTACTTCTGCAACTCAAATCAAAAAACTCAGAACGGACGCTCGAAAGCCAATTGTATAGAGCATGCTGTCAAAAAAACTAAGATCAAAAAGATGATCTGGTGATTTTATTCGAATTTTTCTTTCCAAGGACAGAATCTGTTTTCTGGACAGCATGTCACAACTTTTGAACTTTCTTGCAATCAGAGGCTAAAATTGGCACAAAGCTGAAAAATAAAGATACAATGATGTTGCTACAGTAGTAACAAACATCAAGACCACTAAAAACTGAAAGAACAAACCGAAAGCAAAGATAACAAGGGTTGTCTCCCTAGAGCTCTTTCTTTATAGCCATAAAGATAGGCTTAAGACTTTAATGATGCTCTCGTAGGAATAAGAGTTGAAGAACAAAAGAGAGCATCAAGAAGCAAATACCAAACACATTTAAGCCTAACATGCTTCCTATGCATAGGAATATTGCAATAGAATAATTCATTGAAGCACAAAGCAATAAGCATAGGAAGACAAAACAAGTGCAGCTTCAAAACCTTCAACATAAAGAGAGGGAACTTGATATTATTGAAATATCTATAAGCATAAGTTCCCTTCTCATAATAATTTTCAGTGGGATCACGAATAAACTCAACAATATAAGCATCACATAAAGCATTGTTACCATGATCCACATGCAAAAAGGTACTCTTACTCTCCACATAAGCATAATCTTTCTCATGGGTAATAGTGAGAGTAGGACTATCATAAACAACTTGAACACTATAGATTAATTGTGTATTAGGAAGATGGTGTTCAACAAGGGAGTAATTCCCTCCATGATTATGACAAGTTTCATAAGGATAATTTCTCCTTATGTCATAGGTACCTTTATAATCACTATAGATTGGAGTTATAACATCATCATAGTAGAGAAGAGCATTATCATTGCTAGCAACTATATTTGTAAACATGTTGTCTTTATTCTTACTAGCAAAAGAATTATCAATTATCACATCACTAGTGGGTAAAGGATTTGCAATCCTATCATCCCCAAGCTTAGAGCTTTCCATATGATCACTTTCAGAGTTGGTACCAAAAAGATTTTCAAGATCATAAGTAGCATTATCATCATTTTCCCAATCACAATAAGTAACATGCATATCATAATCAAAATCATCTTAAATAGTACCTACGGACGTATTATCAAGATGATAATTAAGGCAATAAACATCACCTTCTTCTTTAAACTTACAACCGTTAGGATAAAAGTTGATGGGAGGAATATGCTCAGGCCAGGTTGATACCCATTCTTCTTCCTTCTTGCTCCTCTTCCTCCTCTTCTTCTTTTTCTTCTTCTTCACCTTAGGAGGGAGTGGTTGGAGATGAAGCTTCTCCACATATCCTGGTTTATCATTAGAAACAATAGGGGAAACTTGGGAGAAACTCTCCTTTTTATTAGCACAAATATAAGAGACATTTTTATACTTTGGTAAAGTTCCCTCCTTTCTAATCTTACTTATGTAATCATTTTTATGGCAATTAACAACACAATAGAGATGGAAATTTTGCAAAGTGTTTTTTACTCCTATGGCATTAACATCTAGCCAAGAAGTCTTTTCTGATAACTCTTCACACATCAAAAACAACATAAGCTCATCATAAAGATCAGGGGTGATCATGTTATCACACAACTGGTTAACAGTTATGTTTTGAAAGTGCATGCATTGAAAATTAAAGTGACCCTCTATACAGCAAAGTTCACAAGTAAAAGGATAAAGGTCACACAATTCTCCAGCAATTTCATTTAAATCTTTGACCCAAGTGATTGTTCTTTCATGCTTATGTTGCTTACAATACTTCTCTTCTTCAATCATAGGCCTTTCACAAGGTCTATCCACTCCACAAAAATTAACATGCTTATATAAAACTTCATTTTTAGGAATTGGATCATGCATGTTGCAATCATCATGAACAATTTCATTTTCTTTGCAAATCTCTTTAAAAGGTTCATGATGCTTGATCCAATCCTCCTTAGGCATATTAAGATGTGAAGCAAAAGATTTGAGGTAATCAACAAGGAGTTGAGAATCAAGCCCAAACTTAGCACTAAACTTATTAAAACTTGTAGTTTCAACAAAGGACTTAATGCAATCATACTCATAAATTATACCTGACTCTTTACCTTTGTCGATCTCCCAATCTTCAGTGTTGCATTGAATTCTTTCAAGGAGTTCCCATTTAGCATCAATCTTTTCGTTTGTGAAAGAACCCATAGAGGAAGCATCGAGCAAATCTTTATCCTGTCGAGAGAGCCTCGCATAGAAATTAGTAATAATCATATCTTTGGGGAGCCCATGGTTAGGACATTTTAGCATTAAAGTTTTCAGTCTCCCCCAAGCTTGAGCTATGCTCTCTCCGTCATGAGGATAGAAATTATAAACATAATTCCTATTCTCATGGACTTCATGAAGAGGATAAAACTTGGAGTAAAAGAGAGACTGGATCTCTTCCCAATCCAGCAGGTGAGAGTCATCTAGTAGCCTATACCATTCCAATGCTTTTCCTTTCAGTGACAAGGCAAATAATTTCCTCATGACTCCATTTTTTGTCAAACCTGAAATCTTAAACAACTCACAAAGTTCTGTAAGTTTCAACAAATGAATACTAGGATTGACTGTCCCATCATAACAATCATTCCTAATTATTTCAATTATCCCAAGTGGTATTTGGAACGGGATACATTCAGTAGGTGGAGGAAACTTCTCTACAACGGATGTGGTAAAGCGGCCTTCCCCAAGCAGCGAACTAAGAGTGCGGTTTTCCATAAACATAACTAGTGAAACTAAAAACAAGAAACGAAAAGATTTAATTGCAAGATCTAAAGATATACCTTCAAGCACTTACTTCCCCGGCAACGGCGCCAGAAATAGCTTGATGTCTACACACGCTTCTATTCTTGTAGACTATGTTGGGCCTCCAAGCGCAGAGGTTTGTAGGACAGCAGCAATTTCCCTCAAGTGGATGACCTAAGGTTTATCGAACTCAAGGAAGTAGAGGTTGAAGATGGTCTCTCTCAAGCAACCCTGCAACTAAGATACAAGAAGTCTCTTGTGTCCCCAACACACCTAATACAACTAGGAGTTGTATAGGTGCACTAGTTCGGCGAAGAGATGGTAAAATATGGATGATAGGAGTGGCAAAGCAAAGTAATATAAATCTGTAATAAAAAGTGCAGCAAGCAAACAAGTGGTAAACGTGAGCACAAATGGTATTGCAATGGTGGAAACAAGGCCTAGGCTTCATACTTTCACTAGTGGCAACTCCCAACAACATTAACATAGTCTAATCACATGATATTTCCCATAAACATGCAATGGAGACGCACTCGGAGGTCATTCATTTGTGGTCAAGAGAGGACGAGAATTATGTAGGGCTACAAAAGCACACCTCAAAGTTCGTAGTTCTCAATCTATGGATTTCCCAATGTCACCGCGGCCATCCAAAGAGAGTACCACACTCACCACAACATATCTCCAGGATAGTAAAAGACAAGAACCAAGAGACTCTCAATCTTCAATCAACACACAAAAGAGGAAATCACTCATGAAAATATTCTTCTAATCCATGTCCAATAGACCGCTGTCACCTTGGTCTCGGGGATTATACTATATAAAGACAAGTGAGTACATCATTTCAATACATAGAGGAAGGGGAAATATCATGGGATCACCCTAGATTAACATAGCCTATGATCACAACGAAGATCACATCATGGGAGAGAGAATTGACCACATAGCTACTGGTAGAAACCTCAGTGCCGAGGAGGAACTACTCCCGCATCATGGAGGGAGGAAGCAACGTCGATGGAGATGAATCCGGGGGCACTTCCCCGTCCCGAAAGGATGCCGACACAGGAATTCTGGTCCCCCGAAACATGGTGGCAATGGCGGCGGAGATCGGAATTGCTTCTGGAGAAAAGGGTTCTGGAATCAGGGTTTCCGCGACGGGAGAATAAATAGGAGGCCAAGTAGGGCACCAGAGGAGGTGGGAGCCCCCCAGGCGGCCCCCCGGCGCGGCCAGGGGTGGGGCCTTGCCCTCACGGCGCCTGGGGCCCCTCTGGCCCCCCTCTGGCCCCACTTCTGGCACATGGAAGCTTCTGGAGCGCTGATTTTTTATATATTTTTCCCGGAAATTTTCTGGCAATTTAAGTAATGGGAAAACCTGAAATACAAAAACAGCAGAAAACAGAAACTGGCACTGGGGTGCACTGAGTTAATAGGTTAGTCCAAATATGATCAAAAGTGTATGAAAGTGTATCAAAAGCATAGCAATATCACCCAAAACATGCATGGAGCAAGCAGAAATTATAGATACGTTTGGGACGTATCATACGGCCACGAGGTTCTCCGCCCTGCAACAAGAAGAACAGACAAAGAACGAGGACGAAGAAGAACTAGGGTTAAGCAGAAAATATAAAAGATAAAAAGTGGTAGATGAATTGATCGATTGTGTGTTGTTCAATCAGTCGTCACCCCTTAGGTATATAAGAGGTGGCTGGACTTCCCATGCACGGAAAAGGATTCAATTCACTTCCAGAACTCTAGTCCAATTCGGATATGTTTGGTCCGAACTTTCCGAAATTGTTCGGTAAAATCTGGTTGTATCTTGCAGGTTGTTTTTTGGGTAGTAAATAACCTCGGACGAAAAGGAACCCAAAAGCAATCTTGACAGTTTCGATGATACGAACAACTTTAATGTTGAGCATTTTTCAATTCGAAGCAATCTTGTTGGCTAGAACGGTCATGCAAAATATATATTTGCTCGCGCTACCCATCAGACATGTATCTGGTGGGGCGCGCCATATTTAGCCTCCTAATAGGCATGTATTCAAATAGCTCTAACTTTTGCATACAAACTCGGATTGGGACGATTATTATATTAAAATCGATCGTCTCGACGAGACGAAGACAAATAATGTAGATCATTTTTCCATATAAGTATGTCTTGGTGGAGTAATCAGCCAAATAGTGTTCTGAATACAAAATCTCAACACTTCAAACACAACTTCGACCTTAGAGATGAAATCGGATGGCTATTGCCCAAATATCAAAGTTTCACCCTTTCACAATACATAACTTTCTCACTTTGAGAACTTTTCCATTTGAGGCCATCTTATTTGCTTTTTATGCGGCGCCATAATCTGGTGTCAAAATCCCCAGCGGAGTCGCCAAAAAGTGTGTTCGCACATGAACACGTCGCGTGTACCTCCAACGCCAAGGGTAATGCACCCAGCTCACGTCGAAGGAGAACCGTCCGGAAGCGCGGTACGCAAGCAATCCGGCGGGCCCTTTTGAGGACCCAAAACCCCACACGCCTAGGTGGTACCCTGTCAGGGCGCTCGGCGGCTATGGGCTGGCCTAGGTTGACCTGCCCGCCCCTACGGCCTCGAGGTTCTCCACCCTGCAACAAGAAGAACATACGAAGAACGAGGAAGAAGAAGAACTAGGGTGAACGAGAAAATATAAAAGATAAAAAGTGGTAGATGAATTGATCGATTGTGTGTTGTTCAATCGGTCGTCACCCCTTAGGTATATAAGAGGCGGCTGGACTTCCCATGCAAGGAAAAGGCTTCAATTCACTTCCAAAACTCTAGTCCAATTCGGATATGTTTGGTCCGAACTTTCTGAAACTGTTCGGTAAAATCTGGTTGTATCTTCCAGGCCATTATTTGGGTAGTAAATAACCTCGGACGCAAACGAACCACAAAGCAATCTTGACCGTTTCGACGATACGAACAACTTTCATGTTGAACATTTTTCAATTCGAAGCAATCTTGTGGGCCAGAACGGTCATGCAAAATATATGATTGCTCGCGCTACCCATCACACATGTGTCTGGTGGGGCGCGCCATATTTAGCCTCCTAATAGGCCTGTATTCAAATAGCTCTAACTTTTGCATACGGACTCAGATTGGGACGATTATTATATTAAAATCGATCGTCTCGACGAGACGAAGACAAATAGTGTAGATCATTTTTTCCATATAAGTCCGTCTTGGGGGAGTAATCAGCTGAATAGTGTTCTGAATAAAAAATCTCAATACTTCAAATACAACTTCGACCTTAGAGATGAAATCGGATGGCTATTGCCCAAATATCAAAGTTTCTCCCTTTCACAGTACATAACTTTCTCACTTTGAGCACTTTTCCATTTGAGGCCATCTTATTTGCTTTTTATGCGGCGCCATAATCTGGTCACAAAATCCCCAGCGGAGTGGCCAAAAATTGTGTTCGCACACAAACACGTCGCGTGTACCTCCAACGCAGAGGGTGATGTACCACAGCTCACGTCGAAGGATAACCGTCAAGAAGCGCGGTACGCAAGCAATCCGGCGAGCCCTTTTGAGGACCCAAAACCCCACACGCCCAGGAGGTACCCCGCCAGGGCGCGCGGCGGCTATGGGCTGGCCTAGGTCGACCTGGCCAGCCCTATGGCCTCGAGGTTCTCCGCCCTGCAACAAGAAGAATAGACGAAGAACGAGGAAGAAGAAGAACTAGGGTTAAGGAGAAAAGATAAAAGATAAAATGTGGTAGATGAATTGATCGATTGTGTGTTGTTCAATCGGTCGTCACCCCTTAGGTATATAAGAGGCGGCTGGACTTCCCATGCAAGGAAAAGTCTTCAATTCACTTCCAAAACTCTAGTCCAATTCGGATATGTTTGGTCCGAACTTTCCGAAACTATTCGGTAAAAATCTGGTTGTATCTTGCAGGTCGTTTTTTGGGAAAACGAACTCAAAAGCAATCTTGACCGTTTCGACGATACGAATAACTTTCATGCTAAAAGTTTTTCAATTCGAAGCAATCTTGTGGGCCAGAACGGTCATGCAAAATATATGTTTGCTCGCGCTACCCTTCAGACATGTGTGTGGTGGGGCGCGCCATATTTAGCCTCCTAATAGGCCTGTATTCAAATAGCTCTAACTTTTGCATACGAACTCGGATTGGGACGATTATTATATTAAAATCGATCGTCTCGATGAGACGAAGACAAATAGTGTAGATCATTTCTCCATATAAGTCCGTCTTGGGGGAGTAATCAGCCGAATAGTGTTCTGAATACAAAATCTCAATACTTCGAACACAACTTCGACCTTAGAGATGAAATCGGATGGCTATTGCCCAAATATCAAAGTTTCTGCGTTCACAATTCATAACTTTCTCACTTTGAGCACTTTTCCATGTGAGGCCATCTTATTTGCTTTTTATGCGGCGCCATAATCTAGTGTAAAAATCCCCAGCGGAGTCGCCAAAAAGTGTGTTCGCACACGAACACGACGCGTGTACCTCCAACACCGAGGGTGATGCACCATATCTCGCATCGAAGGAGAACCGTCCGGAAGCGCGGTACGCAAGCAATCCGGCGGGCCCTTTTGAGGACCCAAAACCCCACACGTCCAGGAGGTACCCCGTCAGGGCGCGCGGCAGCTATGGGCTAGCCTAGGTCGACTTGCCCGCCCCTACGGCCTCGAGGTTCGCCGCCCTGCAACAAGAAGAACAGACGAAGAACAAGGAAGAAAAAGAACTAGGGTTAAGGAGAAAAGATAAAAAATAAAAAGTGGTAGATGAATTGATCGATTGTGTGTTGTTCAGTCGGCCGTCACCCCTTAGGTATATAAGAGGCGGCTGGACTTCCCATGCAAGGAATAGGCTTCAATTCACTTCCAAAACTCTAGTCCAATTCGGATATGTTTGGTCCTAACTTTCCGAAACTGTTCGGTAAAATCTGGTTGTATCTTGCAGGTCGTTTTTTGGGTACTAAATAACCTCGGACGAAACCGAACCCAAAAGCAATCTTGGCCGTTTCGACGATACGAACAAATTTCATGTTGAGCGTTTTTCAATTCGAAGCAATCTTGTGGGCCAGAACGGTCATGCAAAATATATGTTTGCTCGCGCTACCCATCAGACATGTGTGTGGTGGGGCACACCATATTTAGCCTCCTAATAGGCATGTATTCAAATAGCTCTAACTTTCGCATACGAACTCGGATTGGGACAATTATTATATTAAAATCGATGGTCACGACGAGACGAAGACAAATAGTGTAGATCATTTTTTCATATAAGTCCGTCTTTGGGGAGTAAGCAGCCAAATAGTGTTCTGAATACTAAATCTCAATACTTCGAACACAACTTCGACCTTAGAGATGAAATCGGATGGCTATTTCTCTAATATCAATGTTTTTCCCTTTCACAATATAACTTTCTCACTTTGAGCATTTTTCCATTTGAGGCCATCTTATTTGCTTTTTATGCCGTGTCAAAATTTGGTGTCAACACATGGTTATCATTATTCAATATAGCATACATGTCTTCACCATAATCATCATAGATAGCAACTTTGTTATCATATTAATTGAAACATCCTCCAAAGTAGTTGATTCATCACTAAATAAAGTCATGACCTCTCCAAATCCACTTTTATCAATATAATCATTATAAATAGGAGGGGGGGCTAAAAATATCATCTTCATCAAACAAAGCATCCTCAAGCTTATGGCTTTGCATATCATTAGCATCATGGATATTTAAAGAATTCACACTAACAACATTGCAGTCATGCTCATAATTTATGCCAAACATTTTATAGCATTCTTCTTGTAACAAGTGAGCACAATTTTCTTTTCCATCATTTTCACGAAAGACATTATAAAGTTGAACAATATGATGCATCCTCAATTCCATTTTTTGTAGTTTTCTTTTATAAACCAAACTAGTGATAAAACAAGAAACTAAAAGATTCGATTGGAAGATCTAAATATATACCTTTCAAGCACTCACCTACCCGGCAACGGCGCGAGAAAAGAGCTCGATGTCTACTACACAACTTTATTCTTGTAGACACGTGTTAGGCCTCCAAGCACAGAGTTTTGTAGGACAGTAGCAATTTTCCCTCAAATGGATGACCTAAGCTTTATCAATCCGTAGGAGGTGTAGGATGAAGATGGCCTCTCTCAAAAAACCCTGCAACCAAAAGTCTCTTGTGTCCCCAGCACACCAAATACAATTGGAAATTGTATAGGTGCACTAGTTCGGCGAAGAGATGGTGATACAAGTGTAATATGGATAGTAGATATTGATTTTTGTGATAGTGACAATGAAAACAGCAAGGTAGAAAGTGATAAAATGGAGCACAAATGGTATTGCAATGTTTAGAAACAAGGCCTAGGGTCCGTACTTTCGCTACTGCAATCTCTCAACAATACTAATATAATTGGATCACATAACCATCCCGCAACGTGCGATGAAGAATCACTCCAAGGTTCCTATCTAGCGGAGAACATAAGAATAAATTATTTGTAGGGTACGAAACCACCTCAAAGCTATTATTTTTGTTCGATCTATTCAAGAGTTCATACTAAAATAACCCGAAGCTATTCTTTCCGTTTGGTCTATCCTAGAGTTCGTACTAAAATAGCACAAGGTATTCTTCCGATCAATCTATCAAGAGTTCGTACAGAAATAACACAAGTTATTCTTTCCGATCCATCTATCAAGAGTTTGTACTATAATAATCACCAAAACAAATTCATATTCATAATACTCAATCCAAGACCAAGAACTTCAAAGAGTGCTCCAAGATTTCTACCGGAGAAACAAAGACAAGAACATGCATCAACCCCTATGCATATATTACCCCAATGTCACCTCGGGTATCCGCGAGTTGAGTGCCAAAATATATATCAAGTGAATCAATACGATACCCCATTGTCACCCGATTATTCAATTGCAAGACATATATCAAGTGTTCTCAAATCCATAAAAGTATTCAATCCAAAGAAATCTGAAAGGGAAAACTCAATTCATCACAACATAGAGAGGGGAAAACACCATATGATTCGACTATATTGACAAAGTCCGCGATACATCAAGATTGTGCATCTCAAGAAAAAGGGAGAGAGGGAGATAAAACACATAGCTACTGGTACAAAACCTCGGCCCCGATGGTGGACTAGTCCCTCCTCACCATGGTGGCTGCCACGATGATGAAGAAGGCCACCGGTGATGACTTCCCCCTCCGGCAGGGTGCCGTAAAGGGTCTAGATTTTTTTTCATGGACTACAGAGCCTTGTGGCAGTGGAACTTTTGATCTAGGTTCACCCCAAAGGTTTTCGGAATATTTGTGAATTTAGAGGGTAAAGAGGCGGTGCGAGAGGCCACCGAGGTGGGCACAATTCACCTGGGCGTGCCTGGGGGGCCTAGCATGCCCTGCTAGGTTATGCCCCCCTCGTGGCACCAACCAGGTGCAGCTCTGGCCCATTGGGTGTCTTCTGGCCCATAAAAAATCTCCAAAAAGTTTCACGGTGTTTGGACTCTGTTTGATATTGATTTCATGTGATCTAACAAACTGCATAAAAGAGCAACTGACACTTGGCACTATGATAATAGGTTAGTACCAAAAATTGATATAAACTGGCTATAAAATGGTTGTAAAACATCCAAGAATGATAATATAAAAGCATGGAATAATCAAAATTTATAGATACCTTGGAGACGTATTAGTAGTGATCACGCAGGGGTTCTTCATCATCCTTATTGAACCTCCCGTGATGCGTGAGTAGTTTACCACAAACCAACGGGTCCGTAGTTAGTAGCTAGATGGCTTCTTCTCTCCTTTTGATCTTCAATACAATGTTCTCCTTGATGTTCTTGATGATCTAGTACTATTACTCCACCCATCGACCGCTATCCAACATGCATCTAGGCTATTAAGTTCATAAAGAACGAAGTAACGCCTTAAGCAAGATGACATGATGTAGACAAAGTAAACTCACAAATGAATAAACCCTATATTTTTATTCTTAACGGAAACGATGCAAATGCGTGTCATGTCCCTTTCTCACACTGAGATTGAGCACCACAAGATCAAACCCGTCATAAAGCACCTCTCGCATTACAAGAAAAATCAATCTAGTTGGCCAAACCAAATCAATAGATCAGAGAGAAATACAAAGCTATAATAATCATGCATAAAAGAGTTCCGAAAAGACTAAAATATTATTCATGGATGGTCTGCTCATAAACTCAAAATTCATCAGATCCCAACAAACATTGAATAAAACACCAAGAACATCAAGGAGAAGATTGTATTGAAGATCCGAGAGAGAGAAAGCCATCTAGCTACTAACTATGGATCCATAGGTCAGTGGTAAACTACTCACACATCTTCGGAAGGGCAACAAGGTTGATGTAGATCCCTGCCATGATTGATTCCCCCCTCCGGCAGAGTGCCGGAAAAGGACTCTAGATGGTATCTCGCGAGAGTAGGAAGTATTTCGTCTAGATGTCTGTTGGTTTCTCGGTTTTAGAGAAATTATAGAGGCAGAATTAGGTCAAACGGAGCCTCATGGGCCCCACGAACCACCAGGGCATGCGTACCCCCGTGTGCGTGCCTTGGTGGCTCGTGGGCCCACACTTCTTATTTTGGCCCTCTCTTGAAGCTTCCAGTGTCTCTTTTGTCCAGAAAAAATCTCCAAAATGTTTCACGGCATTTGGATTTCGTTTGGTACTGATATTCTGAAAACCCAAAAACAGGCAAAAAAAACAGCAACTACGACTGTGCACTAAGTTAATAGGTTAGTCCTGAAAAAATTATATATATATATGTATATGTATGCATAAGTTCTTGCAAATGTAGATGAAACATCCAAGATTGATACTATAATAGCATGGAACAATAAAAAATTATAGATACATTGGAGATGTATCAAAGACTGTGGGGATGTCATATTGAACACAAACCATGGATTTATAGTCTTTGCTTCTGTAAGACTTGATGAACATGGTCACTTCTATTTTGGCATGTGCCTTTGGACAGAATTTTCTAAGTTTTATGTAGTAAAAGCTGGCACTAAAATTGCATTGCACATAAAAGAGCTCGGTCATGAGATATATGCAAACTTCCCTCACGATATCATCTATCTAGACTTTGTTCTAAGTATGAGTTCTTTTCAAGTATATGCATGTTGACTTACCTAGCAATATCAAAGGAATTGTGTAGTATTTAAACAACCAATTGTTATTCCATTTTATTACACTCTTCGTACCTAGTAACTACTAGTTACCAACACACTTTTCTCTTGCCTTTCTTAACTAAATATTCCCTATACTCCCACTTCTATTAGAAATTGCCGCCAACGAGGAGACTCCGGAGGTGGAAGAATAGACTGCCAACAAGTTGAGGAAGGTCAAGAAAGAATCGCAAGCAACTCCAGCAGGCCTAAACTTCATCAGGAGCCTCCCTGACGATATGTTGATACTCATCATCTCCGTCCTCCCAACCATATATGGGGCACCGACAACCGTCCTTTCCAAGTGATTGCGCCCCCTATGGTACTCCACCCCTCTCAACCTCATCGACGCCCACAAGCTCTGCCATGTCTATCACAAAAGTTTGGATGCATTGTCCTAGATCCTCCTCATCCACCGTGGCCCAATCAGAGGCCTTATCATGGGCAAGTTCCGTTCCAACGACAAGGACCGAGCCAAGATGGTTCCTAACCCCCGCTCTAGATCATCTCGAGACATTCAGTTTTAATGATGGACATATGTGCTTGTTGCCACCGTCCACGCTCCACCTCGTGCCCATGCTACGCGTCGCTAGGTTCATAAGCTGCCATCCCCCCAATAAATGACGCGCCCGCTCTTTATCTACCACGAGTGAAGCACCTTGAGCTCATCGTCGTCTGCATCCCAAAGGATGAAATGGATCGCCTGCTCTGCTGCAGTACTGCACTCGAGTACCTTCATCTTCAGGAGATCAATGGGTTGAGTAGCTTACACAGCACCTCCATGACTCTCTGGACTATTCATGTGTATTGCTGGTGCTGCAACAAGAGATCAAATGAAGTGTATCACGGTATGTTCATTGAGGACACACGTTCACTTGAGATATTACTGGTAGTTTATCAACAAGGTCCAACAAGAACCAATGTCATTTTTGTGCCAAAACTCACAGTTGTGGGCCACTCATGTGTAAAATACTTCGAACTTGTTATTGGATACACACCCGTTCAGGTACAATAGTCACCTTCTTTTCTCTCCTTGAAATTAACATTATTTCATGTTTGGAAGATTTATGTTCTTCTGTAATCCAGAAAATGATTCCCACAAGCTTGACCGTGAATCTGTGTGCAGTGAAGGTCTTGGCACTAGAATCTATCGGCACAACCTGGACCAAGTTGTCAGTTTCCTATGATGCTTTCCCTGCCTGGAGAAGATATATATCGAGGTGATGCTCCTTCCATGTTAAATGTTAACCATAATGGAGTTCAATTTTTGGTACCTTGTACCAAGTTTACAATGACACTGTACTATGATTTCTGAAGGAAGTTTTGAGGATTTTAGTACATACATGTTTTTCCGATATTGGTTGCTTGATTCATATGGTTACAATCCATAAGAATTTCTCCTTTGGATTCATCTGAACTAGTTTTTGTAGGGAAATTTCGATCCACTCCAACCTGTTGTGAAGAAGCCTACCTTTTTCTAGATTGTAATCAAATGCCCATGTTAATCCTGTACGATTGAAGACGGCATATCATTCTATTAGTGTATTTTAGAAATCATGTAAACCAAATAGGCCAGTAGTATTGTTCAAAACTACATGTGGGCACTAATACATTCTGTTCTTTTGCAGATAAGATTAGTCTCGGTGGTGAATAATGGGATACAATATAACAATCAAACTGAATGCCTTGATACGCATCTCTTCGAAATTACTTTGAACTCCTACCGAGGGACCTTGCCGAAGATTATATTCGCCGGGTACTTTGTCAGAGCAAGGGTGCTACTGGTAATGAGGTTTTCCCTACATTTATTTTGCAAAAATGAATGGTTTGTTGATCAGCGCCGGCGGCTGCGGCATAATGGAAAAGGCTATGAAGAAGCTTAATTTCATTTTGGAACTTCAATTGACAGAGTAATTGGAAGTCATTATGTCTAAGCCCATGCATGACTTGTCAGTGGCTGACCCCTTTGCAGAAATGATGAGGTTTCAAAACAAGCATTACAAGTGGTAATATCAGTTTGAACCTCTCTTATGTCCATGTTCAGGTGATAAGCGCAGGCGTCTGCAGCTGCATGTGCTGAATTTCCTCTCTAATATAGGATTGAACCTTGTATTCTCTGAATTTGAGCCATATAACTCTGGAATCTAGACCTTGTAATATTTCGGGCTTTTGTGGTACAATCGTTGAAATGACATCGTATGAGACTCATATATTGGTAGTAATATTTTGACCATAATATGCAATGGACTTAGATTTTATTTACCATTCTTGAATGTGTTTCCCTTGTCGGTCTCATCGCAAGCGATCTATATAGCGGCTCGACGGGGATCCTCGACATTATTGCACACAATTGGTTTCTACAACTGTGTGCCCTGTAGAGCGTAGAATTATCGCACTGAAGTGTTCATCATTACCCTTTTGTGTGACTTTAACCTCATCACCCACGGGAAAATTATTGTCAAACGTGTGAACTACTCTAAGTCATTCCACGCACTTCATTTTTGCAAAGCTTTTCGCGAATAAACACCCATGATGTGCCCCTCTTCTAGCTGACGTGTGGCCAAGCTAGCCGGGCGGGAAGCATGTGCAGTTACGCGCGCTAACCGATGCGGTTGTGCTGGAACAAGCTTACCAATGATACATTTGTCCCATCTTTGAGCCCACGAGTGGTCAAACGAAACGCGTGTGGGGTGATCAAGCATGCATTGGAATCCTCCGCTAGGAACATGGTGACAAGATATGATGATTACCGGTCAGCCCGCCCCATTTTATTATAGCAGCCATTTAACCCTTGTGTCTCTTCAACCTTTTGATCATGCTCTAGTATTGCAATAGGCACACCCACGACGAAAAATTCTTAGAGGGTATCCTGCGTGGCTCCAGTGGCGATCCGAGCGGCTGCCGACTACGAGCGGCAGTTCACCATGCATGCCGTAGTGGACAACGACAGAAGGTTCACGGAGCTCTCGGTGGTGTACACAAAAAACCCATTTTGGGTGGAGAACTCCATCCACACAATGGAGTTGTTCGTTGCTATAAAGAACTACAAGGTGGTTGGGTTCAACCTCGAGTACTCTTGCGCTCATGCTAGATCTCGTCACAAGGTCGCCGTCACCCAGATGTGGGTGAGCAATCATGTCCTCGTCTACCACTACTGCCTGGTTGTAAGGCATTGCGAGTGTTTTGCCAGGTTTGTCAACAGCACCCACTACATGTTTGCTACAGTGGACATCGCCAACGATGTAAAGGAGCTCAAGAATTCGGGCATCACCTGAGAGAATGTTTTCAACATCCATGCCAATACAAGATCTGAGGCAAAAAGATGCATGAGAAGGACTCACTAGTTCACCTCGCCGAGGCCATCATCGACACCTACTACAGAGACAAGAAGGATTCCTGCAACAAGGACAAGTGCGCCTGGCACCTCGGCCTGGACGGAGAAACACAACAAAGCTCATATCATGTACGTGGCCAGCGAGGCGTACATGAGATACTAGATGTATAGGCGGATAGTAGACATGAGGAAGTGCCTCTTTCCCCAAAACGGACTGGGATCCAGCCGAAAGCAAAGCAATGGTGTCTGAGTTATGTACCCCGGGGAGCCTCATCCGCACCCTATGACATTTCAAGACATCGGGGCTAGCAAAGCCCCTCTGGCCAGGTAGCCGTGTGGCCGGCTCCCTGGGTCGGTTAGGAACACACGACCGGCTTCCGGAAGACTGTGCTCTAGCAAAAGGCGGATTTGGGGGCGGGTCGGCTCCCAGCAGCCGCCTCCCTCATCCTCGAAGTGTGCACTCACCTACCATGACGAGATGGGGCGTGGCTATAGAGCCACCTGCTCCCCTGAATCCTGGAAGGGCGTGGCCACATTACACGCTCACCAGGCGACCATCTACATGCACAGTGCGGGACTGTAGCCATACGACGCATCACGTGGCACTCGTCAGCAAGGACGATGGTACAAAAAAAAGCAATTTTCATGGCCCGCAGGCGGCGGGTCCTACTGTCACACCCTAATTTTCATGCCACAACACTTAAGCTAATAGTCATGCTAAAATGTGGTATGGCAAAAAACTTTTGTGTGCTTTTGACTTGGCTTGATTGGTTTTCTGTTTGTTGTTTGCAAGTGCTCTAAAAATCAAATAAATTATCCAACTCTTATACTTCATCTCCTTGATCCAAAACCTTTTCCCAATGATCATGCCATGTGTATAGACCAGTATAGTATTTTCCTATAAAAATATTTTGGCCAAATAGTATTTTCTAAAATTAGTTTTCCAAAAACCCCTGAATTGAGGTTTGTACTGCAAGTACCTTATTCAGGGTGTGAAAAATCTTTCAAAAAGTATATTTGAATCCAATTAGGTATAGGACTCCCATAAACCTCAAAATTATAATTTTAGAAGTTATTTTTATATTTTATTTAAATTCTTTTTCTTTAGGCCAGAAATGGTCTTTAATAGGTAAAAATTATTTAACTATTTCAAAAATATTTTGGCAAAATTCAGGGAAACTCATAGGACATATATTGTCCATATATAAGAGTTTGAACACATGGTCATGTTCTAAATATTGGACAAATCCTTCCAAAACCCTTTCTGGATATTTCAAGCTTTTGAAATATTTACAAAGGAAATATTCCCTAAAAATTCCAGGGAAATTCTATCATGTCAGATATGACATATTTGATGATCTTACAAAGCCTAATGCCTTGAAGATCAAGAAAACATCATCTAATCCCCTCAAAACCATTTCTGTCCATTTTGAAGTTTGAGCAACTTTACATTGCCAAACATGTTCAAATGCTCTCAAACTTGGTGCACATGCTAAAATGATGTGAACATGCATCTATGCCAAATGGAACAAGTTTTGGAGGAGGATAACTTGATCTAAGTGCCCCAAAACCCTTTCTGACCAGATCCAAATTTGAACAACTCTACATTGCCAACTTTTTACTTGGGGCTTCAAATTTTGTGGACATGCTCACAAAGCCAAATGATGACACTACACCAAGAGGTGCATCAAGGAGAGATGATTTGCTTAACTTAATCTTGGGAAATCCATTTCTTTTGATTTCTAGGGTTCACCAAAGTTACATTGGCAAGTTTCTTCAAATGAGCTCAAACTTGGTGGTATACCCTATTTCTATATGACAATTGATCCTGTTAAGTCTCATGTCAAGTGGAGTTAATTTACTTGCCCAAATTTGCATCAAACTCCTTCTGTCACTTTTCAAAAACCACCACTTTGACCACTTAAACTATTCACCTTGAGCCCAACTTTTTACCACAGCTCCTCCTAGTCCTCTCGTACCTCCAGTAACCCTCCCATGACCAGAGCTCAATGATTGAGGGGTGAAAACCCTAATTTTACTTCTCTGGACAGCCCCTCTCTCCCTCTTCTTCTGCCTCTCTCCTCTCCTAATGGCTCCCCAAGGCATCCCAGGCCGTCTGTGCTTTGTTTCCTGCCCCCTCTACCTCCTAGACACTAGTGGCCATGCTCTGGGCGCCAAAAAGATGCCATGAAATGCAATGGCCGCGCTCTGGAGCACGCTACAGTGCTCTGGCGCGCTGTAGCCACCCCCAATCAGCAGCACCCGACCACCTCGGGCCTTCCCCTTGTATCCCCCGAGGCCGCCTCGACGTCCGCGTCACGCAACGCTGTCGGCCCCTTCCTCCTTCTCCCTCCTGCTGCTCCTCTCGCACGCGCACCGGCCGACCGCGAGCTCCAGTGTGCGAGCTCAAACGCGCGAGGACTCTGGCACCTCCCTGA
This sequence comes from Secale cereale, assembly GCA_902687465.1. Taxonomy (NCBI): domain Eukaryota; kingdom Viridiplantae; phylum Streptophyta; class Magnoliopsida; order Poales; family Poaceae; genus Secale; species Secale cereale. Next base: position 487,273,220 of record LR738715.1, on the reverse strand, counting down.
TCCCCCTCTGCTTTTCCCTTGGCCTGGACCTCGTCCACGAGCGCCCCGGACACGCACCGGAAAGCCAGTTTGGCCTCCAGAGATGGCTACGGTCCCGCCGGCACACAACCCCGCGGTGAAACTAGGGCTGGCCTATATAAGGCCTCCCCGAGCCCTCTCTGTGCTCCATCCGCCTCCTCTCCCTCGAGTGTGCCTCCCTGACCAACCCTCTCTCTCTCCCATGCCTTCTTCCTCCCCCTCTGTCACCATTGCCGCCTCGGACCCCTCCTCAAATCTGGGCGCCCCAGCCTCTCCCTCTCCATATAAACATCACCAGAGCACCTCACGCTCTCCCTTGAGCCTTCCCGTGCCTCGTCCTATCCTCCTCGTGGCCGTGGCGCCATATCCATCTTCGCCGTCACCCATCGCCGCCGCCCCAGACGTTTCTCCCCTTCCCGAGCTCCTCCGCAGGCATGAAGCACATGGGCGGATCGCCTCGCTGCCCTGAACACTCCGGTGCGGAGAACACCGGCGGAGACCGCCTGGGTGGCCGGCGCGATCGGCGGCCGAACTCCTCTGCCCCGCTCCTGTCGCGGGCAGGAGGAGGGAGACGACCCTGCGAGGGGACCCCACAGGCCAGCGACCCCAGCGCCGGGCCCGCTGATTTTAAGTGGAGGTGGGGCAAGGAGACGCCGCTTTCCCAGCGCGGAAGCGTACTCTTCCAGGACGCCTCCGACATCACCACCCCCCCTGTGCGCTCGGCCGAACCGTTGGGCCGGCCCAGTTGCGACACCGCTAACTCCCGCCCAATGCACTGTATAAGGGTATAAACCCTTTCCCTTTTTTCTTTTCTTTTTCCAGCAAACTTCAAAAATCCATAAATAAATCAAATGGACTCCAAATTTGATGGTTCAAATTTCTAGTAGTTCCTAAAATCATGCCCTATCACATGGTGCCATTTGCCCATTTTTGCAGAAACATTCTATTCACAAATATTATCAACAAGTCATTTTTCTATTTCTGTGATGAACTTTAGAAAATCACATAGAGCTCAAATTTGATGCAAATGCAATGGTTCAAATTCCTAGATACTTGTAATATCAAAACTTAGTTTTGGAACATTTTTCCTAATACTTTCGGTACCCCACAAAATAATGAGCCATTTCTTCATATTTGTCAACTTTGCAAAATCCTAGAATATTCATTTGAACTCCAAATCCAGTAAAACCAACTCCTAGTTGCTTCTAAAATCATGATTTGTCAAATGGGTTCCTTTGCTCGTTTAAAAAAATATATATTTCTGTACACTTCTTGCAAATCCATAAACCCCTTGATTACATCATATTGAAATGTTCAGAGATATCCATTGATCATATTGCAATGAAACCACCTTGGTCATTTTTCATATGACCAGAGGTAGCCTACAAAAGTCCAACTCCTATTTTTAGAGCACTTTTATTTTTGCCATGTTGTGTTGCTTATTGTGATTATTTCCGACGTTAGTTGACGAAGTATACGGAGTACTCGGAGAAGGACCAGAGGATTTTGAAGACCCCAAGGACTTGGTTAAGACAGGTAAGCAGCCCTTTGACCATGTTCGAAAAACATTTTTATGCATGTCATATAACACCATATTGTTGTTGCAATGAAATCATGATGCGGTGGTAACCACTTTGAGGGTTTGCCCCAGTACTTCCTCGTTGATACTTGCATTGTGCATGACCCTACCTTCTTATGAGGGTTATGCCGGTGGGAGTAGATAGATACATGCTACGGTAGTTGGCTATGCAAAATGGGTTAGGGTTATGCATTGAAAGAAACAAGTGTGGTTTGACACACTTGCAAATAACCCAGTGGGTGCCACTAATGCTCCTGGGAGGTGATGAGGAACTAGGGCACTACTTGGTGGATAAGTAGTGTACCGAGGCTTGATGAAAGTGTTGTTTACAGAGATGGATTAGATTTGTGTGTGATTACCGTCCCAACCAAACATGCGCAATAACTCTACCCTCATATGGGAAAGGGCATTATTGATTACCTAGGTCGATACTAGCATGGTGCCCGCATTACTAGTGACGGGGGTGACATGAGGTCACACTCGGGACGGGGTCGTGCTTGGATAGGCGTCCATGACTGTTTTTACAGGGCACCGAACACACCGTTGTTACCCAGTGTCAGTGGTATGTGATGAATATGGTAGCGAGTCTCCACAATTTTTAAGATGTGAAATGTTTGGGCACGGGGGTTAGTACCAATCGAGTGGACTCTATGTTAGTGTCGTCTAGGGAAAGATAGTGATCGGGTGCTTACCCCGGGTACTTGAGGTACCGTGGGTCGTGGATGACACGGAAGTTCCCCAGATCTTGTCGGTAGAGTGCGCAACCTCTGCAGAGTGCCAAACTATTCGAATAGCCGTGTCCACGGTCAAGGACAGTTGGGTGGTGCTTCTTAGACTATGTCCAGAAGTTTCTGGAAAACAACATGGTTTGGTAAATTTGTTGATGTGATTGTGAGAAAGTCACCATGGGCGTGAGCAAGAGTTGTTCATGACTCTTTCACGATGTTGATGTTTGTAACCACCTGATACTTGTTGCAGACGCATGCATGCCCTTGTTATATGTTGATCATGCTTGCATATGAAAAACTAGCTTTCCGCAAAACTGACAATTTAGCAGTAGAGCCTTGCATAATTTATTCTGTCATCACACTTGGGTTGCTTGCGAGTACATTCAAAGTACTCATTGGCTTGCCACTGGTTATTTTATTGGCCAGGCATGAAAGAACATGATATGATGAAGATTTCTTGGTGACGAACATGCGAGCTAAGACTCTTCCTAGTCAGATTGCCTGTAGGGTTAAGGTAGATGGCATGGGTCCATGTTGTTATTGCAGAATTCCGCTGCAATGATATACTCAAGACTTGACCTTAATGGTCCCATTTGTGTAATACATTATGTATGGATGTAAGACTCTCGTTATTCAGCTTCTGTGTGTTCAGTGAGCATTGATCTCTTTGATCACAGTACATGTGCATTTGGTGATCACGACATATGAGTCGGGGTCCCCACAGAGCTGGTATCAGAGCCATCCTGACTGTAGGAAGCCTTAGTTAGCATGGACGTTAGTTAGGACAAGGACTAGACCCCGTGACCTGCAAATAACTTGCAAGACTTATTCCACTTCTCTCCTATTCTGAACTAATCAGCAATAACAACCTTTCACGCTTGTCATAGCCTCTCTTGTCATATTGACTCTCCTTTAACCTTCTTGTAGATGGTCGTTGCCCCCACAAGACTCCTCATGATCAGATTTCCACCACTCCTAAGGGACTGCCTCCAGCAATGCCACTATCCTTCAGAGCCGATGTACACCCTGCACGAACTGGACAATGGCGAATTCAAAACAGAATTATATGCCAAAGTGATTGTACCTGCCAAGACCTCACCTCAAGGCTGGTTCTTTATCGGACCACCTATGCCCACTCAGGACCTAGCCATTCAGCAAGTGGCCTACGAAGCCCTTCTCCTCCTTCAAGACTTCCTCCCGGAAATGAAGGAAGGTCGGGCTACATGTTACCTGCCTAGCAAAAGTGGAACATGAACCACCTCTCAAGCAATGATTCCCATAGGAGATGAAGACCCAACTCTCAAGCTCCAAATCCGCTTCGCCCACACAGTCAATTATCTTCTGCGCAACCTCACTGAAGAATTCCTCAAGTCCCGCAAAGAGTTAACTTCACTTCTACATCTCCACTGCCTCGAGAAGAAGAAGGTGATCGAACGGGAACAACAAATTACTGCCCTACAAGTCTACACCGCTAATCAGAAGCAACAGATCGAAGAGCTTCAAGGAGCTCGCCATCGAACCCCGTGAAGAAGCCATAGTACTAGATTTCGATATCCACATTGTGGAGCACCATCGTCAGGCCACCAACAATATGACCCAAGACGGGATAACAACCTATTTGCTTCCATCACATGTTAAGTGTGTGGTGAACTTGGGCATATCAGAAGGATGTGTCCCAACAAGCAGCCATCTGTCGCACCACCGGAGGACCTACAAGCTGAAGACTGAAGGCCTTCCTCCTCAAGAAAAGAAGCAGACACGACTGTCAAATCCGAGAACCCCTAGGGTAGGATGAGTCGTGTACCCCTTATGCGAAGTCAAGTCTATGTAATGGTTCATATGAAACCATGTCATGTGTTGCTTGTCCTTATCTGTTTTGTGTTTCGATGTGAGTCGCACTTTTGCCTTGGGCAGCATGTACGCGACTATATCACCTATCTTATCTTAACGAATGTGTGTGACCTTTACGGCACTTGATTGTTTGCACTTGCACTATAGAACCCCCTTGAGGCATTCTTCCCCTCTATGCTACTTTTTCCCTCTCTTATCTCTCCTCAACTGAAGTCCAGCAAGACAAGAAGTACCAAGGGTTCCAACTCGGCAACCAACTAACAATGAAGATTTCTGCTACAACCTCCACGACCAAGTGCAACCCCGTGAAGTTATGATTACCCCTCAAGTTTAAAAACCCATTCCTGGACCCTTTGAGACTTCACGAGATACTCCAACACGAATCCTTAACCATGTGCCTAACCCATAGAATTACAAGAGAACCAGTTAAGCCTCTATAACCTTGCACAACACTGGGTTCGTAATGGAACTAGTGAACACAGTGAGTAAGCAAATTTTCATCCTAATATAGCACAAGAACTGATGATGCCATAGATTGACCAATTTGAGGATATAAGACAGATGATTTATCAATTACCTTGGAAAATTATATGAGGCTTTCATGTTGACAGATGAATTTGGTGGAATCCCGTCAATTGAGTAGCATAGCCTTCATTACCCTGGAGTAAAGTGGATTTTGAAGGACAATTATGATCGCAAGATGAAATTCTTGGAAGTATAAGGTCTTGACTTCATCAGAGGATATTGATTGGAGATAGTTGACATTATGAGAATGACTTGGGGGAAATGTAGGAATTCTCGTTGGATATGGGATTTGGATTTGAGTAGGTGATTCTAGTCGAGTATAGATGTTGAATATGTCTACATGGTCTGGAGTATATTGGATTTAGACCATTGATCTTGATCACAATACTATGTTTCTCGGTGAATGGATTATTTGTCGAAGTCAATTTAGGGATCTATATAGGCATGACCTTGAAGTTACTTGACCATGATGGTGGGAATTTGGTGGACTTATTATCGTACTGCATAGTCCTTCCAAGTATTTGGGTATTATAGGGACTTGGGATCTTATGGAACACCTTAGGCATCGGATTTGTAGAATTGTTGGATTATGTGGTGATTGATGGAAATTACCGGGCTGCTGGAGTTGATCTATAGGAAGGAAACAAGACCTTGGAGTGGCATATGACGTGTTTCCTTAGAATAGAGATGCATTATCTTAAACCTTGCAAGGATGGGACGCGCACTTGGATTGTCGTGTTGAATTCAAGCTTAGCAGCTTGTATGCCTTATCCATGGATTCTTAGGGGTAGCCATACATATGGTTTTTTGCGAACCATAGACATGTATAATTTTGTTAGACCTCCTTTTGGGACTCATGGGGTTATGTATGGCATGAGTGGTGATTGAAGTTGGTCTATACGAGAGGATGCATTTAGTGGTATAAGGTTATTCGTTTGGAGTACTAGATGGAGATAATGGCATCTCAGAAACCGTGCTTAAGGATAAGATAATAGACGTTCACTCACACACTAGAATCCTTGAAACCCTTAAGCCCCACCAAGCCACAACATGGTCAGATCCTGACCACAAGCCTTGGCTCTAAGTCAAGAAGACCCTTGCCAATACTCAACGGAGACCACCACCAATACCCCAGCCTACCTCGCGTACCCCGTAGACTTAGTGGAGTACTTGGACAAGTTGGGTAACATCATTATTTGATGACCTACTTGTCTGCCCAAAGACAAAAGAAGAGACGGCCAGCCGGATAGAAGACATTTGAAGACCGACATGTTAAGAAGGAAGAACTACACCGACCACCATCATCAAGAAATAAAACTTCCTTGTCGAAGACCGGGCGTATCTGCAAACCACTCCTCTCGAAGAAACCAGGCATTTCCGTGTCGAAGGGACGCTCACACCAAGATTTATCGACCTTCTTCAAGATTCACTACAAGACGAATAGTAGACGGCTACCAACTAGATTTACCACCTGAGATACCCACCGTACACCAAATATTCCACGGGTCACCACTCTGGAAGTAATTCTTACTTCCTAACTAGCCCGGTCCCCGCAAGGACATCGATCACCAAACCCTTGACGTCTAGCCCAACCTAACCTATGCAAGAGACTCCTCAGCAACCTCCATCAAAGAGGGCAACATGCAAGAAGCCACACCGCCAAGTACTTCATGATTAAAGGGAGAACCACTCGGAAGGAGAACCAACAAGAAGAAGTGAAGACTACTCCGTATCCAAGACTCTGTATTCCATTCCACGCCTAGTCTGGGAATCTCGGGGACGAGATTCTTGTAAGGGGGGTAGGTCTGTCACACCCTGACTTTCATGCCACAACACTTAAGCTAATAGTCATGCTAAAATGTGGTATGGCAAAAAACTTTTGTGTGTTTTTGACTTGTCTTGATTGGTTTTCTGTTTGCTGCTTGCAAGTGCTCTAAAAATCAAATAAATCATCCAACTCTTATACTTCATCTCCTTGATCCAAAACCTTTTCCCAATGATCATGCCATGTGTATAGACCAGTATAGTATTTTCCTATAAAAATATTTTGTCCAAATAGTATTTTCTAAAATTAGTTTTCCAAAAACCCCTGAATTGAGGTTTGTACTGCAAGTACCTTATTCAGGGTGTGAAAAATCTTTCAAAAAGTATATTTTAATCCTATTATGTATAAGACTCCCATAAACCAATAAATTATAATTTCAAAAGTTATTTTTATATTTTATTTAAATGCTTTTTCTTTAGGCCAGAAATGGTCTTTAATAGGTAAAAATTATTTAACTATTTCAAAATTATTTGCCAAAATTCCGGGAAACTCATAGGACATATATTGTCCATATATAAGAGTTTCGACACATGGTCATGTTCAAAATATTGGACAAATCCTTCCAAAACCCTTTCTGGATATTTCAAGCTTTTGAAATATTTACAAAGGAAATATTCCCTAAAAATTCCAGGGAAATTCTATCATGTCAGATATGACATATTTGATGATTTTACAAAGCCTAATGCCTTGAAGATCAAGAAAACATCATCTAATCCCCTAAAAACTATTTCTGTCCATTTTGAAGTTTGAGCAACTTTACATTGCCAAACTTGTACAAATGCTCTCAAACTTGGTGCACATGCTAAAATGATGTGAACATGCATCTATGCCAAATGGCACAAGTTTTGGAGGAGGATAACTTGATCTATGTGCCCCAAAACCCTTTCTGACCAGATCCAAATTTGAACAACTCTACATTGCCAACTTTTTACTTGGGGCTTCAAATTTTGTGGACATGCTCACAAAGCCAAATGATGACACTACACCAAGAGGTGCATCAAGGAGAGATGATTTGCTTAACTTAATCTTGGGAAATCCATTTCTTTTGATTTTTCTAGGGTTCACCAAAGTTACATTGGCAAGTTTCTTCAAATGAGCTCAAACTTGGTGGAATACCCTATTTCTATATGAAAATTGATCCTGTTAAGTCTCATGTCAAGTGGAGTTAATTTACTTTCCCAAATTTGCATCAAACACCTTCTGGAACTTTTTAAAAAACACCACTTTGAACACTTACACTATTCTCCTTGAGCCCAAGTTTTTACCACAGCTCATCCTAGTCCTCTCCTACATCCAATAACCCTCCCATGACCAGAGGTCAATGATTGAGGGGTGAAAACCCTCATTTTACCTCTCTGGACATCCCCTCTCTCCCTCTTCTTCTACCTCTCTCCTCTCCTACTGGCTCCCCAAGGCATCCCAGGCCGTCTGTGCTTTGCTTACTGCGCCCTCTACCTCCTAGACACTAGTGGCCACGCTCTGGGCACCAAAAAGATGCCATGGCATGCAATGGCCGCGTTCTGGAGCGTGCAACAGTGCTCTGGCACACTATAGCCACCCCCAATCAGCAGCACCCGACCACCTCGGGTCTTCCCCTTGTGTCCCCAGAGGCCGCCTTGACGTCCGCGTCACGCAACGCTGTCGGCCCCTTCCTCCTTCTCCCTCCTGCTACTACTCTCGCACGCGCACCGGCCGACCGTGAGCTCCAGTGTGCGAGATCACACGCGCGAGGACTCTGGCACCTCCCCGCACCCCCTCTGCTTTTCCTTTGGCCTGGACCTCGTCCACGAGCGCCCCGGACACGCCCCGAAAAGCCAGTTTGGCCTCCAGAGATGGCTACGGCCCTGCCGGCGCACAGCCCCGCGGTGAACCTCGGGCTGGCCTATATAAGGCCTCACCGAGCCCTCTCTGTGCTCCATCCACCTCCTCTTCCCTCCAGTGTGCCTCCCTGACCAACCCTCTCTCTCTCCCGTGCCTTCTTCCTCCCCCTCTGTCGCCATTGCCGCCTCGGGCCCCTGCTCAAATTCGGGCACCTCGGCCTCTCCCTCTCCATCTAACCATCCCCAGAGCTCCTCACGCTCTCCCTTGAGCCTCCCCGTGCTTCGTCCTATCCTCCCTGTGGCCGTGGCACCATATCCATCTTTGCCGTCACCCATCGCCACCGCTCCAGACATTTCTCCCCTTCCCGAGCTCCTCCACAGGCATGAAGCACATGGGCGGACGCGCCTCGCCGCCCTGAATACTCCGGTGCGCAGAGCACCGGCGGAGACCGCCTGGGTCGCTGGCGCGATCAGCGGCCGAACTCCTCTGCCCCCGCTCCTGTCGCGGGCGGGAGAAGGGAGACGACCCTGCGACGGGACCCCATAGGTCAGCGACACCAGCGCCGGGCCCGCTGATTTTAAGTGGAGGCGGGGCAAGGAGACGCCGCTTTCCCAGCGCGTAAGCGTACTCTGCCAGGACGCCTCCGACGTCACCACCCCCCTGTGCGCACGGCCGAACCGTTGGGACGGCCCAGTTGCGACACCGCTAACTCCCGCCCAGTGCGCTGTATAAGGGTATAAACCCTTTCCCTTTTTATTTTCTTTTTCCAGCAAACTTCAAAAATCCATAAATAAATCAAATGGACTCCAAATTTGACGGTGCCAATTTCTAGTAGTTCCTAAAATCATGCCCTATCACATGGTGCCATTTTCCCATTTTTGCGAAAACATTCTATTCACAAATATTATCAACATGTCATTTTTCTATTTCTGTGATGAACTTTAGAAAATCACAGAGAGCTCAAATTTGATCCAAATGCAATGGTTCAAATTCCTAGATACTTGTAATATCAAAACCTAGTTTTGAAACATTTTCCCTAATACTTTCTATATTCCACAAAATAATGAGCCATTTCTTTATGTTTGTCAACTTTGCAAAATCCTAGGATATTCATTTGAACTCCAAATCCAGTGAAACCAACTCCTAGTTGCTTCTAAAATCATGATTTGTCAAATGGGTGCCTTTGCTAATTTTTCGAAAATATATTTCTGTACACTTGTTGCAAATCCATAAACCCCTTGATTACATCATATTGAAATGTTCAGAGATATACATTGATCATATTGCAATGAAACCACCTTGGTCATTTTTCATATGACCAGAGGTAGCCTAGAAAAGTCCAACTCCTATTTTTCGAGTAGTTTTATTTTTGCCCTGCTGTGTGGCTTATTGTGATTATTTCCGACGTTAGTTGACGAAGTATACGGAGTACTCGGAGAAGGACGAGAGGATTTTGAAGACCCCAAGGACTTGGTTAATACAGGCAAGCAGCCCTTTGACCATGTTCGAAAAACCTTTTTATGCATGTCATATAACACCATATTGTTGTTGCAACGAAATCATGATGAGGTGGTAACCACTTTGAGGGTTCTCCCCTGTACTTCCTCCTTGATACTTGCATTGTGCACGACCCTACCTTCTTATGAGGGTTATGCCGGTGTGATTAGATAGATACATGCTATGGTAGTTGGCTACGGAAAATGGGTCAGGGTTATGCATTGAAAGAAACAAGTGCGGTTTGACACACTTGCAAATAACCCAGTCGGTGCCACTAATGCCCCTGGGAGGTGATGAGGAACTAGGGCACTACTTGGTGGAGAAGTAGTGTACCGAGGCTTGATGAAAGTGTTGTTTACATAGATGGATTAGATTTATGTGTGATTACCGTCCCAACCAAACATGCGCAACCACTCTACCTTTATATGGCAAAGGGCATTATTGATTACCTAGGTCGATACTAGCATGGTGCCCGCATTACTAGTGGACTCTGTGTTAGTGTCGTCTAGGGAAAGATAGTGATCGGGTGCTTACCCCGGGTACTTGAGGTACCGCGGGTCGTGGATGACACGGAAGTTCCCCCGATCTTGTGGGTAGAGTGCACAACCTCTGCATAGTGTCAAACTATTCGAATAGCCGTGTCCACGGTCAAGGACAGTTGGGTGGTGCTGCTTAGACTATGTCCATAAGTTTCTGGAAAACAACACGGTTTGGTAAATTTGTTGATGTGATTGTGAGAAAGTCGCGATGGGCGTGAGCAAGAGTTGTTCATGACTCTTTCACGATGTTGATGTAGGTAACCACCTAATACTTGTTGCAAACGCATGCATGCCCTTGTTATATGTTAATCATGCTTGCATATGAAAAACTAGCTTTCCGCAAAACTGACAATTTAGCAGTAGAGCCTTGCATAATTTATTCAGTCATCACACTTGGGTTGCTTGCGAGTACATTCAAAGTACTCATTGGCTTGCCACTGGTTATTTTATTGGCCAGGCATCAAAGAATAGGATATGATGAAGATTTCTTGGTGACGAACATGCGAGCTAAGACGCTTCCTAGTCAGAATGCCAGTAGGGTTAAGGCAGATGGCATGGGTCCAAGTTGTTATTGCAGAATTCCGCTACAATGATATACTCAAGACTTGACCTTAATGGTCCCATTTGTGTAATACGGTATGTACGGATGTAAGACTCTTGTTATTCAGCTTATGTGTGTTCAGTGAGCATTGATCTCTGGGATCACTGTACACGTGCATTCGGTGATCACGACTTATGAGTCGGCGTCCCCACACCTACCTATCTGCCCGATTCTTGGCAGCCAACGGGGCCCTCCAAAGGCGGGCCCCAGCATCCGGTGGAGAACCCGGTGACCTTTGACACTGACGTTCGAGTCTACACCCGGTCGTATTACCATTGTACCCATGGGGGGCCGGCCTATAAGACTCCCCGGGCTCACCCATGAAAAGGGTTCAGCTCTCATTCCACACACACACACACCATAGTTAGGAGAAGATGGATAGCTCTACCCTTCTTCCTCCTCTAGCAACACAACTCTAGGAGCATCTCTGTGTACTCTTGATCATAGTCATCACAGCAGGACTAGGGGTGTTATCTCTCTGGAGAACTCGAACTTCGGTACGTCTTGTGTGCTCTCGAGATCGTCGTCACTCCCACTTCCGTATCCCGACGATGTCCTCATGGATCAACCCATGATAAGCCACTCCCTGGCATCTGTCATGAGAATACCACGACAGTTGGTGCCCACCATGGCGCCATCCGCAGCATCGGCCGAAGTTGTCTTTGGGATGGGAACCAACCTTCCCTCTGGCGAGCGTGTCGCGTCTGGCCTGATCAGCTAGCCTGATGCGTTCGTTTGAGCTTGCACCGGTGCATCACCCGACGCAGGGGCTACCTTCCCTGCAAGCTGCCTCATCGACACCTTCGGGAAGCTTAGCCTCTCTGACGTGGTCGCCAACGACGAGTACCCCGGCGAAGTGATGATCATCTACAGCCCACTCCCTCCTGGTGCCAGCGACGCCTCTGCCGGCGCGCTCGACGCTAGCGTCTTCATAAAGGTGATGGTCATTGGCGACATCCAACCTGTTCACAGGGCCACCGAGGACCCATTGCGAGCTACAATGCGGGACCTGGCCGCTCCTGTCGATGATGACATTGACACAGCGGCGCTAGAAGAAATCTACGTCAAGCTCCTCGACAGCACCACCAAGATGGCGGCTATGAAGCACCGCACTGAGGCTAACCAGCATGAGATTGACCGCATAATGGGCGTCCTGCTGGCTGCTGGCGAGCCTAGCCCAGCCGACGCCATCCTGAAACATGGCGTGGCTATAACCAATATGCTGGGAGTCGGACATCCGATCCACGACACCCCAGCGCCGAACCTGCACGCTGCGCATACGGCGGCAGAAGAGCTCGAGACCCTAGAGGGCGACGAGCGGCGCAACCAGTTGGAGCGCCTCCAGGAGCTCCTCAACGCTGTGAACGTGCAGCAAGACGCATGCATCCGCGTGGTGGAGGCTAGCCAGCAAGCTGACCTCCCGGAGGGAAACCCTCCACCGCGCCGCGAGCATGAAGCGACGTTCTGATCCCCTAGTGGCAGCGGCCGCAACCAGCGGAACCCGGAACCGCCAGCTAGCCGCAGCCAATGCTCTCACCATATGGTTGTCGACAGCCGGTAAGTTCCTCCGAACCCGGAGGGCCAGCACTGGTAGGATGAATATTCATCTGCCACCCCTTGTATGGATAGGTCGGCTTCTCCGGCGCTGGTTGATCACCCGACTTTGGGTGGCTGGCTAGGCCCCCATGATGCAGCCGGCGAGCATGACGCCCATCGCCGGATCGAGCAGCTGGCTCGATCCCTAGCAATGGAGGATGAGGATACAGTTGGCCCAGCCTGCTTTGGCCCTCGCATCCGCGACGAGCCCTTTTCCAAGGGGTTCTCACTTCCTCGCAACACTCCCAAGTACAATTGCGCCGTGAAGCTAGAAGATTGGGTGACCGACTACGCCACAGCAGTCAGCATAGCAAACGGAAACAAGCACATTGTCGTGAAGTATGTTCCGCTCTTGGTGCAGGGCACGATCCGGACATGGCTTAACAACCTCAAGACCAACAACATCAACAGTTGGCCTTACTTCAGTGAAGTCTTTGTGCGCAACTTCAACAACACCTACAAGCGGCCCCCATGTCTTGCCAGCTCTCCATGTGCATTCTGGGCCCGGATGAGTCTACTCGTGACTACCAGAAGCGCCGGGCCGAGTTGTGCAACTCCTGCGACGGGGTGCACGAGGTGCAGGCCATCGAATACTTCCCTGTCGGGTGCAGAGAGGGCACCCTGCTAAAGCATAAGCTTATGTGCGATGAGCCGGCTACCCTAGACGAGCTCCTAGTTGTGGCGGACAAGTACGCCACAACCGACTCTTTCATGAAGACGGAGATCCGGATCGATGTGTCCGGGAAGGTGATCCCGCCGGTTACTCCGGCGCCGAATGGTGACTCCAACCGGCATCAGCAGCAGAACGACAACAAGTGCAAGGCCCAGCAGCTGACTTCTAACAACCGGCGGGTGGGCACCGTTGAAGACCACCAGCCAGCAGGTTAACCTGGCCCCAAGCATCCATGGGGCGGCTAGGGTGCCTGGCAGCCGGCCTTCTCCTTTGAGCAGACCCTCGACGCTCCGTGCAAGTTCCACAGCGGCCTGAAGCCGTCCAACCACACAACTCGGCAGTGAAGCTGGTTCATTCGAATCTCTAAGGGTGAGGGCTTGCCGCCTCCTACAGCCGGCCACGCGGCTCTGGCTCCTCAGCAGCCAACCCGCCCTGTCGGCATGCGCCAAGACTTGTGTAGATAGTCAGGTCGTGGCCGACACCCTCGCTGGGCTTCCGCTTGAAGGTTGCCGAGTACATGTCGAGTAAACGACGATAAGTGGTGGAAGCGTGTGTGAAGAAGTACACCCTTGCAGGGTTATCAATCTATTCGAATAGCCGTTGTTCGCGGTACGGACTACTTGGTTACTCTTACAGTTCATAGACAAGTTGATGGATACTACTAGAAACCTCAAGACAAGTGTGAGTGCCGTGGATGGCCCTTCCGTAGGATGACGGAAGAGGATCCTCGGTGGAGTATTGTCGTGGTGAGTAGAGGACTCGTGTACATAGTAATATCTTGAAATCTGTTGAGAGTTGTAGTATAGGTTAGCCAGGAGTCAAAGCTGGCTTTCTGCTATGAACTCCACTACCCCCTGTTAATAATGTTGCATCTATGATAGGTTCTGTTGTAAGACTTGTTGAGTACCTTTGTACTCATGTTTAATTAATAACTGCTGCAGAGGAGAACCCTGCCCCTTCTGATGGGTTCTACATAGACGTTGACGTCGACGAGTAGCTTGCTACCCAGACGGAGATCTGGAGCTTGTGGAGGGCCTTGTAGATAGTCAGGCTACACCAAGCCTGTTTTATTTTCTAAGTTGTTTGTACTCAGACATGTAGCTTCCGCTTGTGCTGGTATGACTGTATGACTTGAGTGTTGGGTCATGTGACCCCTACCTGTGTGGATATGTTATGTATGGCTCTTGGAGCCTTTTAAATAAAGTACTTTGAGTCATAGAGATCTGTCGTGATGCAATGTTGTATTTGCACATATTGAGCATATTGTGTGTATGATTGAAATGCTTGGTATGTGTGGGATCCGACACCTAGTTGTTTTCCTTTGGTAGCCTATCTTACAGGGAAATGCCTCCTAGTGTTTCCAATGAGCCTTGGTAGCTTGCTACTGCTCGGAACACGTAGGCTGGCCGGCATGTGTCGTTCTTCGTTCCTGTGTCTGTCCCTTAGGGGAAATGTCACGCGTTGTTCCTTTAAGTCCATGTAGCTTGCTACGACTTGGGTTCATACGTTGATGACCGACACGTTCGTTGCTGGGTCATGGATGCGTGTCTCTGTAATTTAGTGCCACTTTTGGTTTATAACTAGCCATGTCGGCCCGGGTTCTCTGTCATATGGATGCTAGCGACACTGTCATATACGTGTGCCAAAATGCGCAAACGGTCCCGGGCCAAGTAAGGTGGCACCCGTGGGGATACCGTGCGTGAGGCCGGAAAGGGATATGACGTGTTACAGCTAGATCGGTGTGACTTAGGATCGGGGTCCCGACAGCGTTGGCATCAGAGCCGGACTGCCTGTAGGTTTCTCAAGCCAAACTGGTCGATGTTCAGTCTAGAATTTTTTTTAGCTATATGTAGGTGAATTGATTGTGGAAGGGAACGTAAGGCTCTTTTTACTTCTTTACCTTATGCCCTTCTGATTTGAGTCAGTCTATTCTTTCCACGGGGATTTAGGACTAGGCCTCTTATCCTTACTAGGTTCATGTGTTACTAATCCGTAGACTCTTAGGATTGTTTGTTTCAAGCCTCAGTTCAGTTTCTACCCTTTTAGTATGATGATTTGTTGGACCCGGAACCTTGATATGATATTGTTGAGTGGCTATGCTATCATTTGTATGATGTCTCAAATCTTCTTTTGAGCATTTACAGTTGTTATGCTGCCCGATTTCTTACAGAAACACTAATGCCGTTGCATTACTTCGTGTTTCAGATGTCTGGCCGCACACCTCACCAAGTGGTTCGTTTGACTCGGTGCATTAATGTGCCCTCTCACACGGCCATGCTAGTCTGTGTGCTGACTGAGACCGGTTACCGCTGGTATCCTGAGTACCCCGTGGAGGAACAGTACCGGGATTTCAATCAGAGTCAGTATTTCTGCACAGTCTGGATATACCCCTCATATCCCGGAGCTAACGACCCCATCCATTGGTATTATGGACTCAGGGTTACTATCGAGATGGCAGTGCAGGATGCCGCCTATTCGATGATGACCATCCTCCGGGCTAGGCATGCCCTGTTGTTGAACACTAAGTTCTGTTACCTGCCAGCCTCATTTCCCGGAGAGGAAGGCTACTACACTGGTTTGTATACTGATGTTGCTCATGAAGAGCCACTGCTTCAGACTACTGTTCAGATGCTGGAGTATAGGGACCGTGAGGTCCGTGCCCTCCGAATGGAGCTGTATAACACTCGAGCTGCCCACTGGACTACTTTGACACGGCTTGCACCTACTGCGCACGCCAGATATCTGGATATGCGGGATTTGTACCCCGTGCGGACTCGTCTGCCTGATCGTATGGATTGGCGTGACATTGGGGGTATTACACCTCCACGTGGGTGTCGGTTACCACCAGCATCAGGCCCGAGGCCACATCCATGTCCCTATGGTCCACAACCTTCGAGTGCTCGAGAGTTTCAAGATCCATCTGTTCCACTTCCAGGCTACGGTGGTAATATTTACGAAGATTACTACGGGAATGTGTGAGCTAGACCGTAGCAGTAGTAGTATTGTAGTAGTTGTATTTCCACAGTCCTGCGCGTCTTGTGGAATATGACTTTGCTAGTACTGAGTTCCGGAGGTGTAGTTAAATAATGTATAGGAGCTTGGAATGCCTCTGATGGGATGTATCGTCTTTCACCGCAGTTGTACTTTAGCCTTGGCTTGTACTAAACTATGTATGGTGTGTATGACCACTGGTGTCTACAAGGAAGTTTCTATATTACCATGTCGTACGGATGAACATCTCTGCATTCTGTGTCATCCATTACATTCTGCACTCCTATGTCAAGTTTTTGCCATCCTTGTCTAAACCGTTCTTTTGTTTTCCTAGGATGGTCAACACTCGCAGCACTCCTGCTGCTCAGGAGCAGGGTGAGGCTAGTGGGGCTATGTCGGGGGAAACTGTCCGCCACGAACACCTATGGGACCGGAGCCCCTTGTCTGTGCGGTACGAGGGCGGAGGGAGCACAAAGAGCAGATCGAAGCAAACACGCGAGCAGTTTTACCCAGGTTCGGGCCGCACGGATGCGTAAAACCCTACTCCTGCTTGGCTGTGTATTGAGTTGAGTGCTCGAGAGCTTGAAGAGGCAGCTACACCGTGCGTGAGAGTGATCTAGGTTCCGAACCCCCTCCACGTTGTGCATGGGCCTCCTTTTATAGTGTAAGGGGTCACCGACAGGTGTCAACGTAGGAGAAAGGGGTAAAAACGTAAAAGAGGTGGTAGTTGTAATAGTGCGGGAACAGTGGAGCTACAGTACAGAACAGTGGTCTATACCTACTTTAATAGTGGGGGACAAGGGCATTTAATGCCCGTCGCCGTCGACCCCAAAAGCTCCCGCCTTAGCGTCTCCGTCCGCCACGGCGACGGATCCATCACCGTGGCGTGCCACCGTGTCCCCCAGGCTGCACAGCTATCCGCCACGCGTCCCTGGATAGGCCCCAGGGCGACGCGTGGGCCGATGAGCTGGAGCGCGGGCACACAGCGCAGCCTTCCCGGCAAGCACCTTGCCGGGGCCTTGATCTTGCCGGGCCCGGGAGCTTGCCGCTCCCCGGGCCCCTTGCCGGGGCACATATAGTGCCGAGGCGTTGTCTTCTAGTCTTCCTGGCGAGCTCCTCTTGCCAGGGTCTTGTGTTAGTGGAGCGGTCTTGAGCCTGGTACGGCCTTCCCGGCAAGCTCCTCTTGCCGGGGCCTTGGTCTTATGTCTTGTATACTTTGTTTTTGAATGGTTTAATAAGGAGCAGGAAGGTCTCCGGCGAGCCCGTAGTAAACCTTGCCGCGGGAAGCTGCAACTGCCCGTGCACAAGTTGGGGTACTGGGGTACCCCTACCTTAGTACACCGACAGGAGCCCCCGGGCCTGGGCCACACACGGTGCCGAGCGCTGTTGGGCCAGGCCCAAAACAGTGCACGGGCACCAGCGGCCCGCGGCGCGCCGAATCCACTTCCATATCCGCCGCACCCCACGGTAACGGCACGCGTCGATCGCGGCGTCGTGGGATGGGACGTGCCCACGATCTCTTAATGGAAAGGGCGAAACGCCCCCCACTCCCCCATAAAAGCAGAGGGAGCGGGCGCGGTTCCCCTCCTTGCGCCATCATTGCATCGTCTTCCTTGTCCAAAGATTCCCTCTTGCGCTCTGCCTCCACATCTCCGCCGCCGCCGAGCTCTTCGTCCCCCTCCTTCCACCGCGTCCGCCATGGCCCCAAAGACCGACAAGGCGAAGGCGGAGAAGGCCAAGAAGGAGAAATCGGAGCAAGCGGACAAGCTCATCGCGTACCGGAAGCGGCACGTCGTCTTCCCGCCGAAGCTCGGCGTGCGGGAGCTCTGGAACAAGTACTACTTGTTCTGGTCCAAGAGAACCGACGCGCATCCCCGCACGCGAGCATACCCGGCCGCCGCCAAGGACAGCTATCCCGTCGGGTACCATTTCTTCGCTGCTTTCTTTCATTGTGGTCTCTGTCCACCTTTCTCAAACTTCTTTTGCGACGTCATGAATACATATGGCTTCCATCTGCTTGACTTCACCCCCAACGCCATTCTCACCATGGCTGTTTTCGCACACATGTGCGAAAACTTCATAGGAGTCCACCCCAATGTAGCACTCTTTAGACACTTCTTCACTCCTAGAGCCGAGGCCGATGCCCCCCTCTCCGGAGGAATTTCTTGGGTCTTCCGTCTCAATAAGAAGGGTGCGTACTTGCCGGGGGAGCTCCGCGGCAAGTGGGAGGAATGGCGAGCGGAGTGGTGCTGGATCGTAGAAGACCAGCCGCAAGCCTTCACCGCGCCGCGCACAACGCCCATCGTGCGCGGCAGGGATTGGAGTGATCTGGACTCGGACGACGTCAAGCTCAACATCGCCCTCGTCCGGATTCTTCGTCTTCGATTGGCCAATCTGTCAGTTGCCGAGGTGGGCGCAGATTTCCTTCGCCGGCGCATCGCCCCTCTCCAAGACCGGAAGAGGCCGGCCTGGGAGTACGGCGGCCCGGCAGACATCATGAGGCTGCGCCCCGGGCTCAACTTCAACTTCACCACGCTGGAGCTGCGGGGAATGGTACGGGAACTCTTCAAATACGACCCGACGCACCCCGAGTGGTTCAGGACTCCCCGGGGAGTGGTGCCGCTCTGCAACAGCGCCGTCAGGGATCGGATCCTCGCCATGATGCCCATGTGCGACTCGCACGGCGTGGACCGTACATGGCTTGCTCCGAAGCCCATCGACGTCCTCAACTTCTACGACAACCTTGAAGAGGTGGCGAAGAACAAGGAGGACCTCAAGCTGCACACGCGGGCCACCACCGACCAGGAGATCGCCTACATTGCTTCTCGGGCTGAGGAGGCCGCCGCAGCCGCGGCGGCAGGAGTTTTCGGATATTCGCCGGAGGAGGCGGAGGTTGAGGACGCGTCCACCCAGGCGGAGGAGGCGGAGATCCGCAGGTTGCTGGATCTGCCTCCCGACGCGCTTGCCGGGGTTCCCTCGTTGAGGCACTCCGGGATCAGCGGGATCGCAACCGAGGCCGCGGCAATGGAGGGTACCGCCGGAGGGAGTAGAGGCGCCGCGAGAGGCGGAGGCGCCAAGGGAAAGAAGGCCGCAGCGCTGGACGCTGGGCCCAGCGAGCCGGCCGGGGTAGAGGAGGAGGAGGAGGAGGAGGCCGAGGACTCCGGCGGATCCACGGAATTGTACGCCGACGACCTCTCCTCGTCGGAGAGCTCCCCGCCCCCGGCAAGCCCGAGGCAGTCCCCGGCGAAGCGCCTCCGCAAGGCGGCGACGGGGGAAAGAGCGCAGGCGCCCCGGCAACAGCCACCTCGCCGGGCAGCTCCCCGGGGGAGCCAAGCCGCGCCAAGGTCGTCCGGTGCACCGGCCGCAGCGGAGGCGGCCCGTGCGCGGACCACAACTGAGGCGCCACGCAGGCCGGCAGCGAGCCGGCAGGGGTCTTCTCGGAGCGGAGCAGCGGCTCCGCCCGCTCCTCGGGCGCCGGCGACCACAAGGGCTGGGTCTTCGCAGCCCCCAGCCCCGGTGAACACCAAGCGCGCAAGGGAGCCTTCGTCTTCCGCTCCTCGCGCCGACGCGCCCACGGTGGAGTATGACTTCTCCGCCCTGAGCGAGGACGACGAGGAGGACCAAGAGTAAGGATTCGGGACCTCATATCTTCTTGATTTCTGTCTTGATTTTTCCGCTGATGCTGACTCTGTCTTCTGTTCTGATTTCAGGACCCTGGCCCATCGCGCAGCGAAGAAGGCCAAGGCGCCCGAGGCCGAGGTCGCGGAGGGCTCAGCAGCGGCGGCTGCAGGAGGCGTGCCGGAGCCGAGCCTGCCGGACCCGAGCGCTGCTCTGAGGAGCAGCCCCCAGCGTAGCCCGCAGCGCAGCCCCCAGCGTAAGTCTGGGGTTCTCTCTTTTCGCTTGTCGGGGTACGCCTGAGGCTTTGATTTTGTCTTCGTGTCTTGACTTTTCTTGTCTTGTTTTGTGCAGAGGAGGAGCCACAGCGGGAAGAGCGCCCGGAGACCGTGGTCGGGGAGCCGCATGCCCCGCCGTCCCCGCCAAGGCAAAATTCTCCGGCAAGGGAGAGCGCTCCGCCAAGGGCGGGTACTCCGCCGAGGCAGAGTACCCCGCCAAGGGCGAGCAGCCCGGCGAGGGCGGCCACTCCGCCAAGGCCGAGCTCCCCGGCGAGGGAGCCCACCGCTGAGGACGTCCGCCAAGGTAAGCTTTGTGACTTGTCTTCTTGGCTTGTCTCTTTTTTGGATATTTGCTTGAGTCTTGAACTTCCTTTTCTTCTTCTTCTTTCTAGATCTTCCTCCTCCCTCGCCCATGGAGACGGAGGTTATCGACCTTGAGGAGGAGGGCGCGCAGGGCGGTGGCGGCGACGCTCCTGTCGTCGAGGAGGTAGCCGAGGCCGCCGAGCCGGCCGCGCAAGAGACTGCTCCGGCTGCCGACGCAGCGGCCGGGGAGGGGGACGGTGGTCGCACCGCCGACCCGGAGGCGGCGGGAGCATCGGATGCTGCACCGGCCACCGGCCCCTCCGCCGGCGAGGAGCAGAGGTACTATCTCGAGGCCCCCAACGGCGTCTTCATCCAGATGCCGTGGGGGTCTTCATCGCGAGTTCCTGCGGAGGGCGAGGCGTTCGACGGAGAAGTCCTCGCCTCCGCAGGCTTGAAGATCGTCCAGGCGCCCGGCGGGAGTGAGGGGCCCGAGGAGGAGAGGTTGCTCCACCAACTCCTGGCCCTTTACCGGGCCAGGCAGGCAAAGCTCGCCTCCCGGGAAGCTCTTGCCGCCAAGGCCGCGGCAGAAATGGAGAAGCGTGCGGCGGAGCTCAGCGCCGCCAATCAGGCTGCCCTCCGCCAGGTGGCGGAGGAGCGGGAGCGTCTCGCCGGCGAGTACCAGGAGTGGGTACTCGAGAAGGCTGAAACTGAGGAGCAGCAGCGGCTCGCCGGGGTGGAAATGTCCCGGCGAGAGGGAGAGGTCGCGCAGCGGAAGGTCGAGCTCGACTCTCACGAGGAGGACCTTGCCGCTCGCGAGGCAGCCCTTGGCGGGGAGCTGAAGGAGGCGAAAGCCGCCGCGGTTGCCGCGGAAGACGCCAAGAAAGAGCTCGCCGCCAAGGTTGAACAGTTGGAGAAGGCGATGAAGGTGAGCGCCGAGAAGGTTGCCGCGCTCATCTTGGAGCGCGAGAAGGACGCTCACACAAACTCTGAGCTTCAGGTGAGTCTCTCCAAGAGGGGCGACGAGCTGAAGGCCGCCAAGGACTCCATCGAGGACTTGGAGCTGAAGGTCACCACTCTGAAGGAATCGCTCGACGCCGCCCGAGCCCAGGAGACCAAGTTGAAGGATGAGCTCCGCAAGGAGCGGACCTTGGTGGAGAACGTCAACAAGGCGTCCGAGCTCTTCCGGCAGACTATTGAAGTGTGGACCGAAGAGCTGGTTTCTTCTGCGTCCAATATTGACCAGGAGTTGCTGGCGTTGAAGGTCGAACATCTCATCTACTCGCCGGATCCGGATCTCCCGCACAGCGCCAGGCTCAGCCTCTTCTTCAGAGGGGTCGCGCCGGCTCTTGCAAGTCTCCGGAACCGCATCCCCGCGCAGCTGGCCGAGGAGTCGCGCCGGCTCTGCGCGGGAACTCTGGAGCGGGTGCTGACGAAGATCGTGTACCGCAACCCGGGAATCAACCTCACGAACGTTCTTCGCAGCTTGCCGGCAGATGCAGACACGGAGGCCCTGAAGGAGCAGGTCGGCCACATCATCGCCAAGGTGGCAAAGCTTGGCAGGAAGGAGGGCGACCGCGTAGACTAGGGCTCCATTTATCTTTATCTTTTTATCGCTGCACATTATGTCATGAACCTATTAGTCCATTGTGACAAGTTATCCTCTGTAAGATATTTACTCTATTTTGATCAATCAGTGCAATGTTATCTTCCTTGTTTCAACCTTTGACTTTGTATGTTTTTCACCCTACGCTCCCGGGGAGCTCGCCGGCAAGGGGCCCTTGCCGCGAGCGCTGAGTGCTGGACTCTGAGCAGCCTGCTGGCCAAGGTCCTCGCCGGCAAGCAACCTTGTCGCAGCTAGTCGCAACGCAGTTAGCTTGCCGAGCGTACTCGGAAGCGAAGCAAGGGCGCGACACTTGTCGCAGCTCACTTAAATCGTTGAGTGAACTCGAAAGCAAGATAAGGGTGCGGCAAGCTACGGGTAGGTTCCTCCGCGCACAGGTTTTCCATACAAAATGTGATCGTTCAAGGAAGACAACTAAAATTTAAAATTTGAACTGGTCAAATTCTAACGACTTATCTTTTATATGCTGCTTGCTTATATTGCTTGCTTTTCGGTAAGACTTCTCTTTCTTGAACAGCACTTGGTTCCTCCTCCACCTCCTTCCCCCCCGGCAAACTTGTGCGCGAGGAACGTTTCTTCTGCTTAAGAGGAAAGAAAAGGGAGAGGGAAACACGTATATGGCCTTTCGGCTTGCTGATGCTTACCGTATACTTGAGTGTTGCATCAAATGCCAAACAGAATCATGCAAATAGCAAAGAGAAGCATGCAAAAGGCAATCGATGCGAGAAACACGATAACTTTACTGATGCACGGGGTCTCCGCCCGGCTTTGTACAAAGGGTTACATGCAACAGCGGCAAAGCTTGTACAAAAGGTGGTTGCCGGAGCGGATCACGGCAACCGCGCCTTAGGGGTGAAACTTGCGAAGATGCTCTATGTTCCAGGAGTTGCTCACCGGTAAGCCTTCTTTGGTCTCGAGGCGGACAGCGCCGGGCCTCGTAACTTGTCTCACCCGATAAGGGCCTTCCCACTTCGGCGTCAACTTGTTGGAATTCTTGGCGGACTGAACGCGCCGAAGAACAAGGTCGCCTTCCTCGAGACTCCTGGCCTTGACTTTGCGGCTATGGTTGCGGCGCAAAGCTTGCTGGTATCGAGCAGCTCGTACAGCAGCCTGGAGACGTCCCTCCTCAAGGAGCAATGCGTCATCTTGCCGCAGTTGCTCTTGCTCGAGCTCGTCATAAGCGAGCACTCGAGGAGATCCGTATACGAGTTCCGTGGGGAGAACTGCTTCTGCTCCATAGACTAGAGCAAAGGGTGTCTGTCCAGTGGCTCGACTTGGTGTCGTTCTGATTGACCAAAGAGCCGCCGGGAGCTCCTCTATCCAATTCCTTCCGCACTTGCGCAGCCTGTCAAAGGTCCTTGTCTTGAGTCCGCGCAGCACTTCAGCGTTTGCCCTCTCCGCTTGACCGTTGCTCCTCGGGTGAGCAACAGAAGCGAAACAGACCTTGGCGCCAAGGTCTTGGACATACTGCATGAAGGTGCGACTAGTGAATTGCGTACCGTTGTCGGTGATGATCCTGTTAGGGATCCCGAAACGGCAAACAATCGACCTGAAGAACCTGACTGCTGACTGTGCTGTCACCTTCCTCACTGGCTCCACTTCTGGCCACTTTGTGAACTTGTCGATTGCAACGTACAAGTACTCAAAGCCCCCGACAGCGCGAGGGAAAGGGCCGAGAATATCGAGCCCCCAGACCGAGAAGGGCCATGACAAAGGGATTGTTTGGAGAGCTTGAGCTGGCTGATGGATCTGCTTCGCATGGAACTGGCATGCTTCACACTTGGTTACTAGCGCAGTCGCATCTTGGAGGGCTTCTTGCCAAAAGAACCCTTGCCGGAAAGCTTTCCCGGCAAGCGCCCTTGCGCCAATGTGGTGGCCGCATATGCCTCCGTGTATTTCCGCCAACAGCTTCTGTCCATCTTCTCTAGAGATGCACTTCAACCTGACACCGTTGAGTCTTCTTCTGTATAGCTCGTTATCCACGAACTGATACATACTTGACTGCCTGGTTATCTTCTCTATCTCTTGAGGGTCGTCGGGAAGTTCTCCAGTTTGCAGAAAACGGACGATCTGCTGCGCCCATGCCGGAGCCCGAGGCTCGACGGCGAGGACTAAAGGCTCGAGGGCCGCTGCGGGAACCTCAGCTTCTACGGCAAGGACCTCTGGTTCTGCCGGAGCTGTCGTTCCCCCGGCAAGCTCGCCGGGGTGAGGCTTGCCGGGAACGCTTGCTTCAACTGTACAAGCCCGAGGACTTGCAGGAGCAAATTGTTCCTCAGCGTTCTGGTTGTTGATCTTGGGGACCTTGGCGGCGGTTTCAGGGAGATCCGCCGGCAAGTAGTCGCCGGAGACCAACTTTCTCTTCTTGGACTGCCCAGTTGATGGTGTAACGGATGGCTGAGTCAGCTTGAGTAAGAAGGTCCCTGGTTCCACAGTTAACTTCATCGCGGCGCACTTTGAAAGGCCATCTGCAATTTCATTTTGAGCTCTCGGGACGTGCTCCATCTGCAAACCTTCAAAGTGCTCTTCAAGCTTTCTCACTTCATCAACATAAGCTTCCATCAAAGGGCTCTGATAGCTCTTATTAACTTGCCGGACCACCAACTGAGAATCGCCCCGCACAATCAGCTTTCTGATCCCAAGTTCGGCCGCAATCCTGAGGCCGGCAAGCAAGCCTTCATATTCTGCGGTGTTGTTCGTCGCTTGCTCCCTGGGAAAGTGCATCTGGATAACATATTTGAGGTGCTCTCCGGTGGGCGCGATGAGTACCACGCCGGCACCGGCGCCTTGCAGCGAGAAGGCACCGTCAAAATACATTACCCATTCACTTGTCGCTTCTTGCACAGGTGCACTTGTTTCTTGAAGTTCATCTTCTGGCGTTGGGGTCCACTCAGCAATGAATTCTGCCAAAGCTCGGCTCTGTATGGTTGAAGTACTTTCAAACTTGAGTCCAAAGCTTGACAGCTCTAGTGCCCACTCGACGATCCTGCCTGTTGCTTCTGGATTGTGCAATATCCTCTTCAACGGAAAGCGAGTGACCACTGTTATCTCATGGGCTTGGAAGTAGTGGCGCAGCTTTCTCGAGGCCATGAGGAGGCCGAAAAGCAATTTTTGCACACCAGAGTATCTTGATCTGGCCCCCTGGAGAAGGGAACTTACAAAATACACTGGGCGCTGCACCATCTTCTTCCGCACCTCTCCTTGCTCCTGCGTAGAGTCTTCCTTGTCGGGACCAGAGCTTGTCGGGACAGCCCCCTGCTTGTCGCTGGATTCGCTTGCCGGTGATGCTGACTCCTCGTCGGACTCCCTTTCCGCTACTAACGCAGCACTAACCACTTGGTTGGTTGCCGCTAAGTATAGCAACAACTTTTCCTGTGGTCTAGGTGCGACAAGTATAGGAGTGGAGGACAGGTACCGTTTCAAATCCTGTAACGCCGCCTCCGCTTCCGGAGTCCACCTCATGGGACCTGCCTTCTTCAAGATTTTGAAGAAAGGTAGGGCGCGTTCTGCAGACTTTGAAATGAACCTACTGAGGGCAGCAACACAACCTGCAAGCCTTCTGACATCCTTGACGCGCTTCGGGGCCTCTATCTGCTCAATGGCCTTAATCTTGTCGGGGTTGGCTTCAATCCCCCTCTGCGATACAAAGAACCCGAGAAGCTTGCCGGAGGGGACTCCAAAGACGCACTTCTCGGGGTTCAACTTGAGCTGTATCCTGCGCAGGTTCTGAAACGTTTCTTCCAAGTCTTGAATCAGGGTTTCTTTGCTCTTGCTCTTCACCACGATGTCATCCATGTAAGCTTCTACATTTCTGTGGATCTGTGGCTCAAAAGCAGTGTACACTACCCTTGCAAAGGTTGAGCCTGCATTCTTCAATCCAAATGGCATGCGGATAAAGCAATAAGTGCCACATGGAGTGATAAACGCAGTCTTCTCTTCATCTTCCTTAGCCATGAAAATCTGATGATAGCCTGAGTATGCATCAAGAAAGCAGAGTAGCTCACATCCGGCAGTGGAGTCAACGATCTGGTCAATGCGCGGCAAAGGGAATGGATCCTTGGGACATGCTTTATTGACATCGGTGAAGTCTATACACAATCTCCACTTCCCGTTGGCCTTGCGCACGACGACTGGGTTCGCCAACCACGTCGGATGGATCACACCTCTAACTAGGCCTGCTGCCTCTAGCTTCTTGATTTCCTCGTTGATGAACTCTTGGCGCTCCACGGCTTGCTTCCTCACTTTCTGCTTGATGGGCCGCGCATGAGGACAGACAGCAAGCTTGTGCTCAATCACCTTCCTGGGAACACCGGGGATGTCAGATGGTTGCCAGGCAAACACATCGACATTCGCCCGCAGGAAGGCGACGAGCGCGCTTTCCTATTTGCTGTCAAGAGTGGCACTGATGGTGAAGGTACCACCAGTGCCGTCCTCCTTTGCGGACACTTTCTTGGTTGCCGGAGGAGCTGCCATTCCTTTCTTACTCTTGCCGGTGGAGCTCGATGGAACGTCCTCAACGGCAGCGCAGCACTCCGAGGAGGTGCGGTTGCCGGAGTAGGTCCCATAGCACTTGCCGGACTTGGTCTTCGTCTTCTTCCCCCCGGGAGCTTCAGCGGCAAGAGTATCCTTCTCGGCCGCAGCTGCCGCATCCCGGTAAATCTTGTCGGCGCAAATAAGCGCATCCTTCTTGTCGCTGTGGACAGTGATGACGCTTATCGGCCCCGGCATCTTCAGCACGTTGTAAGCATAGTGGGAAGCTGCCATGAACTTGGCGAGGGCAGGACGGCCAAGTATTCCATTGTAGGGCAATGGAATATCGGCAACGTCAAAGATGATGCGCTCAGTCCTGAAGTTGAGCTCCCCGCCAAAGGTCACTGGCAGAATGATCTTTCCCTTGGGCTTGCTCCTTCCCGGGTTGATTCCTTGGAATGAACCGGTCTCTTCGAGCTCGCCGTCTTGAATCTGGAGTTTCTTGATCACAGCAGAGGAGATCAAGTTCAGGCCGGCCCCGCCGTCAACCAACATTTTGGTGACCTTGAGGTTGCGGATGGTGGGAGAAACCAGCATCGGCAAGCACCCGACCGCAGTGGTACGGTCAGGGTGATCCTCAAGATCAAAAACGATGGGCGTGCTGGACCATTTGAGGAGCCTGCGCGACTCCACGGGCGGCTCCGCTGCGTTCACCTCACGCACCCACTGTTTTAGCTGGCGGTGGGAGGTGTGCAGGGAGGCGCCACCGTCGACGCACAGGACCTCCGTGGCCTTCTGGAACTCCTGCTCGCTGTTCTCGTCGTCCTCCATGTCTTCATCGTCGTCTTCGTCGTTGTCGCGGCCCCGGGGAGGTCGATCCCCTTGCCGCTGCTTAGCCTTGCCGCGGCGTCCTCCCCGGCCGTTGAACGGCCGCTTCTTGCTGGGCTCTTCCCCGCCACCTTGGGCCTTCTCCTTGTCGCGCCTCTCGTACTC
Source organism: Secale cereale (assembly GCA_902687465.1). Classification (NCBI taxonomy): domain Eukaryota; kingdom Viridiplantae; phylum Streptophyta; class Magnoliopsida; order Poales; family Poaceae; genus Secale; species Secale cereale. The sequence goes on along the minus strand of LR738715.1, from coordinate 487,245,699 downwards.
AGCTTTCTGCTGCTCGACGAGGTACTCGACGCGCTTGCAGTTGGAGAGATCGTGACCCTTGGTGCGGTGAATCTTACAGTATTGCTTGTCGGAGCTACCCGGCTTGTCGGCCGCCGCTGCAGGGGCAGGCTCCTTGCCGGAGCCGCCAGCCTGTGCTTGCTTGGCGGGGGCCTCCTTGCCGGACTTCTCGACGGCAAGCACCTCCTTCTTGCCCTTCTTTCTGTTGTTCCGCCGCCGGCTCTTCTTTGCCGGGGCGGCGTCGTCGCTGTCGCTTCCCCCTACGCCAGCATCCTCCCCGGGGAGTTTCCTCCCCTCTTCCGCGCGTGCGCACTTGTCAGCAAGAGCGTAGAGCTCGCTGACGTCCCTAATCTTGGTCATCGCCATTTCCTCACGCATGCGGCGGTTACGCACGTTATGATGGAACGCGCTGATAACCGCGGCAGGGTGAACGTCAGGGATGTTGTGCTGCACCCGGCTGAAGCGTTGGATATACTTGCGCAGGGGCTCACCTTCCTTCTGGGCCAAAATGTGGAGATCGCTCTCCTGGCCATGGGGTTTGTGGCCGCCGGTGAAGGCGCCAACAAACTGGTGACAGAGGTCGGCCCAAGAAGAGATAGAACCTTCCGACAAGTGCATGAGCCACGAACGGACGTTCGGCTTTAGCACGAGCGGGAAGTAATTCGCCAAGATCTTCTCGTCGCGCCCCCCGGCAGCTTGTACTGCGATGGTGTAGACGCTGAGAAACTCCGAGGGGTGCGTCTTGCCGTCGTACTTCTCCGGTACGTCGGGCTTGAAATTCTTCATGCTGGGCCACTGGACGCGCCGCAGCTCGCGGGTGAACGCAGGGCAGCCTGCCGCGTACGGCAAGTCGCCTGGTTCACCGGGCGCGTGCGCGTCGACAGTGTTCCCAGCTCTCTTGTCGGATTGTCGCCGAGCTTCTCGGTGGCGCTCGATTGTGGTCCGAGCGTCTTCATCTCGCCGGTCGTCGAGGACCTGGCGCTGGTCCCGACGGGCCCGCGGGTCCGACGAGGCTGTGGAGCCGTCGTCGGGGTTGTTCCGGCGGGGCGGCGTCTTCTGCTTCTGCGGCGGGGAGTGCACGCTTGTCGCACCCCCGGCGGTCTTGTCGCCGATAGCCTTCGTCTTCTCAGCTTGCCGCGGCCGTGAGGTCGACGGCTGCTGTGGAGAGTCGTTGTTGGCGAAGTCTATCAGGCTCCGGATGGTGGCCCTCCATTCTTCGGCCTTGTCGGCCGCTGGAGGAAAGTCGAGGAGCAGTTGCGCTCTTGCGAGCGCTTCTGCTGGAGTAGAGGGGAACGCGGGTGAGCGGTGCGAGGAGCGGGATACGCTCGGACTTCTAACAACATTAGAAGGAGCGGGGTCCCGCGCCAGCGCCTTCGCTTTGCTTGTGCCCGGACGGGGGTCCGGGGCGTCCCGCGAGCCTCCAGTTTGGCCTTGCCTCAGCAAGCGGATACCACCTCCTGTGGTATGGCGCTGCTGGGTCGTCGTGTGCTGGGATGGACGCGGCGCGTCCCCGGAGACCGAAGTTCGGTCGTCCATCCTGTTCTTGGATCTGGTGGCGCCGTGAGTGTCCTCACCGGCGGCCACCCTTCCGACGGCATCTCCCCCGCCCACCGTTGGCTCTGGTGGCGGCGGGTGAGACGCAGACGGGCCTCCGACCTCCGAAGCCTTTTTCTTCGGGGCCATGGAGTTGTCGCTGATGAAGTTGCTGATGAAGCTGGAGAGGTTGATGAGGAATGCGCCCGCGCGAACGCCGGATCAGGTTCGCACAACCTCGACGCCCCCTACCTGGCGCGCCAAAGATGTCGGGGGAAACTGTCCGCCACGAACACCTATGGGACCGGAGCCCCTTGTCTGTGCGGTACGAGGGCGGAGGGAGCACAAAGAGCAGATCGAAGCAAACACGCGGGCAGTTTTACCCAGGTTCGGGCCGCACGGATGCGTAAAACCCTACTCCTGCTTGGCTGTGTATTGAGTTGAGTGCTCGAGAGCTTGAAGAGGCAGCTACACCGTGCGTGAGAGTGATCTAGGTTCCGAACCCCCTCCACGTTGTGCATGGGCCTCCTTTTATAGTGTAAGGGGTCACCGACAGGTGTCAACGTAGGAGAAAGGGGTAAAAACGTAAAAGAGATGGTAGTTGTAATAGTGCGGGAACAGTGGAGCTACAGTACAGAACAGTGGTCTATACCTACTTTAATAGTGGGGGACAAGGGCATTTAATGCCCGTCGCCGTCGACCCCAAAAGCTCCCGCCTTAGCGTCTCCGTCCGCCACGGCGACGGATCCATCACCGTGGCGTGCCACCGTGTCCCCCAGGCTGCACAGCTATCCGCCACGCGTCCCTGGATAGGCCCCAGAGCGACGCGTGGGCCAATGAGCTGGAGCGCGGGCACACAGCGCAGCCTTCCCGGCAAGCACCTTGCCGGGGCCTTGATCTTGCCGGGCCCGGGAGCTTGCCGCTCCCCGGGCCCCTTGCCGGGGCACATATAGTGCCGAGGCGTTGTCTTCTAGTCTTCCTGGCGAGCTCCTCTTGCCAGGGTCTTGTGTTAGTGGAGCGGTCTTGAGCCTGGTACGGCCTTCCCGGCAAGCTCCTCTTGCCGGGGCCTTGGTCTTATGTCTTGTATACTTTGTTTTTGAATGGTTTAATAAGGAGCAGGAAGGTCTCCGGCGAGCCCGTAGTAAACCTTGCCGCGGGAAGCTGCAACTGCCCGTGCACAAGTTGGGGTACTGGGGTACCCCTACCTTAGTACACCGACAGGCTAGAGATGAGAATCTTCCCCAGCCACCCTCCTTGGCTGAAGTTATGCTCGAGGCAGAACGGAACAAGAGAGAAACCAACCGTCTGCTGGAACGCATAGAGCAGAACACCGGGTTCCGTCAGAGGAATGACGTGGTGTCAATCAATGACTTTATCAAGATGTGCCCACCGAAGTTCCATCATTCCACCAAACCTCTGGATGCAGATGACTGGCTTCGTAGTATCACCCACAAGCTACACTCTGCTCGTGTGGCCGAAGCTGACAAGGCTACGTACGCCGCCTACCATCTTGAAGGCCCTGCCAGTCTATGGTGGGAGAACTTTGAGGCTATGCGTCCTGCTGGCCAAATCACTACTTGGGTTGAGTTCAGTGAGGCGTTCCGTGAACATCACATTCCGGAATGTCTCATGGATCGCAAGCGGGAGGAATTCTGCAATTTCACCCAGGGCCGGTTAACCGTGGATGGCTATAGTCGCCAGTTTGGCAACTTGGCACGCTATGCACCCGAGGAAGTATCCACCGATGCCAAGAAGCTGGCGAGGTTCCGCAAGGGACTCAGCCCTGAACTCCGCCGAGATCTATGTCTGCACGAGTGCATTTCCTTCCAGAAGTTGGTGAACAAGGCCATCAGTGCTGAGACGGGCCAGACTGATTTCTAAGCCACAGGCAAGCACCCTCATGACTTTGGTTCCTCATCCGGCTCTGGCTCTCACAAGCGCCGTGTGTGGGTTCCTAACACTGCTCTGCCACCCAAGTACACACCAAGGCCATCCTATGAGGCGCCTCGCCCAACTCAACAGTATGCACCTGCCAAGACTTATGGAGGGCCACCTACCAACTTTGCTCCACGCACTGGCATTGTGACATGCTTCAAGTGTGGAGAACCGGGGCACTACATGCGTGAATGTCCCCAGAGCCAACTAGGAAAACCCGTTGGCCATGGTAAGCTAACCGGCAAGGTGAATTATGTCAAGCCAATCCCCACTACACGTGGTCATGTCAACTATGTCTCTGCTGAGGAAGCTTATGAGGATCTAACATCGTCCTTGGTACGTTTCTTGTTAACTGCCATCCGGCATCTGTTCTTTTCGATAACAGAGCATCCCATTCGTTCATATCTGAGAGCTATGCCCGAATGCACAACATGACTTTTTGTGACATGCCTACTTCCATGGTTATTCAAACTCCTGGTTCAAAGTGGCAAACCTCTAGGGTAAGCCATGGAAATGAAATTCTTGTCGATAGACTTGTTTTCCCTGCATCACTAATCGCTCTCAAGTGCTCGGACATAAACATCATCTTGGGTATGGATTGGATGACAACTCATTATGCCAAGATTGATTGCTACACTAGGACCGTTCAACTTACACACCCATCCGGCAAGATAGTCAATGTCTTGACCCGAATGGCTGAGCGTCAGCTCTACTCCCTTAATGCCAGCCCTCTACCAGAATTCGAAGATATCCCGGTAGTCCGTGACTTTCCGGATGTTTTTCCAGAAGAACTGCCAGGTGTTCCACCTGACAGAGATGTCGAGTTCGTGATAGATCTTATTCCTGGAACTGTCCCGATCTCTAGGAGACCTTATAAGATGGCACCCCTTGAATTAGCTGAGCTTAAGAAACAACTCGATGAGTCCTTGAAAAAGGGTTTCATCCGTCCTAGTTCTTCCCCTTGGGCTTGTCCCGTCCTCTTCGTTAAGAAGAAGGATGGAACGGAATGGATGGTTGTAGATTACCGACCTGTCAATCTGGTCACCATAAAGAACAAGTATCCGCTTCCCAGGATCAACGATCTGTATGATCAGCTCGCTGGATCCTCAGTCTTCTCCAAAATGGATTTGAGGTTTGGCTACCATCAAATCAAAATCAAGAATGGGGACATTCCTAAAACGGCTTTTGTTACTCGTTATGGCCAATACGAGTACACCGTCATGTCCTTCGGGTTAACCAATGCCCCAGCCACCTTCTCCCGGCTAATGAATTCTATATTCATGGAGTATTTGGATAAATTCGTCATGGTATACCTCGATGATATACTCATCTACTCCAAGAACAAGAAAGATCATGCCGAGCATCTAAGGCTGGTATTGACGAAACTTCAAGAGCACCGCCTTTATGCTAAATTCTCTAAATGTGAATTCTGGTTGCCGGAAGTGACCTATCTAGGTCATGTGATCTCTGTCAAGGGTATTGCTGCCAATCCCGAGCGAGTTCAAGCCGTCCTTGATTGGACTCCCCCTGAATCATTCAAGCAAGTTAGGAGTTTCCTTGGCTTAGCGAGCTATTGCCGACGCTTCGTCGAGAATTTCTCCAAGGTTGCTATAAAAAGTTTGAGTGGACCCCACAGTGCGAGACCAGTTTTCAGGAACTGAAAAGACGCCTGACCTCTGCACCCGTACTGGTACCACCAGACTTTTCCAAGGATTTTATCATCTACTGCAACGCCTCACGACAAGGACTAGGTTGCATACTCATGCAAGATCGTCAATTGATTGCCTACGCATCCCGACAGTTGCGTCCACATGAGGATAACTATCCTACACATGATCTATAGCTTGCAGCTGTAGTCCACGCACTCAAAACATGGCGTCATTACCTTCTTGGTAATCGCTGTGAAATCTTCACTGATCACCAAAGTCTGAAATACATATTTACCCAACCGGATCTAAATCTCAGGCAAAGACGTTGGGTTGAGTTGCTCACAGATTATGACTTAGGAATTACTTACACCCCTGGGAAGGCCAATGTCATGGCTGACACAGTAAGACGTAAGTCTTATTGTAACAACTTGATGTTACAACAAGGGCAACCACTTCTTCACGAGGAATTTCGTAAGCTTATCCTTCACATTGTTCCTAGAGGATTCCTTTCCACCTTGGGGGCGGAACCTACCCTTATGGATCAAATCATAGCTGCCCAGAAGCGTGATAAGGGTATATCCCGACTCCAGGAGAGCATTGCTAGCGGAGTCGATAGAAATTTCTCTACGGATGATCGAGGTGTTGTCTTCTTCAAGAACCGTTTAGTGGTTCCCAAGAACCAACATCTGCGGCAGTTAATCCTTAAGGAGGCTCATGAATCTCCTCTCACGATTCATCCCGGTAGTACCAAAATGTATCAGGACCTACGCCAGAGGTTCTGGTGGACTAGGATGAAGAGATAAATCGCTCAGTTCATTGCTAACTGCGATGTTTGTCATCGCGTCAAAGCAGAGCATCAACGGCCTGCTGGCACCCTCCAATCTTTAGCTATTCCTGAATGGAAATGGGACCAGATCGGTATGGACTTCATTACCGGGTTTCCCAGGACCAGGAAAGGGAATAATGCTATCTTTGTCGTTATCGACCGCCTCTCCAAAGTAGCCCACTTCCTGCCTGTTCGAGAAAGTATAACCGCTAGCCAGCTAGCGGATTTGTATATCTCTCGGATAGTATCACTTCATGGTGTGCCGTTGGAGATTAATTCAGACCGTGGAAGTCTTTTCACTTCATGGTTCTGGGAAAGTTTCCAGAATGCTATGGGAACTCATCTCTCTTTCAGCACCGCCTTCCATCCTCAGTCAAGTGGCAAATGGAACGAGTCAATCAATTCTGGGAGACATGCTTCGAGCCTCTGTCATCTCTTGCGGTATGGAATGGGAGAAGTGTCTTCCATTTGCCGAATTCTCTTATAACAATAGTTATCAAGCCATCTTGGGCAAAGCTCCCTTCGAAGTTTATATGGACGAAGGTGTCGAACACCTCTTAACTGGTCAGAAACTGGGGAAAGACAATTCTTTGGTCCGGATATGATCCAGGAAGCAGAAGAGCAAGTTCGCATCGTTCGTGAGAAATTGAAAAGAGTCCAGTCTCGCCAGAAGAGCCAATATGATAGTCATCATAAGGCTGTGACTTTTGAAGTCGGTGATAAGGCTTACCTTCGGGTTACTCCTCTTAAGGGAACCCATCGCTTTGGTATCAAAGGCAACTTGGCCCCTCGTTACATCGGTCCTTTTTGCATTCTTGCCAAACGAGGAGAAGTTGCCTACCAATTGGAACTACCTCCGCACCTCTCTAGAGTTCATGATGTCTTCCACGTATCTCAACTCAGGCGTTGCTTCTCGGATCCTATCCGCAGAGTGGACCACGAAACGCTTGATCTCCAGGACAATCTCACATATCGAGAATACCCCGTTCGTATTCTTGATCAAACCGAGCGCACCACTCGACGTCGTAATATCAAGTTTCTCAAGGTTCAATGGTCACATCATTACGAGAGTGAAGCTACCTGGGAAAGGGAGGATCGTCTTCTACTTGAGTACCCCACCCTCTTTCCGGAGGAACCCGAATCTCGGGACGCTATTCTTTTGAGTGGGGGTGAGTTGTCACATGCCTAGTCAGTGCTTGCATTAGGACTAGCTAGAGTGTGCATCATGCTTACTTTTCAAAGAAACTTGAAATGGGAATGACAGGAACCCTAGCACCCCTCATCTAACAACTAGGGTTTAATAAAAAAATCCAATGTACCCAAAATGCCCTTCAAAAATGTTCATCATTTCTGCCTTGGTCTTAAACCTCTGCCAAAAATGGTGCACAATTTTCTAGGACATCTAAGGTCTCTGGATTAAATCATATGGTATTTGCATTTGGGCATTTAAATGCTATAAAATATTTTATGTGCCCAAATAATCATAAACTAAAATGTTCCATGATGTTCATATTATATACAGTGGGCATGACTAGTTTTATGAGCTATAAAAATGTTCTGGCATTTTTATTAATTCCACAAAGTTGCAAAAGAAATGAAACAGAAAGTAAATAGAAAATAAAAGGCAGAAGCAAACTCACCTGAGCCCACTCACCTGTCTGGCCCAGCCGGCCCAGACCACCAGGGGCATCCCCGTCTTCTTCACCGCACCGGCGCATGAAGCTGCTCGGTGGCGAGCGCCGCCGACGCGCCGTCCACCTCCTGTCTGCCTGGCTGGCCTCCTCGACCCTCTAGATGAAACAGGACAACGCCACGCAGACCCCTCGACCCCCTCGACCGCTCTTCTCTCTCCCTCCCCTCTCCTGGTTCTCTCCCTCGAACCGCCCGAGCGGAGCTCGTCGCTCCCGCTGCGTCCACCGAGTCCCCCTCGCCTCTCCGATGAGCTCCCGAGCTCCGCCTCGCTGTCGTGCTTCTCTACGCCGAACCACAGCACCCCGGGCGCCTTGAGGCTTCGTCTTCGAGCACGTCTTCTCCGCACCGCCGCCGGACGCCATCGACAAATTCGCCGGACCCCGTGCCTCCCCTGCCTCGCCAGCAGTACCAGAAGAACTGCGGTGAGCCCCTGTTTCGTTTCTCCCATGCCCCGTCGCCTATCTTGCTCCCTTGCAGCACCAGCCACCAGAGCCGAGCGCTCCTCGCCGCCGGCCATGGCGCCGCCGCGGCCACAGCAGCTGCCACTCGCGTCCGAGTGCATTACCGCACTCAGCACATCACCACGGACCCGTAGCAACCAACTGCTGCTCCTGCCGTGCGCTGTAGCGTCGTTTTCGCCGATGCCCGAATTCCGGCCGCCGCCTTCGAGCTCGCCGCCGATGATTCCGGCCACCCCAGTACCCACCGTCGCCTCCACTAGATGCGCACGAGCCCTAGCTCGCCGTAGAGCCCAACCGCGACTCAAACGACGGCCTGTAGGCAAAACTCGAGCACCGCCGCCGCGTTTGGCCTCGCCGGCGTCGAGCCGCCAGTGGGTTTGACCTATTTGACCACGCCTGGACTCCCCCCTGTGTCGCTGACATGTGGGGCCGGCCGTTGACTAACTTCAGTTTAGGTTTTAATTTAAACACTAATTGCTGTCATTAGTTTAGTGAGTCACACACATGTGGGGCCCAGCCACTGCTAACTTTTAATTTAGTGTTAAGCTCTTTTAGTTAGTACTGAGAGACACTGACATGAGGGACCCACTGGTCAGGTTTGACCTGGGCGCCCTGTTGACTTGCTGACATCAGCATGATGTCATGCTGACGCAGTAAAGGATTTTCTGGGATTATTAGATTAAAAACAATTCAGGAAATTCCAGAAAATGCTTTAAACTTCAAAAAATCATATAAATTCAACAGTAGCTCAGATGGAAAAGATTTATATATGAAAATTGATTAGGAAAATCCAATCTTTCCAATGGCACTAGTTTCATGCACCTTTGAGCAAGTTAACCTTGCTGTTTACATTAAAACAAGTTAATGCACTTAAATAAATAATAGTTTGAGTTTCAATTTGAATCTTTGATTCAAATGGGCCCAAACCCTTCTGGTTATAGTTGCATTAGCACAAAACACATGCATCTTGCCATATCATGAGCATGCATCATATTGTTGCATTTGTTTGTTTATTGATTGTATGGCCGATATTCTCCGTGTTAGTTCCTGCTCCCGAGGTACTTCTGCGTATCCAGCTGAAGAGCACTATCCGACAACCACTCTGTCAGGCAAGCAATCATTGATCATTCCGATACAAATCCATCTTCTCGCTCCTGCTCTCTTTTACTGCATTAAGGTAATAGCGTGTGAACTGCTACTTGCTGCGGTAGTTGAACCCTATTCCCTTGCATGACCTGTCATTGCCACAGTAAATAGTTGAGACCCACTAGCATGTGTAGGAGTTGATTGAGCCATGTGATGTGTGATCCACCATGCTATTTGTTTATGTTGCCTGCTATGCTTAGAGTTGAGTCAGGTCTGGTTCATCTGGGTGATGGATCAAAGTGAAATGATCATATTGGTAAAGAGAAGGAAGTGTGGAACATGTTTGGTAAAGGTATCGATGAAAGGCCATGTAGGAGTACGTGGTGGGTTGTTTCATTGGAACCGTCCATAGGACCCGAGATCTGTATGTGTGGTTGAAGTTTTAGCTACTACCACACATTGGGATCCTTAATTGACCCTCTCGACTTATTAATTACCCTTGATCTCTGTCCAGGAGTTGCAACTAGTTTCCGGTGTTTGTAGTTTACTGGTGGTCGTGCACAGCGCTGACCCTCGGGGTGGGCTGTGTTGCGACAGGTACGTGGCACGATGTACCGGTTGTCCGTTTGGTGACTCGGGAACCCTGTACACATCGTTTGGGGCCGTGAGCGACACCTCGGCCGGATCTCCCCACGGATGGAACCCAAATAGGCGATAAACCTGGACAAGAGACTTGTGTAGTTAGTCAGGTCATGGCCGACACCTTCGCTGGGCTTCCGCTTGAAGGTTGCCGAGTACATGTCGAGTAAACGACTATAAGTGGTGGAAGCGTGTGTGAAGAAGTACACCCCTGCAGGGTTATCAATCTATTCGAATAGCCGTTGTTCGCGGTACGGACTACTTGGTTACTCTTACAGTTCATAGACAAGTTGATGGATACTACTAAAAACCTCAAGACAAGTGTGAGTGCCGTGGATGGACCTTCCGTAGGATGACAGAAGAGGATCCTCGGTGGAGTATTGTCATGGTGAGTAGAGGACTCGTGTATGTAGTAATATCTTGCAATCTGTTGAGAGTTGTAGTATAGGTTAGCCAAGAGTCAAAGCTGGCTTTCTGCTATGAACTCCACTACCCCCTGTTGATAATGTTGCATGTATGATAGGTTCTGTTGTAAGACTTGTTGAGTACCTTTGTACTCATGTTTGCTTAATAACTGTTGCAGAGGAGAACCCTGCCCCTTCTGATGGGTTCTACATAGACGTTGACGTCGACGAGTAGCTTGCTACCCAGACGGAGATCTGGAGCTTGGGAGGGCCTTGTAGATAGTCAGGCTATACCAAGCCTGTTTTATTTTCTAAGTTGTCTGTACTCAGACATGTAGCTTCCGCTTGTGCTAGTATGACTGTATGACTTGAGTGTTGGGTCATGTGAACCCTACCTGTCTGGATATGTTATGTATGGCTCTTGGAGCCTTTTAAATAAATTACTTTGAGTCATAGAGTTCTGTTGTGATGCAATGTTGTATTTGCACATATTGAGCATATTGTGTGTATGATTGAAATGCTCGGTATGTGTGGGATCCGACACCTAGTTGTTTTCCTTTGGTAGCCTATCTTACAGGGAAATGCCTCCTAGTGTTTCCAATGAGCCTTGGTAGATTGCTACTGCTCGGAACACGTAGGCTGGCCGGCATGTGTCCTTCTTCGTTCCTGTGTCTATCCCTTAGGGGAAATGTCACGCGTTGTTCCTTTAAGTCCATGTAGCTTGCTACGACTTGGGTTCATACTTTGATGACCGACACGTTCGTTGCAGGGTCATGGATGCCTGTCTCTGTAATTTAGTGCCACTTTTGGTTTATAACTAGCCATGTCGGCCCGGGTTCTCTGTCATATGGATGCTAGCGACACTGTCATATACGTGTGCCAAAATGCACAAACGGTCCTGGGCCAGGTAAGGTGGCACCCGTGGGGATATCGTGCTTGAGGCCGCAAAGGGATATGACGTTTTACAGCTAGATCGATGTGACTTAGGATCGGGGTCCCGACAGCCACCAGCCGGGTCCTCTGTGGCCTTGGCGTCGGCCACCGCTCGCACCTTGGCCACCGCCTGCGCCGACACCATGGCTTGGGCCTCCGCCTACACTGACGCGCCAGCCTGGGCATCAGCCTCCACCTGCTCCATGGCCTCAAGCTACGCCTCCCGCGAGTTCCTCTCTGTCGCCTCCTGGAGGGCGGCGGCCAGGTCCATGAACCAGGCCTCCTCAGAGCCGCCTGCTAATCCGATCAGGAAGGTTGATGGAGCCCAGGATATGGAGATGGGGGCCCTGCACAACAAAGCAATAAAAGATGAGAAATTCATGAAAGGAAAGAAAGTTTAAGATAGTTGTCGCAGGAAAACCACGACCACCTATGGGACCAAAGGGTATCTTTTGGTTCAGTGGGGGGATGGGCACGTTGCACAAAGAGCGAAGAAATGTAGGGCAACACGACAGAGATCACGCGAGCAGGTTTTACCTAGGTTCGGGCCGCCACGGGGCATAATACCCTACTCCTGATTTGGTGGATTGATGGTGGAATGTGAAAAGGAGCACGACGCTCTTGCCCGACAGGGTTGCCACGGGACGCGAGTCGCTACGCGCGTATGATTCTCTGGGTTTGAAATGGATGAATCCTTTCTACGGTTGTCATGGGCCTCCTTTTATAGAGTAAGGGGTCACCACAGTGGCAAATCAGTCTTTACAGACTGATTAAATTGCGAACAGTGCTATCATACCTAACTCTGGAGGCTGACAGAGTGCATTAAATGCACCGCTCAGTGTCACATCACGGCTCACCCGGTAGGCCCTGCCGGGCAGTTTTGCCATCTTCACACCTACTTGCTTGACACGTATCAGGACGGGTGTCATTTGGAGGTTCTTTCTGTAGGAAGTGGCTGCCATGTGGCAGGGGACTGCCACTGAGCCACTTAGGAACTCAACACCGCACTGATCGATGGAGAGCGTCTTGTGAGGTGATGGTTTTCCTCCGCGAGCCCCGGTAGGCCTCCTGGGGTGATCTTGGAGGCTTGCTTCCGGGGCGATCCATCCCTACCAGGCTCGCGCGCCTGGCACGGAAGGCCCTTCTTCTGGTGATATCTTGCCTCTTCGGTTGGTCTTGGTTGTCTTGATCCATTCATGCCTTGATCTGTTCTCGGTGTTGTAAACTTCTCCTCGGGCCTGTTGGCTTGTCGTCCGGGGACGAGTCAGGGGAAAACATACACCCCTGTTTGTGTACCCAACGATAGTGCCGCAAATACACTTACCCGATCACCATCGGGCGCTCCTTCGGGGCCCTTCGGGTTGGACCCTTGTTGGTGGCCGCCTTCGCGGCCGCATGCTTCGCCTTCTTGGGCGGCTGCCTTCCAAACAACCCCTCGGCGTGATGCTTAGTCGTGTCGGGTGCGTCAGCCGATGCTCTGCCAGACGGCTGCACCGTCGAAGAGCCGACACCCATCCTCTCGACACATTTGGGAAGGCGTCGCCACTCACCGTCTTTGTCATCATCCAGCCAGGATCGGACGTCGCCGTCTCCACTTGCGATGCCGCCTCCAGTGTCGCCTCCCCAGGCAACGGCGGGCCCAGCTCCGTCCTCCAACGTAGTCGCTACCAGCTCGGTGTCGCCCACATAGCTGTCCTCGCGGTCTAGCATCCATTGATGGCCTGGAGCCAGCGTGTTGGCCACCGCTTGGCCAGGAAAGCGCCGCCCAGTGTCCAGGTGTTCAGGTCGGATAAAAAGCACTATGTGAGCAAAGAATGGAGACCAGATACTAGCGGGTGGTGGGGGGTTGGCGCGACTGTACAACAGCTTTCCGAATCTCCTGTCGGTCTCACTGAGTTTGCTGTCGGAGAAGAAATTGACATGGCAGACCACCTCAATCGTGGGCAGCTCCTTGGTCAAAATCCGGCATAGATCCTGGCGGCCGCTCAAGTCATAGATCTGGTTCGATCGGCCCTGGAGAGGCAAAACCCGGTGTTGGACGATGGCGGCCAGCATAGCTACCACATTGTGTCCCTCCGCATTCGTCATCTCCTGGAGCCGGTTCAGGACGTTTGTGATGAAGGCCAACACCGGTTTCAATTGATGTCCCCAATTGTCAGGCAGTATGGCCGGCGGGCCGGCTGCGTAGTCCGGCAGGTTGATGTAGTCCCGAGTTGGATGGAGGTTGCGGACGTAGAAGTAGGACTTCTGCCATAGCTTTTTCGACTCCAGCAAGGAGATGGATGGAAACTGAGTCCCAGAGCTACTGCGCGGCACTGCAACGCAGGATCCGCACGGGGCCGGCGCGCCCTTAGCACGGGTCCCCAGCTTCAAATAGAAGAACCTGCCCCAGAGGTCAAGGTTGGGCAGGAGGCCCAAGTAGCCCTCGCCGCGGGTTACGAAGGCAGAGAGGAGAACAAAGGTGTTGGGCATGAGATGATGAGGCTGGAGGCAGTAGAAGTCGAGGAAGCTATGGAAGAAACCGCTCGCGGGTAGGCCAAACCCGTGGAGGAAATGGCTTCGGAAGACTACAAACTCACTGGCCCTCGACGCCAGCAAGATCTACCTCTCGATGGGGATGCACGCCCCCACAACCATCTCGAGCGGCATCCTACTCATCGCGCGGAGGAACTCAATGTGGCTGTCATGGACATTGGACCCATCCTAGTCGCCTTGCGCCATAGCTTGCGGGGGTTTGGTGGCGGCACGACGGGGCTAGGCGATTGTGAGGTCGCAGCGGCACTCCAGTGGTATGGGGCGCAGCAACGCGGTGGCAACAAAGAGGCGATGAGACAGAGGAGGAAGAGATAGTGGGAGCGGGTGCATGCATTTGGCCGCCCCTCCCGTCTATTTATACGGCGACGGCGGGGTCGTGGTGCTTTTCCAGGGGGCGTGGGATTAACTGCTCCAATGTCCCACGTGCCCCAGCAATGTTTGCGCATTATGGTGCGTAACCAATGCATCCCGGAAGGGAAACGGTTTGGCTCGGCAGTAGCGGATCTTTCCGTGCGCCGAGGCCCTATAATGGCGAGCCCGGGCCTGCGGTGACATCCCATAGCGCGTGTTAGCTGGCAGGTCGGGCTGGCCTGCTGGCAATGCATGGCGTACGAGCAACGGGCGGCCGGCGCACTACCCGGTGGTGTACCACCTAGCGCCCGCCACAACAATTAGAATTGACTAGTTGGCCGGCTCCTAGCGCGCGACTTCTTCAAGTCGGACAAATGAAGACGCAGGATCTCCCAGAAGAGGAAACTGCTAAGGCACTCCGGCTTCGAGCCATGGTGGCTCACCAGCTTCGGGGACTACTGTCGGTGTTGTGTTACCCCGGGGAGCCTCATCTACACACTGACATTTCAAGACATCGGGGTTAGCAAAGCCCCTCCGGCCAGCTAGCCATGTAGCCGGCTCCGTGGGCCGGTTAGGACTACACGGCCGGCTTCCAAAAGACGATGCTCTAGAAGAAGAAGGCTTCTAGGGCGGGCGGGCTCCCAGCAACCGTCCCCTTCCTCCTGGAAGTCTGCACTCACCTACCATGACGAGATGGGGCGTGGGTAGAGAGCCACTTGCTCCCCCGAATCCCGGAAGGGCGTGGCCACAGTACTGGCTGACCAGGCGGCCACCTACTCGCATGGCGCCGCCCTCATCAGTAAGGACGATGCTATTGCAAAAGGCAATCAGCATGGCCTGCAGGTGGCTGGCCCTACCTATGGGCCAGATTCTCGGTAGCCGGTGGCGGCCTCCAAAGGCGGGCCCCAGCAGCCGGCAGAGAACCCAGCGACCTTAGACACTGGTGTCCGGGTCGTACACACACGGCCGTATTACCAATGTACCCCTGGGGGCAGCCTATAAGATCCCCCAGGGCTCTCCCATGCAAAGGGTTCAACTCTCATTCCACACATACACACCATAGCTAGGAGAAGAGGGATAGCTATACCCTTATTCCTCCTCTAGCAACACATCTCTAGGAGAAACTCTGTGTACTCTTGATCATAGTCATCATAGCAGGACTAGTGGTGTTATCTCTCCGGACAGCCCCGATCCTGGGTACGTATCATGTGATCCCAAGGTCGTGCTGACTCCTGCTTTCGGAACGGGACGACGTCCTCATGGCTCCACCCATGATAAGACACCCCCTGGCTTCTGCCATGAGATTACAATGACAAATGGCAAGCGACATCTTCACAACGAGAAGTAGATGATTAGATGATCATTTCTCCTAGTTTAGTATCCATGTAATTGTTTACTTTGGTGTGTGCAAATGTTATCTGTGTAGACATGTATGTGATTGTATGTTTAATTTGGTTATGCAATCATGTTCTTGTAAGTATATATGTTGTTCTTCTGTAGAAAGAGCGTAGATGTTGTGCGGACAGAGCAAATCACATTCCACATGGACTAAACTAGGCAAGGCATCGATGATGAATTCATCGAGCGCTAACAATTCTATACCAACAAGCCTTTGCCCACAACACACATGGCTTGTTAGAAGGAACCGTCTGTGTTGTTATCTATCTTTCCACACATTTATGATTACTGACCGGTTTGCTGCGTATCACACATCTTGTTAAATTACCCCATTTATTTTGTCTATCGCACACACCTTGATTTGGCTGACCATTTTTTTTTGTTTCCTAATCACAAATAGTTCGTCTGATTGAACTATATGCCATATATCGCACACACACCTTGGTCTGGCTGACCATTTCTGTTTTTATGTTCATCACAAACATTTCATTCCAGTGAACTACATGCCATGTATCATACACGCAACTCTAATCTGAATCGTGTTTAATGTCTTTGCCATCGCAAACAGTTCGTATCATTTTTTACAGTTGTGTTACACCACTGTTTACGATTAACGCATTGAACATAGTTTTGTTGAAGGATCTCTAATTGTACTGTTGTGTTTGGACGATCCTGGAGTAGTGTGCATACTTTTTAGAGTATATTCTAGTGCCAAATTCCCTCATACCATATCCATCTAGCACTTATTCATGTCTGCAATGCATATTTTTTGGTAATTAGTTATTTTACCAAGTTTGATGCACACCTTTTATTATTTATTTATTTATTATTAGTTTTCCTTTGTGTTTGTAGGTGTGTTGATATGTTCGTGGACTTGGGACATCAAAATAATTGGGCTAGGGGTCAAACCGGAGAAGTTCCAGGCACCAGATCAAGGCCCATTGGAGAGCCTGATTATTTGGCATTTATCAGAGTGTCCAAAATGAAGATGCAAGGCAAGAAATGCATTGGGCTTTTCTCTAGAAATCCAACGAGTCAGAAAACATCAAAATCAGAGTTCGCATGAAGAAATGGTGACCAAAATATGAAGCAACTCCTATAGTCCAGAGTGTAAACGGCCTTTCAAACAACCAAAACCACCCGTTTGAGTTCGAGACTGCCCCAAAAATTTCTCAAAAGTTTCCAAACTTTTATCTGATTTTGTTCTTTTTTCCTACGTGATTATTGATGATCAAGACTTGTTTGGGACGTGGATTTGGATCCTGTTGAGCGCTTAAATGAAGGGGAGAAGGCTAGAGCGACGGATGGCACCCGAGGAGCACTCCTATATGAGGACATCCAACCCTAGTTGCCAGCTCATCTCATCTTCAACCTACACAAGTTTCATCTACAGCCACCACACCTCCATTGCAGCTCCTCCACCATAGATAGAAGGGCCAAGCAAAGTAAGAAGGAAGGGAGGATGCACCGCCATGCTGGTGCTGGCCCAAGGGCCGGCGCCCTCTTCATCACCGCGCCATGCATCTCGCCATCTAAATCTCAAACCTCGTGTTGCCTTGTAACTCATCCCTAATCTCTATGTTCTCCATCATCATGTTTGAATACTTTGTTAATTCTTGGGGGAATAAGATGAACTCTAGTATATTAGTAGTCGTATTGACATAGGATGAAGTCTACCATCCAATGTATGCCAATTTTGGATGGAAGGTTATTAGTGTTGGTGAACCGTGTGGTTGGCAAGGTGGGTGAGTGATATGCCTCATCTCCCTTCATAGCGGATCGTTGTTGTAGGGGGTAAAATAGAGACCACTTTGGCTACGTCCATGGGGACCTTTTTCCCGTTAATCACGATCTTGTGACTGAAGTGGGGAAGGATAGTGGTGGCATATGTGATACGGGGCTGTCGCATGTATGCATGCATCTGTACCGGCTCCGTCCACAAAGAGAAACATATAAAGTGGCTTAGTATTATTAAAACGAACATACAGTGATGATTCTGAATACCTCAGGTACGCCCTTGTTACTCAAGTGCTGCTCCTTTCTTTTTCCTGCTATTTTACTTATGTTTTTACCTACGCAGAGTTGTTTAGGCAAAACAAGCCTCATTATCATTTCCACTAGCAACCAATGAATAGACTATTTCCAGATAACGCTCTGGGTGTGAACATAGCCATGCAAGTGACGACGTAGCTGATGGGTTGGTAGTTATCAGTGCAACCACCACTCGATGTGGGGTTGACATACTCTACTTATCACAAATTGCAATAACCCTATGCCCTTATAGCTCATCAACATGTCACCAACGGAGTGGGAGATGCTTAGGGAATGCACACAAAAGAAGAACCTACATCCACATGCACGAATTTTCAACTCAGTAGCTTGATGTTCCATTCAGCTCATGGATTTCCTGGCTTGTCCACATATATAGGAGCTCGTGTTCCTTCACATAAATGTACACACCATAAAGAAGACATGATTGATTGTGACACTAGAAGTGAACCGAATGATGCAGATCTATCCACAAGTAAAGATGTATAGGGCAGTGCTACTGCAAACTCTTCATCTACGGGTAGAATATGTTCACTTTCTCTAACATGCATAGGAAATGTAAATTGTAAAATGTGATATAATGTCTTCAACCATATGATGGCATGAATTTTGTTGTCATCAACTTGAAGTACTGACTAAGGGTATACAGATGGTACATCAAGAGTTTGAACAAATCATATCTCTTATTTTAGATGTACTACCGAGCTCAAGCACATTGAAAAGAAAGCGAGTTCAAGCGGTGAGCCATCGTACTTTTTCTATGAACACTTGTTTGAATTGTAAGATTGTCTTTCTTTAACCTACCATTGTATATTGCAGTAGATGTGTGTGTATTTGGAATTCTTCCATATGTTGTGACCTGAATATATTGCTATGTAGAGAAATTTAGGATTATCACACTACCATTGAACTCATACCCAAGATGGATCAACCAACGACACCTAGGGAATTCCAACCCGTTATCCCTTGCACGGTTTTATGTAAAGTAACTGCCAAATGCCTAGTAAATATACCGAAATGATCATTATGGTTGACTAGAGGGGGGGGTGAATAGGCAACTACCTTTTTTTAGATTTTCTAAACAAATTAATATTAGCAACAAATAGGTTGTCTAGAAATGCAACTACGTGAGCAACCTATATGATGCTAACAACACAAGCAACACAAGCAAGTAAAGGAAACAACGCAACAATAACTTGCACAACGTAAAGGTAAGAAATAACCAACAGTGGAGCCAGTGGAGACGACAATGTGTTACCGATGTTCCTTCCCTTTGAGGGGGAGTATGACTCCATTAGAGCGGTGTGCAGGCAAAATGCTCCCCAGGAAGCAACTAGGGCCACCGTATTATCCTCACGCCCTCGCACAATGCAAGATGCCGTGATTCCACTAGAGGTGCCCTTGAAGGCGGCGACCGAACCTTTACAAATAAGGTTGGGGTAATCTCCACAACAAGCTTGGAGGCCCCCAACAACGCCACAGAGCTTCACCACAATGGAATCTGTCTCCAAGGTGACCTCAACCGTCCAGGGTGCTCAAATACCCAAGAGTAACAAGATCCGCAAGGGATTAGTGCGAGAATCAAATTTCTCTTGGTGGAAGTGTATATAGGGGCCTTCTCAACCAATCCCTAGAAAATCAACAAGTTTGATTGGCAGGGGAGAGAGATCGGGCGAAAATGAGCTTTGGAGCAACAAAGGAGTTTGGGGGAGGAAAAGGTGAGTCTTCTAGAGGAAGAAGACCCCCTTTTATAGCGGGGGACAAATCCAACCGTTCTGCACTTCTCAGACCGCAGCCAAGCGGTACTACTGCTCCCTAAAGGAAGCACGTGAGATTGAAGGAACAGAGGAGAATTGACGAATGGGCGGTGGTAGCTGTGGTGGTAAGGGAGGTATTACCGCATGTAGGCATTACTACCGCCTCTACAACCGCTCCTACTTCCGCACGTTCTCCAGGGGAAAACAGGTAACAGGTAGAGACCCAGAGGTACTACCATAAAAACCATCACAAGAAATCGAGGCCCCAACCGCGAGCGGTAGTACGAGCAGGACTAGCGGTGGTACTACCGCCAATAAGCGGTAGTACCGTTGCTGCCCGCGATACTACCGCTTGCAGCACTGCACCACTCCTTCAGCACAAACGATGGACAACTCCAAAGAGGCACAAAGTGGCGATGGGTGCAATATGAGAGTGTACGTGTTGATTCCACCCAACCTTTTTGAAGCGGACCCCCTCTTGATAGTACGTATTTCCCTATGCCTCAATTCCACCAAAAAGAAATGCAAGAAAGAAAATCGTCTTCATTTTAAACTCTGAGAGGCTATGAATAGTCTTGTGCCATATGCTTGAAGGATTGAAAAAGCTCAATGCACATGATTAGTCCGCAAAGACATTGTCATCAATCACCAAAACCACTTAGGGAGAAATATGCCCTAACAATCTCCCCATTTTTGGTGGATTGATGACAACGCTGGATTAGCACAGAGGATATAGCAAAGTGGATTGCAAACCCACAATCTACAAAATGTAGACGGGCTCCCCCTAGATGTGTGCACTACTTGAGATGTGCTTTGGAATGCAAAGTACACATATATAGGATCCACACTCCCCCTATATTTTATAGACCAAGCAATACTTGCACAAACATAATAAGATGATAGCATGCAAGTAATATCATGTGAGCATACGGATAATAGCATGATCATAAGATATATCTCTCATGCAATTAATAACATAAAGTACTTGACATAAAGAGATAGAGATAGTATAGCTCATATGTCTCACAACATATGGTATCAAACACAACGGGCAACCACAAACCAAAGCAAATGAAAGAGTTCAAGCGAGGAAAGCAATAGCAAATAGGAGAAACATAGAAACACACTCAACTCACGACACACTGCAAATCCCTAAACTCTCTCCCCTTTGGCATCGAGACACCAAAAGGGCAGAGAGTGACTCCTAAAAACGAAGGTGGTAGAAACACTCCAGGGCATCACCAATTATGCTCCTCCTCCTCCTCAGACTCCTCTACAGCAGGTGTAGGGCCTCCAGTGCCCTCATCAGAATCTGTCCACGAGAAGTCACTCTAACCCTTGAATCCTCATGAGTAATCTTATTCTCGGAGCCGTCTAAAACAGTGAGGTCAACCCGCCTCATGAAAGCCTTATCACGACAGCAGACCTTCTTTGCATCCACGTGAGCCTTGTATTGTCTGTTGGCCTGGAGGCAAAACAACTTCTTCATTATGCTTGAGGTTCTTTGCCCAAGATGGCTCCTCAGATGGTAGCTCATAATCTGGCTCATCAACATCATCAGCGTCAGACCTGACAGTATCACCTTCTGGAGGAGCATGGGTAGACGTCCCTCACTTCTCCTTTTGTCGCGGCTGAATAACATCATGAGAGACTAAGTCTCCAACGTCAAGATCCTCCTCCTTAAACAAGGAAGCCCATGTTTCCTCAATGAGATGCATCAATTAGGGGCCATATATGATGCACTTGAGCTCCAAGATAGCACTGCCAAGTTCTGACCGAATGACATGTGAAACATACAACACCTCTAGAGAACGCTTCCGCTTCTGGTAGAAGAGAAGTAAGTCCACCAGATAGGAGTGCACCATATCCTGGTTGCCAACATGAGGGAACAGAGTGTTCCTGAAGATCTGATGCATGATATCCATAAAGGGCCGCATAGGAGAAATGCCCAGCCTCAGCCACCTTCCTGGTGGAGAAGGGCCACAGAGCCTCCTTGTGAGTAGCATTAGCCTCCCTGTGAGGGCCAAACCCATCTGGGGTCTGGGTGCCCTGATTTTCATACGATAAACACTCCATGAAGCTTTTCCATGTAGCAGATAGATGTCGACCATTGGTCATCCAGGTGAGAGTCGTGTCGTCATCAGTCCCAAAGTGTACTGTGGCATAGAATTGGGCCACAAGCTCCGCATCAATATCCTTGTTGAAAGAGATGGCCTTCTCGATGTACAGCTCCTCGCACCTCTGAAGCGTCGCTCCGAAGTAAGGCAAGTCCCTCTCCATGTGAGTGATATCAACACACTTGACTTTCACACACATATTCTTCTTTCCCTTCAACACATCATGGAAGATAGACTGCTGAAACTTGTTCCGGAACATACGATGGACAAGCGAAGGATCCTGAGGCTCCAAGAATGGATCGCGCTTACGTGTCGTACCAAACTCTAGAGCAGACATTTGATGAGCCCCCTTCCTCCCCTTGTTGTTGGACACATTTACTTTGAATCTCTGTCTTAGCTGGTCACTGGAGCCACTCTCTAGCATGGTGCTACCCACTGGCACATCAGCGGAACGGTAACGGCTGGAGCAACCATTATAGGCGGGATTCATGAGACGAGCCCGATGCCCAGAGCTACTACCTCCTGGAACACAAACACAAGAACATGAAGGAGGCAAAGTGCATAACCCAAAGGAAAAAATAGAAACACGAGAGGGAAGGTGGAACTTAAAAACTAGAAGTTGGCAGCTTGCAATGGTAGTACCGCAACTACCAGCGGTAGTACCGCTCTGAGGGTGGTAGTACCGCCCTGAGGGCGGTAGTACCGCTCGTGGCAGATGTCAACGGGGCTAAACACTTATGAGGAGAGATCCGGTAGTACCGGAGGTGCCAAATTAAATTTTTTGCACTTAAACCTTCAACCTACTTACTCTAGCATTCTTCTATGCCCCACTCATGCCTTGATTTGACCAAAAGTTGGCGAATGCAACGATATTGCCCTAAAACCTAGATCCAAAAATTAGAAACAAAGAGAAGAAGAACGGGGGAAATACCAGCATCCATGGCAATAGTAGACGGTGGGGATTGATCCAACCAGACGGAAACGCGGAAGACGACCCAGAGACGGTGTCGGATTCAGGGATCCGCAAAACCCTTGGTAGATTTGAACACTAGGGTGGGTGCGAAGAACTCAACTTCCCCTATCTACCTACTCGCCGTCTCCACGATCTAACTCGCAGAACAGGAGAGAAATAACACAAAGCAGTTTTCCTAGGTTCGGGCCACCTCATGGTGTAATACCCTACTCCTGCTTTGTGGTGGATTGCCTCAAGGTGGGCTGAAGAAGAACTAGTACAGTGGTGGAACAACCTCAGGAAGTGTGTTCATGCTTTTGGTGGTGTGGAAGATCCGGATGATCATTCAACCCCATGCTACGGTGGGTGCTAAGCTGTATTTACAAAGGCCTCAATCCTCTTCCCAAAATGAAGGCGGGAAAGGATCCCACAACGACCAAATTTCAAGGGGGGAAACTAGTAAATCTTATCCTCACGAAAGGTGGTCTTTGCTTGCAAAGCTTCTGATACTGACGCCACGGTGGGCTCGGTGATGACCTCCGTCCTGCCGTCCTGGCGATTCTAGTCTTGTTGCATGGAAATTGCAACCTTTGGCTGATTACTCGGAACTCTGCGCTTGCGCTTGCCTCTTTAGCACTACAGAAGAAACCTGTTGTACTGCGCCCGCCTGGCCTTGGTCGTGATGGCTTGCGTCATCTGAACCTCACGATGTGAGGACCTGCACAGAGATGTCTGCTCCTCAGGAGCCAACCTAGTGAGACTACTCCTTCTAGAGGTCTTTGTGTCGTCCACCTCGCGAGGCTTGGCCCCTCGCAAAAGTATTGAGTGTTGATGCTGAAGATGGGCCGTACCAGGCCGGTGCAGGAGCCACTTCATGGGACGCAGGTAGCCAAGTATGGGTACCCTGGTTCCCAGAACGCCCACAGTAGCGCGCGGGCCCGAGGCGCGCTCGCACTTAGCTTTTAGGCGAAGCCAAAGGGCAAGGGCAAAGCGCCGTGGGCCCCAACCGCCTGCGGACCTTATTGACGTGTGGCACCTAGATGGGACGTGGGCGTCTCCACTTCCCCATGCTGCCTCTGCAACCGTTCGACTTGACAAGGGCCCGTTGCATGCAAAGGGGTCATCATTACCTGTGATCGTGGAGGCCTACGATTTGCCTTCCTCTTGCTATAAATGAGGGGGTGCTGAGCCCCCTGCTCATATCTATCTTCTTGCCGCTTGATCCTTCTTGATAAGGTATCCATGGCATCGCTGAGGAGGTTCTTCGCCGCAGAGAAGGGGAAGACCCGTGTAACGCCCCAAAAATTTAGCAATGTTTTATTGAATAAAATTTTGCCAGTAAATTAAAAATTTTGACCTTAGTAAAAGCTTCGCAGCTAATATTAGTTTCTCTTCTGCATCCTTTAAAAACTTTGCTCATATCAACAGGATTAATTATATATTGGTCTCCATAATTTACTTCTCTATAAATATATAGTTAAACCTAATTTTAAGGCCTCTTTTGAACTGCAACCTCTGGATAAATTTATTTATAAATTCAACCAAAATTTGGAGATGCCTAGTAATGCTACTAGATCACTTTTATGCAAGAATATAAGTATTTCAGCTAATATTTTGAGCTCCAGAACATGTTTTCCAATATGGTTTAGTAGGCCATATTGCACTGCAACCCCTTTATATATTGATGCAATGCTTCCACCAAAATTATGGGATGTTCATAACAGTATGTTAACCATGTTTATGCAAAAACCCATCTTGGTCCTTTGGAAATTTTGAGTGAAACAACGTCTTTTCCATTCTGGTTCAGTTTGGTGATTTGCACTGCAACCCTAGTCTATTTTGCCCCAATGCCTTTGAGCTTCCTCATGATTGTAGTTCATCTTGCAAAACCCCTATGTCCCGAAGAGTGGGCCTATTGGGATAGTTTTGGTCCATGGAACAGTGCTCTGCATTTTCTGTCCAGAATTGAAATCTTGCAAAACTTGCTCTAACAAGTTCTTGCTTTTGATGAACTAACCTCCCCACCTTCTTACTCATCTAAGGAGACATCCATCTGGAAAATTTGGCCACCCGAAGAGCTTGCTAGATGCCCCTGGCATTTTTTCAAACACCCTGAGTGCATGGCCATATTTGGCTTAGCTTCTGGTTCATTTTATGAACTTGATCTCCTGCCTAAACCAACATGTCTCACAGTTTTGGCATAGCCTATAACCCCACCCTGCTGACCCCCTTGCAGTTTGGAACTCTTTAGCCTGCCTTGGCATAGCGTCGAGCACGTTGCGGGCGTGCTCTGGCGTGCCCAGAGCGCGCGTTTTGCATGTGCGTGCGCTCTGGCCGCCGCGTCGCGCCCCTGGCCCCAACCCACTCCCAGAGCCGCGCCCAGCCTTATCCGCACTCGAGGAAACGCCAAGCCGCCCCTGGGTCGCCACAGCGCCGCCGTCAGAGCGCTTTTGGCGGCACGCCGGCGAGCACAGTGGCTCTCTGCCACGGTCGGCGCCGCCCAAGCCACGCGCGCTCGCCAGCTGCCCCCTTGAAGCAGTGCGAGCTCATCCGCAGGCCGTCCCCTAGCTTTCGTGGCCGCCACGTCCCCCTGCTGCAACAGAACGGCGGTCGCCGGCGAGCTTATCCACTGCCACCGCTGAACCGCCATGGCTCGCCTATTTTAAGGTGCCTGAGCCTCTCCGCAGCATCATACCCCCCCTAGGCACCTCGCAGAGCAGCCCCATGGCAGCCAATCGCCCCGGGAAGCTTCCTTCTCCATCTCCGGCGAACACAGCCGCCACCTCTGCCCCGAGCAATCCGGCGCCACCAGGGCTTCCCTCGCCGGTCCAGCACCACCATTGCCTTCCCCTCGACCCTACGAAGCCACCCATCACCTCGGACTCGCTCGGGAGCCACTGCATCGCAAAGCCCCAAACTCACCCGAAGCTTCCTCCGCCGCAGAGCTCGCCGCCGGCGACTCCCTCCGTCCCTCCGACCAGTCAACTACCGGAAGGATTGCCTAGGAGTCGCGGATCCATTCCCACACTCGGTGTCCCTCGAGGGGCCTTTGTTCACCGCCGACGATCGCCGGAGTCCCACCTCCGTTCGGGCTGAGGAAAGAGGAGGGGGGAAAACGACCGGTCAAACCTGACCAGTGGGCCCCCTGGACACACTATCAGTGACCCAGCCTCACACCCGCGCGCGCATAAGTGGAGGCGCATTTACCGAAGTACGTATTCCCTGGCCCGAAGACGTAATTCCCAACCGAATCGTTTTCTTTTCTGTTTTAATTTAAGAATCAGGATTTGACCAAAACTTTGACTGGCTTTAACTTTTAAACTACAGCTCCAAATGATTTGATTCTTTTTCTGTTGTTTCCCAAATATTGTCTAGTTTATTTTCATATTTATATGAAAATTTTCTAGACAACTTTTTGGTGATGTTCCAAGTCTATGTATTGATTTCCTTTTAATTCTTTTAGGATTTTTGAAGAGGGAGAAAGCTTCCCAAAATTCTTGGGATGCTTTTCTCCTCCCATCTACTTGAAGGCAAGCATCTTGAACCCCTTTTTGACACATGTTGTGTGTGGCTATAACCCAAGAACTCCATGGGCATGACAAAGTGGATCATCGTTATTTCATGTGGAAACCATACTCTTGCATATCAGCATGTGGTGAACAATTTCTTTCTTCAGTCATATTTGTGTCATTGATGACAGCCACCCCTCCTCATGCCACATATGCCTGGTGATAGTTCGGATGGAGTCCGGAAGAAGGATGTGGTTCATGAACCGACCACGTGACTGACATCTCGTTATGACGAGGATGTGCAGCGAGGCAGCATGTAGCATGAAGGGTGTGACCCTGTCCGGGAACTGTGAGAGCTTTGTGACATTAGCCGTGCAGAGTATATATATAAACCTCCTGAGTCGACCATAGATCGAGTCTTGCTCCGGTAACCCCCATACTTGCTTCGTACTACCACGTGTCCCTGCTACAGGTAGGGTGCGGTTTAGAAAATTTGTCGACCCCTGCTCTATCACACACCATACAGAGAGGCCACGGTGGAAGATACCAGGTGCATCCGGTAGGCAGGCCACCTCGTCCGGGGGCATGGGTGTTTCGGCTGTAGCCAAAGGGGATAGCTTCCCCAGTTTTTCGCGCGCGTTATAAATTGTGGTGATCCCATGCTAGTCGAGGTTGAAGCCTCCCCACTTAGAGTTTGGCTTAACTAGTGTCGTGGGTGATTCCAGGCACCGGTAAGTTAAGCTGGTGTGTGCAGTCAGGTGTGTTCTCAAATTAAAATACCGTGGACGGAATTAGTCCAGAGGGGCTATAGAGAATCTGTCATTCGTGGGTAAAGAGTATACCCTCTGCAGAGATATAAAACCTGTTCAAATAGCTGAGTCCATGGTTAAGGACTACAGTCTGGGATGGTTCGAGTGTCGGTCTTAGTGTCGGTCTTCGGAGGAGAAATCTATTAATTAAGAACATTATTTATGACCTGTGACAGGTAGTGATTGTGATTTATCCTTATTATGGACTAACCAATCATATTACTTGAAACATCGAGTATCAGCAGGACGGTTCTACCTCCCGGATATTCCCTGTTATTTCCTTTTTTTTACAAGCCCTTTCTGTGATGTCGCTCAGACGTCCGACTGTGCCATTCTTTTTATTTATAAGCCCTTTCTGTGATGTCGCTCAGACGTCCGACTGTGGCATTCTTTTTATTTATAAGCCCTTTCTGTGATGTCGCTCAGATGTCCGACCGTGGCATTCTTTCTATTTATAAGCCCTTTATGTGATGTCGCTCAGACGTCCGACTGTGGCATTCTTGTCCTTTCTTTTCCTTTTTCTTATGAGCCCTTTCTGTGGTGTCGCTCAGACGCCCGACTCTGGCATGCCTGTTATTTGTTTCGTTACTACCTTCTGATTGCATATACCCCTTTTCTCGAATGTCCTGCTTAAAGTTATACCCTATCGCATCATTATTATCATAGAGATCATAAATCATCTTTGAGCATGTTTATGTCTCACCCATGTTCTTAATGTTTGCGAGTACATTTAAAGTACTCACTGGCTTGTCCCTGGCTATTGTCTTGGCCAGATTCCTTGCGAGGGAAGGAACGATGTGATGCCACCCCGGAGCCTACACTATTGGAGTGAGCAGTCCCGCGAAGATAGGGTTATCCCGGTCAGCCGTTCCTGTGGGGAATGGAGTCCCATAGTCACCGACGATCCACAAACCGCTTCCGCCGTCATTCTTTAAAACTTGTGTTGTACTCTCAGGCCAGAATGGTCTTGTACTACATATTTGGTCCTTACCTGGAGTTTTCTGTAACCAGTTGGTGCCTCATCAGCTAACAGTAATCCTGGGGCTGGTGAGCACAAGGTCCGAATCTTGGGAATTTTAATACCCGAAATCCCGGTCCTGACAACCCGCAAGTAGGGGCTGAGTGAACCACCGCTCAAGAAAGGCCGCAAACGCCTCGTAAGCCCATCGCGACCCCAGTGGTGACCTCTCAGCAGCGCGGGCGTGCTTCTTCGAGGGCGTGCATTGCCTCTGGGAGCCGCGGTGGCGCTTCTTCGGTGGGGGGGGGGCCGCCACGGGCGAGGCGGCTCCTGCGATGAGGAGAGGCGCTCCGCGGTGGTTCGTCCTTTGCGTCCACGCTCTCGCTCAGCAGATGCCTTCCTGGAGTTTATAATGTGGTAGGATAGGCCCACATGCACCTAGCTTCCGCTCTCATGCTTCATCACGAGGGCGCTGCCGTCGGGACTTGACAGCCTCGGGCTGCAAGCCGACGGCTGCTGCAGTAAGGCCTCTTGGGTGGGGTCGAGGCCACCATCGCGGGCGTGTCCTTGACCCGCGGTTTGCCGACGTTCGCCCGCGAACAAGGCCTAAGCGAGAGGTGCACCCTCCACTTTAAGTATAATGGCCTCGTGACCCTCTATGTGAGGGTGTTCAGAGAAGACGGGCGGCATGTGGGGTGCTTCCCAGAGGACGGCAACGACAACGATGAGCTTGCCCTTGGCGACGTCTGTGGCTCTTCCAGCAGCGATGGCTACTCCTCTGGGGAGAGCGCCGAGGGCAGTGGCTACGACGAGTTGCCGCGCCGTCGGGCTCGGATCGAAGAAGGCGATGAGGCACCTTGAGCGAGGTGTGGTTGTGGGCTAGCCCAAGCGTACACACCTACCTAGCCCCCGCACGCAGGACGCACAAGGAGGAGCGACGGGATATTGCCACTCTGTCTGGGGCGAGGGTGGAAAATTGAATAAAAAGGAGGGGGAATTCAAAACCTTTGAGAATGAAAAGCATAAAACCTCCAAATTTCATTCCAAGAAAAACAAACCATCTAGAGAAAGCGAGCAGAAGAACACTCGCGTCCGGCACCTAAACTAGTCTTCGTCTTCTCACCAGTGCGGAGCTAAGTGCTGCCACTGAGATGTGGGTGGGAGCCCCCGTGAGGCCCAATGCCGGCACTCAGGAGACTCCATGGCGGGTACATCCCCAACTCATTATTACGTGAGAGTGGCACGAGCGAAGACGTTCACAGGCAAGGGGCCTTGCTTCATGGATAGAACTTTCGGAGGGGCTGGATGTTCCATGCTTTCTGGATGGGGATGCCGTCCTGCGTCTCAAGGTGTGCAACCCCAGGCCTGCAGACATGGGCGATCGTGAACGGGCCCTCCCACCTAGGCGAGAGCCTATGCAGCCCTTCCCTGGAGAGCACCCGCATCAGGATGAGATCGCCCAGTGATACGTCCATTTTGCATCATGCTTATAAGTTGAAATTTATTGCATTATGGGCTGTTCATACATGTTTTGTCACAATACTTATGCCTTTTCTCTCTTATTTAACAAGGTTTACATGAAGAGGGAGAATGCCGGCAGCTGGAATTCTGGGCTGAAAAAGGAGCAAACTCTGGAAACCTATTCTGCACAACTCCAAAAGCCATGAAACTCCACAGAACATCGTTTCGGAAAATATAAAAAATATCTGGCGAAAGAAACCCATGAGAGGGGCCACCGGCTGGCCTCGAGGGTGGGGGCGCGCCCCCCTTCCCAGGGCACGCCTCTTCCATCGAGGGCCAGCCGGCAGGCCCCCGGTGCCCATCTTCTCCTATATGAAGCACTTTGACCTGGAAAAAATAAGAAGGAGGCTTTCGGGAACAAACGCCACCGTCTTGAGGCAGAACCGAGGCGAAAACCAATCTAGGGCTCCGGCAGAGCTGTTCTGCAGGGGATACTTCCCTCCGGGAGGGGGAAATCGTCTCCGCCGTCATCACCAACAACTCTCCCATCTTGGGGAGGGCTATTTTAATCAACATCTTCACCAGCACCATATCCTCTCGAACCCTAGTTCATCTCTTGTATCCAATATTTGTACCCAAACCCCAGATTGGTACCTGTGGGTAGTTAGTAGTGTTGATTACTCCTTGTAGTTGATGCTAGTTGCTTTATTTGGTGGAAGATCATATGTTCAGGTCCATTATGCATATTAATACCCCTCTGATCATGAACAATATTATGTCTTGTGAGTAGTTACTTTTTTTCCTCAGGACATGGGAGAAGTCTTGCTATTAGTAGTCATGTGAGTTTGGTCTTCGTTCGATATTTTGATGAGATGTATGTTGTGTCTCCTCTAGTGGTGTCATGTGAATGTTGACTACATGACACTTCACCATTATTTGGGCCTAGAGGAAGGCATTGGGAAGTAATAAGTAGATGATGGGTTGCTAGAGTGACAGAAGCTTAAACCCTAGTTTATGAGTTGCTTCGTAAGGGGCTGATTTGGATCCATATGTTTCAGGCTATGGTTAGGTTTACCTTAATACTTCTTTTGTAGTTGTGGATGCTTGCATTAGAGGTTAATCATAAGTGGGAGGCTTTTCCATGTAAGGGCAGCACCCAAGCACCAGTCTACCCACATACCAAATTATCAAAGTACCGAACGCGGATCAGACGATCGTGATGAAAACTAGCTTAATGATAATTCCCGTGTGTCCTCAGGAGCGCTTTCCTTTATATAAGAGTTTTTCCAGGCTTGTCCTTTGCTAGAGAGAAAGGATTGGGCCACCTTGCTGCACCTTATTTACTTTTACCGTTTGTCACTTGCTACCAATTATCTTATCACAAAACTATCTGTTACCTATAATTTCAGTGTTTGCAGAAAATACCTTACCGAAAACAGCCTATCATTTCCTTTTGCTCCTTGTTGGCTTCGACACTCTTACTTAGCAAAAGGACTACGATAGATCACCTACACTTGTGGGTCATCAACACTCTTTTCTGGCGCTGTTGCCGGGGAGTGAAGCGCCTTTGGTAAGTGGAATTTGGTAAGGAAAAATTTGTATAGTGTGCTGAAATTTATTGTCACTTGTTACTATGGCTCAAAATCCTTTGAGGGGCTTGTTCGGGGTATCTTCACCCTGAGTAGAAGAGCAAAGGGTTGCTCCTCAGCCTACTGCACCTATTGAAAATGTTTGCTTTGAGATTCCTTCGTGTATGATAGAGAAACTGCATGAAAATCCCTATACAGGAGACGGAACACTTCACCCCGATTTACATCTAATCTATGTGGATGAAGTTTGTGCATTGTTTAAGCTAGCAGGTATGCCCGAGGATGTTATCAAGAAGAAGGTCTTCCCTTTATCTTTGAAGGGAGATGCATTGACATGGTTTAAGCTATGCGATGATATGGGATCGTGGAACTATAATCGTCTGAAGTTGGAATTTCATCAGAAGATCTACCCTATGCCCCAGGTTCATCGTGACCGCAATTATATTTATAATTTCAGGCCTCACGAAGGAGAAAGCATCGCTCAAGCTTGGGGAGGCATAAGTCATTGTTATATTCATGCCCCAATCATGAGCTTTCAAGAAATATTATCATCCAGAAATTTTATGCTCGGCTTTCTCTCAATAATCGCACGATGCACGATAATTCTTGTTCTGGCTCTTTTGTGATGAAGACTGTTGAATT
The DNA here is from genome assembly GCA_902687465.1 of Secale cereale. Classification (NCBI taxonomy): domain Eukaryota; kingdom Viridiplantae; phylum Streptophyta; class Magnoliopsida; order Poales; family Poaceae; genus Secale; species Secale cereale. Next base: position 487,214,396 of record LR738715.1, on the reverse strand, counting down.
CAAATGGGATTTATTGGAAAGAATTAAACGCAACTCCGAAGATTGGGATCTCGACGAAGGTAAGGAGTCAGGTATGACCCTTAAGTTTGATTGTGTTAAAGCTTTTATGGATACTGACGTTTTCCGTGAGTTTAGCACTAAATATGGACTTGACTCTAAGATAGTAGCTTCTTTCTGCGAATCTTTTGCTACTCATGTTGATCTCCCCAAGGAGAAGTGGTTTAAATACCATCTCCCTATTGAAGTAATAGTAGTTGAACCGATTAAAGTTGAAAAAAGACTATCACTTATAATGTAGATCCTGTTATTCCTACCGCTTATATTGAGAAACCACCTTTCCCTGTTAGGATAAAGGATCATGCTCAAGCTTCAACTGTAGTTCGTAACAGTAATACTAGAACACCTACACCCTCTAAGCTAATTAAAGTTGAACCTAGTGTTGCTACGGTTAAAGATCTCTTGGTAGAAGATTTAGATGGACATGTTATTTATCTCCAAGAAGAGTCTGCTAGGATAGCCAAACCCAATGCTAGGAATAGACATAAACCTGTTGTAGGCTTGCCTGTTATCTCTGTCAAGATAGGAGATCATTGCTATCATGGTTTATGCGACGTAGGTGCTAGTGCGAGTATTATCCCTCTTGATTTGTAAAACGAAATTATGCATGATATTGCACCTGTTGAGTTTGAAGGGATTGATGTTACTATTAAGCTTGCTAATAGAGATACTATTTCACCAGTTGGGATTGTTAGAGATATTGAAGTCTTGTGTGGGAAGGTTAAATACCCTGCTGATTTTCTTGTTCTTAGTTCCCCACAAGATGCATTCTGTCCCATTATATTTGGTAGACCCTTCTTGAATAACATTAATGCCAACATAGACTGTGTGAAAGACAATGTCACTATTGGATTAGGGGATATGTCTCATGATTTTAACTTTGCAAAATTCCGTAGACAACCCATTGAAAAAGCACCACTCAGTAAGGATGAAATTATTGGTCTTGCATCTATTGACGTGCCACCTAATGATCCCTTAGAACAATACTTGCTAGACCATGAAAATGATATGCATATGAATGAGAGAACGGAAATAGATGAAATATTCTTTAAACAGGGACCCGTATGGAAAACAACTTGCCTATTGAAATCCTAGGGGATCCTCCTCCACCCAAGGGTGATCCCGTGTTTGAACTTAAACCTTTACATGTGATAATCTTAAGTATGTTTATCTTGACGAAAAGAAGATATATCCTGTTATTATTAGTGCTAACCTTTCACAGCAGGAAGAAGAAAGATTATTGAAAACTCTGAAGAAGCACCGAGCTGCCATTGGATATACTCTGGATGATCTTAAGGGCATTAGTCCCACTATATGTCAACACAAGATAAAATTGGAAGAACATGCTAAACCAGTTATTGATCACCAGCGACGGTTAAATCCTAAGATGAAAGAAGTGGTGAGGAAGGAAATACTAAAGCTCCTAGAAGCAGGTATTATCTATCCAGTTGTTGATAGTCAGTGGGTAAGTTCTGTCCATTGCGTTCCTAAGAAAGGACGTATGACAGTTGTGCCTAATGATAAAGATGAATTGATCCCGCAAAGAATAGTTACAGGTTATAGGATGGTAATTGATTTTCGTAAGTTAAATAATGCTACTAAGAAAGAACATTACCCCTTGCCATTTATTGACCAAATGCTAGAAAGGTTATCCAAACATACTCATTTCTGCTTTCTAGATGGTTATTCTGGTTTCTCTCAAATACCTGTGTCAAAATGGGATCAAGAAAAGACCACCTTTACTTGTCCTTTTGGTACCTTTGCTTATAGACATATGCCTTTTCGTTTATGTAATGCACCTGCTACCTTTCAAAGATGCATGATGGCTATATTCTCTGACTTTTGTGAAAAGATTGTTGAGGTATTCATGGACGATTTCTCTGTTTACGGAACTTCTTTTGATGATTTCTTAAGCAACCTTGATCGAGTTGTGCAGAGATGTGAAGACACTAACCTTGTCTTGAATTAGGAGAAGTGCCACTTTATGGTTAATGAAGGCATTGTCTTGGGACATAAAATTTCTGAAAGAGGTATTGAAGTTGACAAAACTAAGGTTGATGCTATTGAAAAGATGCCATGCCCAGAAGACATCAGAGGTATACGAAGTTTCCTTGGTGATGCCGGGTTTTATAGGAGGTTCATTAAGGACTTCTCCAAAATCTCCAAGCCTCTGACTAATCTCTTACAAAAAGAAAGCATTTTAAATACTTAAGAAAGCATTGATCTCTGCACCTATTGTCCAGCCTCCTGACTGGAATTTACCCTTTGAGATTATGTGCGATGCTAGTGATTATGCTATAGGAGATGTTTTAGGGCAAAGAGTTGATAAGAAATTGAATGTTATCCAGTATGCTAGTGAAACTCTAGATAGTGCCCAAAGAAATTATGCTACCACTGAGAAATAATTTTTAGCAGTTGTATTTGCTTGTGATAAGTTTAGACCTTACATTGTTGATTCTAAAGTAACTATTCACACTAATCATGCTGCTATCAAATACCTTATGGAAAAGAAAGATGCTAAACCTAGACTTATTAGATGCGTTCTCTTGCTGCAAGAATTTGACTTGCATATTATTGATAGAAAGGAAGCTGAGAACCCCGTAGCGGATAACCTGTCTAGGTTAGAGAATATACTTGATGACCCACAACCTATTGATGATAGCTTTCTTGATGAACAACTAGCTGTCATAAGTACTTCTCGTACTGCTCCTTGGTATGCTCATTATGCTAATTACATTGTTGCTAAGTTTATACCTCCTAGCTTCACATACCAGCAAAAGAAAAAGTTCTTCTATGATTTGAGACATTACTTCTGGGATGACCCACATCTTTATAAAGAAGGAGTAGATGGTATTATTAGATGTTGTGTACCTGAGCATGAACAGGAACAGATCATATGCAAGTGCCACTCCAAAGCTTATGGAGGACACCATGCGGGAGATAGAACTGCACACAAGGTATTGCAATCCGGTTTTTATTGGCCAACTCTCTTCAACGATGACCGTAAGTTTGCCTTATCTTGTGATGAATGTCAAAGAATTGGTAATATTAGTATACGTCAAGAAATGCCTATGAACTATTCACTCGTTATTGAACCATTTGATGTTTGGGGCTTTGATTATATGGGACCTTTTCCTGCCTCTAATGGGTACGCACATATTTTAGTCGTTGTTGATTACGTTACTAAGTGGGTAGAAGCTATTCCAACAAGTAGTGATGATCATAACACCTCTATTAAGATGCTTAAAGAAGTTATATTTCCGAGGTTTGGAGTCCCTAGATATCTAATGACTGATGGTGGTTCACTCTTTATTCATGGTGCTTTCCGTAAGATACTTGCTAAGTATGATGTCAACCATAGAATTGCATCACCTTATCACCCACAAACTAGTGGTCAGGTAGAACTTAGTAATAGGGAGTTGAAATTAATCTTGCAAAAGACAGTTAATAGGTCTAGAAAGAATTGGTCCAAGAATCTAGATGATGCATTATGGGCCTATAGAACTACATACAAAAATCCTATGGGTATGTCTCCATATAAGATGGTATATGGAAAAGCATGTCACTTACCTCTTGAGCTAGAACATAAGGCATATTCGGCTATTAAACAGCTCAACTACGATTTCAAACTTGCCGGTGAAAAGAGGTTATTTGACATTGGCTGTCTTGATGAGTGGAGAACCCAGGCCTATGAGAATGCCAAGCTGTTTAAAGAAAAAGTTAAAAGATGGCATGACAAAAGGATACAAAAGCGTGAGTTTCCCATAGGTGATCATGTCTTGCTATTCAACTCTCGATTAAGATTTTTTGTAGGAAGGCTTCTCTCCAAGTGGGAAGGACCTTACATTATCGAGGAGGTCTATCGTTTCGGTGCATTAAAAATCAACAATCTCGAAGGCACAAATCCGAAGGTGTTGAATGGTCAAACGATCAAACATTATATCTCAGGTAATCCTATAAATGTTGAAACTAATATTATTGAAACCATAACCCCAGAGAAATACATAAGGGACACTTTCCAGAATGATTCAGCCTCCGAAAAGGAAAAGGTATGTGATACGGTAAGTAAACCGACTCCAAAACGGTTCTAAAGGTAATATTTCTCCATTTTGGAATATTTAGAAAAATACAAAAATAAACTGCAGTCCGGAAGAGACACGGGGCCTCCTCGAGGGTGGGGGTGCGCCCCCCTTCCTAGGGCGCGCCCCCCTCCCTCAAGGAAACCCCGTGTGTCCCCCGGACTCCGTTTTCTTGTGGGTTACTCCTTTTGTTCGGGAAAAATTCATTATATATACTCCCGAATGTTTTGACCTCTGTATCACGCAGAAATCCTCTGTTTTTGTTTCGAGCTGTTTTCTGCTAGGGTTTGCGAAGCTAGGCATTATGTCGTCTCCCACCCCCAACAACGAAGGCAATGATGCTTGGCTAATGAAGATAGATCTGAAGAGGGAAGGACCCGAGGAGATCCACAAGGAGAAGAAGATCAAGATGGAGGTGGAAGATCCGGCTCCGGCAGCGGGAGAAGAAGACACCTCTAAATCCCTTCCTAATCTCTTTACCTCAACTGAGCTAGAAGCTTTCAGGATGATTGAGTTAGATCAGATTCGCAACAAGCATTTCACAAGTGAAAATCTTTTATTGAAGGATTACATAGCTGCTCTCAAAGGTATTATCCGCAAGCTGGAAGATCTCCTACGCTCGATATATGAGGATCCCCCATCACTACTTGCAACTCCATCACAACCAACCCCGAAGAAGGAGACATAATCATGTGGGTATGGGCACTCCCTTGGCAACAGCCAAGCTTGGCGGAGTGACCCCGATATCGTATCACCATCACTCCTATCTTTACTGTTTTACTTAGTTCGATCCTTTTGGTAGTATCTTGATCTATTAGAATAAAGTTAGCATGATCTAGTTGTGAGCTTTTGCCTTGTGAGCTTTATCCTTTTTAATCGAGTCCGTGAGCTATATAATAAAGATTAGTGTTGAGTCAAGGGCTTGATTTCCTCACTTGAGTAATGATAAAAAGAAAGAAAACATAAAGAGTATGAAATAGATCATATCGATCTTATGCGAAGTAATGACTTCACATACAAGAGTATGATAAATAAAAGTTGGTGGGAGGTGACAAACATAGTTTTGGTCATCGTTGCAAGTAATGGGAAGTAACAAAAGAAGAGAGGCTTCACATACAAATATACTATCTTGGACATCTTTTATGATTGTGAGCACTCATCAAAGTATGACATGCTAAAGAGTTGATGTTGGACAAGGAAGACAACATAATGGGTTATGTCTTCTTATATCCGAAATAAATTATATTGTCACGGATCTTCCAACATGTTGAGCTTGCCTTTCTCCCTCATGCTAGCCAAAACTCCTCGCACTAAGTAGAGATACTACTTGTGCTTCCGTATATCCTTAAACCCACTTTTGCCATGAGAGTCCACCATACCTACCTATGGATTGACAAAGATCCTTTCAAGTAAGTTGTCTTGTTGCAAACCCGCTAAAATATGTATGATTTATTAGTGTGGGAGAAATTAGCTTTATATGATCTTGTGATATGGAAGTAATAAAAGCGACGGACTGCATAATAAAGGTCCTTATCACAGGTGGCAATATAAAGCGAAGTTCTTCTATGCTAAGACTTTGTGCATCCAACCATAAAAACACATGACAACCTCTGCTTCCCTCTGCGAAGGGCCTATCTTTTATTCTTGTCTTATAAGTGTCAAGGTGAAATCCACCTTTCCTTTTTCATTTTATCCTTTGGCAAGCACATTGTGTTGGAAAGATCCTGACATATAAACCCACTTGGATGTAAGTTTTCATGATCTATTACTGTTGACATTACCCTTGAGGTAAAAGGTTGGGAGGCAACACCATAAGCCCCTATCTTTCTCTGTGTCCGATTAAAACTCCATAAAGATAAGTATTGCATGAGTGTGAGCACTTGTGAAAGACTATATGATAGGTGAGTATGTAGGCTTGCTGAAAAGCTCTTATATTGACTCTTTCCGATGTTACGATAAATTGTAATTGTTTCAATTATCGAGACCAAAGTTTGTTAGTTTCCAATGAAGTTTATGATGCATACTTGATATTGTGGATGAATTGTTACTTTAGCATAAGAATCATATGAATATATTCATATAAGTTACTGTTATGAGAATGATCATGATGCCCTCATGTCCGTATTTTGTTTTTATCGACACCTCTATCTTTAAACATGTGGACATATTTTTCGATATCGGCTTTCGCTTGAGGATAAGCGAGGTCTAAGCTTGGGGGAGTTGATACGTCCATTTTGCATCATGCTTATAAGTTGATACTTATTGCAGTATAGGCTGTTCATACATGTTTTGTCACAATACTTATGCCTTTTCTCTCTTATTTTACAAGTTTTACATGAAGAGAGAGAATGCCGACAGCTGTAATACTAGGCTGGAAAAGGAGCAACCTCTGGAAACCTATTATGCACAACTCCAAAAGCCCTGAAACTCCACCGGCTGACCTCGAGGGTGGGGGGCGTGCCCCCTTCCTAGGGCGCGCTCCCCTGCCTCGAGGGCCAGCCAGCAAGCCCCCGGTGCCCATCCTCTCCTATATGAAGCGTTTTGACCTGGAAAAAAAAATCTGAAGGAGCCTTTCGGGACCAGATGCCGCCGTCTCGAGGAGGAACCGAGGCGGAAACCAATCTAGGGCTCCGACAGAGCTGTTCTGCCGGGTATACTTCCCTCTGGGAGGGGGAAATCATCACCGCCGTCATCAGCAACAACTCTCCCATCTTGGGGAGGGCTATCTTCATCAACATCTTCACCAGCACCATCTCCTCTCAAACCATAGTTCATCTCTTGTATCCAATCTTTGTACCCAAACCCCAGATTGGTACCTGTGGGTTGCTAGTAGTGTTGATTACTCCGTGTAGTTGATGTTACTTGGTTTATTGGGTGGAAGATCATATGTTCAGATCCATATGCATATTAATACCCCTCTGATCATGAACAATATTATATCTTGTGAGTAGTTACTTTTGTTCCTAAGGACATGGGAGAAGTCTTGGTATTAGTAGTCATGTGAGTTTGGTCTTCATTCGATATTTTGATGAGATGTATGTTGTCTCTCCTCTAGTGGTGTCATGTGAATGTCAACTACATGACACTTCACTATTATTTGGGCCTAGAGGAAGGCATTGGGAAGTAATAAGTAGATGATGGGTTGCTAGAGTGACAGAAGCTTTAACCCTAGTTTATGCGTTGCTTCGTAAGGGGCTTACCTTAATACTTCTTTTGTAGTTGCGGATGCTTGTATTAGAGGTTAATCATAAGTGGGTGGCTTGTCCAAGTAAGGGCAGCACCCAAGCACCGGTCCACCCACATACCAAATTATCAAAGTACCGAACGCGAATCAGACGATCGCGATGAAAACTAGCTTGACGGTAATTCCCATGTGTCCTCGGGAGCGCTTTCCTTTATATAAGAGTTGTCCAGGCTTGTCCTTTGCTACAAAAAGGATTGGGCCGCCTTGTTGCACCTTATTTACTTTTACCATTTGTCACTTGCTACCGATTATCCTATCACAAAACTATCTGTTACCTATAATTTCAGTGCTTGCAGAAAATACCTTACCGAAAACTGCCTATCATTTCCTTCTGCTCCTCGTTGGGTTCGTCACTCTTTGTCACATCCCTAGCTAGCACTTGCATTAGGACCTAACTAGAGTGTGCATCATGTTTACTTTCAAAGAAACCTGAAATGGGATTAACAGAAACCCCAGCACCCCTCCCCTAACAACTAGGGTTTGCTAAAATATTTTCCAATGTACCCAAAATGCCCTTCAAAATGTTCATCATTTCTGCCTTGGTCTTAAACCTCTGCCAAAAATGGTGCACAATTTTCTAGGACAATCTAGGGCTTTGGATTAAATCATATGGTATTTGAATTTGGGCATTTAAATGATATAAAATATTTTAAATGCTGAAATAATCATGAACTATAATGTTTCCTACTTTTCATATTTTATACAGTAGGTATGACAAGTGTCATGAGTTATAAAAATGTTTAGGCATTTTTATTAATTGAACAAAGCTGCAAAAGAAATAAAACAGAAAGAAAATAGGAAAAGAAAAATAGGAAGAACTCTTACCTGAGCCCACTTACCTGTTGGCCCAGCCGGCCCGGCCCACCAGGGGCATCTCCGTCTTCTTCGTCGCGCCAGCGCATGAAGCAGCTCGGTGGCGAGCGCCGCCGATGCGCCGACCACCTCCTGCCTGCCTGGCTGGCTCCTCGGCCCTCTGGACAGACTAAAACGACGCCACGAAGCCCCCTCGACCGTTTCCCCCGCTTCCCCGTGTATCTCCCCTCCTCTCTTCCCTCCGCCGAGCTCCCCAGAGCGAGCTCGTCGCCGACGACCGCTGACACCGCACTCTACGCCACCCCCTCGCCTCCCCGAAGCACCACTAGCTCCGCCGCATCGCCCCGAAGCTTCCCCACCGACGCACACGACGCCAGGAGCTCCGCAACGTCCTCCTCGCCGTCGTCTTCAACCTCCGGCACCGGAGATCGCCGCCGCCCATATGGTCCGACCGTCCCCGAGCTCACTTCGACGCCCTCTGCGACCACTGTGAGCTCACGCTTCAAACCCCCCTCTCCACGGGCTCATTTAGGCCATGTAGCCGCCGCCCCCTTTGCTGACCGACGATCACCGCCGCCGGCCAACTCACCGCCGTGGCCATAGGCACCGTACCTCGTGGCTGAGCACGCCATTAGCTTCAGTAGGTCACCAGCAAGCTAAAGCGAGCTTTAGCTCCTCCTCCCGTGCACTACAACACCATCCCGACCAACTCCGTGCGAGCACCGCCGCTGACGAGCTTGTCGCCGTCGACTCCGTCGACCCCTCGTCCAACCAGTGGCACCGCTGGATGCGGTGCGTCACCAGGAGCACACCGAGCCCATCCGCGCGGCAAATGGATGCCGGAATAGGGATTCCGACGAGTCACCGCCGTGCGAAATGGTCGCCGCCGGCCAAACTCCGGCGGGCTGACGTGGGCTGTTGTTTAGTAGCTAATAGTAATTAGTTTAACCACCACAGTCACTGACAGTGGGCCCCCTTGCTTAGGCAAACCTAGTCAACCCTGGTTATGACCGGAATTAGCCCCTGAGACACTGACATGAGGGACCCACCAGTCAGGTTTGACCTGGACTGGCCCTGTTGACTGGCTGACGTCAGCATGATGTCATGCTGACGCAGGAAAGGTTTTTCTGGGATTTTTAGATTTAAAAATAATTCAGGAAAATCCAGAAAATACCCAAAACTTCTAAAAATCATATAAAATCAACCATAGGTCAGATGGAAAAGATTTATATATGAAAAATGATCAGAAAAATCCAATCTTTCTAATGGCACTGGTTTCATACATGTTTGAACAAGTTAACTTGTTGTATACATCAAAAACATGATAATGCACTTATTTAAATAATAGTTTGAACTTCAATTTGAATCCTTAATTCAAATAGGTTCAAACCCTTCTGGTTTTAGTTGCATTAGCCAACACACATGCATCTTGCCATGTCATGAGCATGCATCATATTGTTGCATTTGTTTGTTAATGATTGTATCGCCGGTATTCCCTGTGTTAGGTCCTGCTCCCGAGGATACCGCTGCGTATCCAGTTGAAGAGCAGTACCCGACAACTACCTTGTCAGGCAAGCAATCATTGATCATTCCGATACAAACCCAATCTTCTCGCTCCTGCTCTCTTTTACTGCATTAAGGCAACAGCGTGTGAACTGCTACTTGCTGCGGTAGTTGAACCCTATTCCCTTGCATGACCTGTCATTGCCACAGTAAATAGTTGAAACCCACTAGCATGTGTAGGAGTTGATTGAGCCATGTGATGTGTCATCCACCATGCTATTTACTTATGTTGCCTGCTATGCTTAGAGTTATGTCTGGTCTGGTTCATCTGGGTGATGGATCAGAGTGAAATGATCTTACCGATAAAGAGAAGGAAGTGTGGAATACGCTTGGTAAAGGTATCGATGAAAGGCCATGTAGGAGTACGTGGTGGGTTGTTTCATTGGAACCGTACATAGGACCCGAGATCTGTATGTGTGGTTCAAGTTGCAGTTACTACCATGCATTGGGCCCGAAACCAATGGACCCTCTTGACTTATTAATTACCCTCGATTTCTGTCCAGGAGTTGCAACTAGTTTCTGGTGTTTATAGCTTACTGGAAGTCGTGCACAACGCTGACCCTCGGGGTGGGTTGTGATGCGACAGGTGCGTGGCACGGTGTACCGATTGCCCGTTTGGTGACTCGGGAACCCTGTACACATCGTTTGGGGCCGTGAGCGACACCCCGGCCGGATCTCCCCACGGATGGAACCCAAATAGGCGATAAACCTGGACGAGAGACTTGAGTAGTTAGTCAGGTCGTGGCCGACACCCTCGCTGGGCTTCCGCTTGAAGGTTGCCGAGTACACGCCGAGTAAACGGCGATAAGCGGTGGAAGCGTGTGTGAAGAGGTACACCCCTGCAGGGTTATCAAACTATTCGAATAGCCATTGTTCGCGGTACGAACTACTTGGTTACTCTTACAGTTCATAGACAAGTTGATGGATACTACTAAAAGCCTCAAGATAAGCGTGAGTGCCGTGGATGGCCCTTCCGTAGGATGACGGAAGAGGATCCTCGGTAGTGTATTGATGTCGTGAGTAGAGGACTCGTGTTCGTAACAACATCTTGCAAATTGTTGAGAGTTGTAGTATAGGTTAGCCAAGGTCAAAGCTGGCATTCTGCTATAAACTCCACTACCCCCTTGATAATGTTGCATGTATGATAGGTTCTGTGGTAAGACTTGCTGAGTACCTTCGTACTCATGTTTGCTTAATAACTGTTGCAGAGGAGAACCCTGCCCCTGCTGATGGGTTCTACATAGACGCTGACGTCGACGAGTAGCTTGAAACCCAGACGGTGATCTGGAGCTTGTGAAGGGCCTTGTAGATAGCCAGGCTACACCAAGCCTGTTTTATTTTCTAAGTTGTCTGTACTCAGACATGTAGCTTCCGCTTGTGCTTGTATGACTGTATGACTTGAGTGTTGGGTCATGTGACCCCTACCTGTATGAATATGTTATGTATGGCTCTTGGAGCCTTTTAAATAAGTACTTTGAGTCATAGAGTTCTGTTGTGATGCAATGTTGTATTTGCACATATTGAGCATATTGCGTGTATGATTGAAATGCTTGGTATGTGTGGGATCCGACACCTAGTTGTTTTCCTTTGGTAGCCTATCTTACAGGGAAATGCCTCCTAGTGATTCCAATGAGCCTTGGTAGCTTGCTACTGCTCGGAACACGTAGGCTGGCCGGCATGTGTCCTTCTTCGTTCCTGTGTCTGTCCCTTAGGGGAAATGTCACGCGTTGTTCCTTTAAGTCCATGTAGCTTGCTACGACTTGGGTTCATACGTTGATGACCGACACGTTCATTGCTGGGTCATGGATGCCTGTCTCTGTAATTTAGTGCCACTTTTGGTTTATAACTAGCCATGTCGGCCCGGGTTCTCTGTCATATGGATGCTAGCGACACTGTCATATACGTGTGCCAAAATGCGCAAATGGTCCCGGGCCAGGTAAGGTCGCACCCATGGGGTTATCGTGCGTGAGGCCGCAAAGTGATATGACGTGTTACAGCTAGATCGGTGTGACTTAGGATCGGGGTCCTGACAGCGTTGGCATCAGAGCTGGACTGCCTGTAGGTTTCTCAAGCCAAACTGGTCGATGTTGAGTCTAGAAAAAATTCTTAGTTATATGTAGGGGAATTGATTGTGGAAGGGAACATAAGGCTCTTTTTACTCCTTTACCTTATGCCCTTCTGATCTGAGTCTGTCTATTCTTTCTACGGGGATTTAGGACTAGGCCTCTTATCCTTACTAGGTTCACGTGTTACTAATCCGTAGACTCTTAGGATTGTTGGTTTCAAGCCTCAGTTCAGTTTCTATCCCTTGAGTATGATGATTGTTGAACCGGAACCTTGATATTGATTGTTGAGTGGCTATGCTATCATTTGTATGATGTCTCAAATCTTTGTTTGAGCATTTACAGTTGTTATGCTGCCCGATTTCTTCCAGAAACACTAATGCCTTTGCATTATTCCGTGTTTCAGATGTCTGGCCGCATCCCTCACCAAGTGGTTCGTTTGACTCGGTGCATTAATGTGCCCGGTCACACGGCCATGCTAGTCCGTGTGATGACTGAGACCGGTTATCGCTGGTATCCTGAATACACCGTGGAGGAACAGTATCGGGATTTTAATCAAAGTCAGTATTTTTGCACAGTCCGGATATACCCCTCATATCCCGGAGCTAATGATCCCATCCATTGGTCTTATGGACTCGGGATTACCATCGAGATGGCAGTGCAGGATGCCGCTTATTCGATGATGACCATTCTCCGTGCTAGGCATGCCCTGTTGCTGAACACTGAGTTCTGTTACATGCCAGCCTCACTCCCCGGAGAGGAAGGCTACTACACTTGTCTGTATACTGATGCTGCTCATGAAGAGCCACTGCTTCAGACTACTGTTCAGATGTTGGAGGATAGGGACCGTGAGGTCCGTGCCCTCCGAATGGAGCTGTATAACACTCGAGCCGCTCACTGGACTACTTTGACACGGCTTGCACCTGCTGTGCACGCCGGATACCTAGACATGCGGGATTTGTACCCCGTGCGGACTCGTCTGCCTGATCGCATGGATTGGCGTGACGTTGGGGGTATTACACCTCCACGTGGGCGTCGGTTACCACCAGCATCGGGACCGAGACCACACCCATGCCCCTATGGTCCTCAGCCTTCGAGTGCTCGCGAGTTCCAAGATCCGTCTGTACCACTTCCAGGCTACGGTGGTAATCTTTACGAGGATTACTACGCGAATGTCTGAGCTAGTCCGTGGTAGTAGTAGTATTGTAGTAGTTGTATTTCCACAGTCCTGCGCGTCTTGTGGAATATGACTTAGTGTGTACTGAGTTCCGGAGGTGTAGTTAAATAATGTATAGGAGCTTGGAATGCCTCTGATGGGATGTATCGTCTTTCACCGCAGTTGTACTTTAGCCTTGGCTTGTACTAAACTTTGTATGGTGTGTATGACCACTGGTGTATATATAGCAGTTCCTATATTACCATGTCGTACGGATGAACATCTCTGCATTCTGTGTCATCCATTACATTTTGCACTTCTATGTCAAATTTTTGCCATCCTTGTCTAAACCGTTGTTTTGTTTTCCTAGGATGGTCAACACTCGCAACACTCCTGCTGCTCAGGACCAGGGTGAGGCTAGTGGGGCTAGAGATGGAAATCTGCCCCAGCCACCCTCTTTGGCGGAAGTTATGCTTGAAGCAAAACGGAACAAGAGAGAGACTAACCGTCTGCTGGAACGCATAGAGCAAAACACTGGGTTCCGTCAGAGGAATGACGTGGTGTCAATCCACGATTTTATCAAGATGTGTTCACCAAAGTTCCATCACTCCACTGAACCTCTGGATGCTGATGACTGGCTACGTAGTATCACCCACAAGCTACACTCTGCCCGTGTGGCCGAGGCTGACAAGGTTATCTACACCGCTTACCATCTCGAGGGCCCTGCCAGTCTTTGGTGGGAAAACTTTGAAGCTATGCGTCCTGCTGGCCAAGTCACTACTTGGGTTGAGTTCAGTGAGGCATTCCGTGAACATCACATTCCGGAAGGTCTCATGGATCGCAAGCGGGAGGAACTCTGTAGTTTCACACAGGGCCGTTTAACTGTGGATGGCTATAGTCGTGAGTTTGGTAATCTGGCACGCTATGCACCTGAGGAAGTATCCACCGATGCCAAGAAACAGGCGAGGTTCTGCAAGGGACTCAGCCCTGAACATCGTCGAGATCTACGTCTGCACGAGTGCACCTCCTTCCAGAAGTTGGTTAACAAGGCTATCAGTGCTGAGACAGGCCAGACCGACCTCGAGGCCACCCGCAAGCATACTCGAGACTTTGGTTCCTCCTCCGGCTCTGGCTCTCACAAGTGCCGTGTGTGGGTTCCCAACACTGCTCTGCCACCCAAGTATACACCGAGGCCATCCTATGAGGCGCCTCGCCCAACTCAACAGTTTGCACCTGCTAAGACCTATGGAGGTCCACCCTCCAACTTTGCTCCACGCACCACCACTGTGACATGTTTCAAGTGTGGAGAACCGGGACACTACATGCATGATTGTCCCCAGAACCAGCCAGGAAAACCCGTTGGCCGTGGTAAGCCAACCGGCAAGGTGAACTATGTCAAGCCAATCCCCACTGCACGTGGTCATGTCAACTATGTTTCTGCCGAAGAAGCTTATGAGGATCCTAACGTCGTCCTTGGTACGCTTCTCGTAAACTGCCATCCGGCATCTGTTCTTTTCGATACTGGAGCATCCCATTCGTTCATATCTGAGAGCTATGCTCGATTGCACAACATGACTTTTTGTGACATGCCTACTTCCATGGTTATTCAAACTCCTGGATCAAAGTGGCAAACCTCTAGGGTAAGCCATGGAAATGCAATCCTTGTCGATAGACTTGTTTTCCTTGCTTCTTTAATCGCTCTCAAGTCCTCGGACATAAATATCATTTTGGGTATGGATTGGATGACAACCCATTACGCCAAAATTGTTTGCTTTACTAGGACCGTTCAACTTACACACCCATCCGGCAAGATAGTCAATGTCTTGACCCGAATGGCTGAACGTCAGCTCTATTCTCTTAATGCCAGCCCTCTAAAAGAACTCGAAGATATCCCGGTAGTCCGTGACTTTCCGGATGTTTTCCTAGAATAACTGCCAGGAGTTCCACCTGACAGAGATGTCGAGTTCGTGATAGATCTTATTCCTGGAACTGTCCCAATCTCTTGGAGACCCTATAAGATGGCACCACTAGAATTAGCTGAGCTAAAGAAACAACTCGATGAGTCCTTGCAAAAGGGTTTCATCCGTCCTAGTTCTTCCCCTTGGGCTTGCCCCGTCCTCTTCGTCAAGAAGAAGGATGGAACGGAGCGGATGGTTGTAGATTACCAACCTGTCAATCTGGTCACCATAAAGAATAAGTATCCGCTCCCCAGGATCAACGACCTGTATGATCAGCTCGCTGGATCCTCAGTCTTCTCTAAGATGGATTTGAGGTTGGGCTATCATCAAATCAAAATCAAGAATGGGGACATTCCTAAAATGGCTTTTGTTACTCGTTATGGCCAATATGAGTACACCGTCATGTCCTTCGGATTAACCAATGCCCCAGCTACCTTTTCTCGGTTAATGAACTCTATATTCATGGAGTATTTGGATAAATTCGTCGTGGTATACCTCGATGATATACTCATTTTCTCCAAGAACAAGGAAGATCATGCCGAGCATTTAAGGCTGGTATTGACAAAACTTCGAGAGCACCGCCTTTATGCCAAATTCTCTAAATGTGAATTTTGGTTGCTAGAAGTAACCTATCTAAGTCATGTGATCTCTGGCAAGGGTATTGCTGTCAATCCCGAGCGAGTTCAAGCCGTCCTTGATTGGACTCCTCCTGAATCGGTCAAGCAAGTTAGGAGTTTTCTTGGCTTAGCGATCTATTGCCGACGTTTCGTCGAGAATTTCTCCAAGGTTGATAAACCTCTAACCGAACTCCTCAAGAAAGATAAAAAGTTTGAGTGGACCCCACAGTGCGAGTCCAGTTTTCAGGAACTGAAAAGACGCCTGACATCTGCACCTGTACTGGTACCACCAGACTTTTCCAAGGATTTTATAATCTATTGCGACGCCTCGCGACAAGGACGAGGTTGCATTCTCATGCAAGATCGTCAAGTGATTGCATACGCATCTCGACAGTTGCGTCCACACGAGGATAACTATCCTACTGATGATCTAGAGCTTGCAGCTGTTGTCCATGCACTCAAAACATGGCGACATTACCTCCTTGGAAATCGCTGTGAAATCTTCACTGATCACCAAAGTTTGAAGTATATCTTCACCCAACCGGATTTGAATCTCAGGCAAAGACGTTGGGTTGAGTTGCTCACCGACTACGACTTAGGAATCACTTACACTCCTGGAAAGGCCAATGTCATGGCTGATGCACTAAGTCGTAAGTCATATTGTAACAATTTAATGTTACAACAAAGTCAACCACTTCTCCACGAGGAATTTCGTAAGCTTAACCTTCACATTGTTCCTCGAGGATTCCTCTCCACCTTGGTGGCGAAACCTACCCTTATGGATCAGGTCATCCAAGCACAGAAGGTTGATCCCGGAATTTCCCATATTAAGAGGAACATCAAGAAAGGAGTTGCAGGATGTTTCTCAATTGATGATCAAGGAGTCGTATTCTTTAGCAACCGTTTGGTGGTTCCTAAAGTACGAAACCTAAGACGTTTGATTCTCAAGGAGGCTCATGAATCTCCTCTCAGGATTCATCCTGGTAGTACCAAAATGTATCAAGACCTACGTCAAAGATTCTGGTGGACTAGGATGAAGAGAGAAATCGCTCAGTTCATTGCTAACTGCGACGTTTGTCGTCGAGTCAAAGCAGAGCATCAACGGCCTGCAGGCACCCTTCAACCTCTAGCTATTCCTGAATGGAAATGGGATAAAGTCGGTATGGACTTCATCACCGGGTTTCCCAGGTCCAGGAAAGGGAATAATGCTATCTTCGTCGTTATCGACCGCCTCTCTAAAGTAGCTCATTTCTTGCCTATTCGGGAGAGTATTACCGCTAGCCAGCTAGCAGACTTATATATCTCTCGAATAGTATCACTTCATGGTGTACCGTTGGAGATCAACTCAGACCGTGGAAGTCTTTTCACTTCCCGATTTTGGGAAAGTTTCCAGAATGCTATGGGAACTCATCTCTCTTTCAGTACTGCCTTCCATCCGCAGTCAAGTGGTCAAGTGGAACGAGTCAATCAAATTCTGGAAGACATGCTTCGAGCCTCTGTCATCTCGTTCGGTATGGAATGGGAGAAATGCATTCCATTTGCCGAATTCGCTTATAACAATAGTTATCAAGCCAGCTTGGGCAAAGCTCCTTTCGAAGTTCTATATGGACGAAGGTGTCGAACACCTCTTAACTGGTCAGAGACCGGGGAAAGACAATTCTTTGGCACAGATATGATCCAGGAAGCAGAGGAGCAAGTTCGCATCGTTCGTGAGAGATTGAAAACAGCCCAGTCTCGCCAAAAGAGCCAATATGATAGTCATCATAGGGCTGTGACTTTTGAAGTCGACGATAAGGCTTACCTTCGGGTTACTCCTCTTAAGGGAACCCATCGTTTCGGTATCAAAGGCAAATTGGCCCCTCGTTTCATCGGTCCTTTTTGCATTCTTGCCAAACGAGGAGAAGTTGCCTACCAATTGGAACTACCTCCGCACCTCTCCAGAGTTCATGATGTTTTCCACGTTTCTCACCTCAGGCGTCGCTTCTCGGATCCTATCCGCGGAGTGGACCACGAGACGCTTGATCACCAAGACAATCTCACATATCGAGAATACCCCGTTCGTATTCTTGATCAAACCGAGCGCACCACTCGACGCCACAATATCAAGTTTCTCAAGGTTCAATGGTCACATCATTCCGAGAGTGAAGCTACTTGGGAAAAGGAGGATCGTCTTCGACTTGAGTACCCCACCCTCTTTCTGGAGGAACCTGAATCTCGGGACGCGATTCTTTTAAGTGGGGGTGAGTTGTCACATCCCTAGCTAGCACTTGCATTAGGACCTAACTAGAGTGTGCATCATGTTTACTTTCAAAGAAACCTGAAATGGGATTAACAGAAACCCCAGCACACCTCCCCTAACAACTAGGGTTTGCTAAAATATTTTCCAATGTACCCACAATGCCCTTCAAAATGTTCATCATTTCTGCCTTGGTCTTAAACCTCTGCCAAAAATGGTGCACAATTTTCTAGGACAATCTAGGGCTTTGGATTAAATCATATGGTATTTGAATTTGGGCATTTAAATGATATAAAATATTTTAAATGCTCAAATAATCATGAACTATAATGTTTCCTACTGTTCATATTTTATACAGTAGGTATGACAAGTGTCATGAGTTATAAAAATGTTTAGGCATTTTTATTAATTGAACAAAGCTGCAAAAGAAATAAAACAGAAAGAAGATAGGAAAAGAAAAATAGGAAGAACTCTTACCTGAGCCCACTTACCTGTTAGCCCAGCCGGCCCGGCCCACCAGGGGCATCTCCGTCTTCTTCGTCGCGCCAGCGCACGAAGCAGCTCGGTGGCGAGCGCCGCCGATGCGCCGGCCACAGCCTGCCTGGCTGGCTCCTCGGCCCTCTGGACGGACTAGAACGACGCCACGAAGCCCCCTCGACCGTTTCCCCCTCTTCCCCGTGTCTCTCCCCTCCTCTCTTCCCTCCGCCGAGCTCCCCAGAGCGAGCTCGTCGCCGACGACCGCTGACACCGCACTCTACGCCACCCCCTCGCCTCCCCGAAGCACCACTAGCTCCGCCGCATCGCCCCGAAGCTTCCCCACTGACGCACACGACGCCAGGAGCTCCGCAACGTCCTCCTCGCCGTCGTCTTCAACCTCCGGCACCGGAGATCGCCGCCGCCCGTACGCCGTCGTCCGACCGTCCCCGAGCTCACTTCGACGCCCTCTGCGACCGCTGTGAGCTCACGCTTCGAACCCCCCTCTCCACGGGCTCGTTTAGGCCTTGTAGCCGCCGCCCCCTTTGCTGACCGACGATCACCGCCGCCGGCCAACTCACCGCCGTGGCCATAGGCACCGTACCTCGTGGCTGAGCACGCCATTAGCTTCAGTAGGTCACCAGCAAGCTAAAGCGAGCTTTAGCTCCTCCTCCCGTGCACTACAACACAATCCCGACCAACTTCGTGTGAGCACCGCCGCTGACGAGCTCGTCGCCGTTGACTCCGGCGACCCCTTGTCCAACCAGTGGCACCGCTGGATGCGGTGCGTCACCAGGAGCACACCGAGCCCATCCGCGCGGCAAATGGATGCCGGAATAGGGATTCCGACGAGTCACCGCCATGCGAAATGGTCGCCGCCGGCCAAACTCCGGCGGGCTGACGTCGGCTGTTGTTTAGTAGCTAACAGTAATTAGTTTAACCACCACAGTCACTGACAGTGGGCCCCCTTGCTTAGTCAAACCCAGTCAACCCTGGTTATGACCGGAATTAGCCCCTGAGACACTGACATGAGGGACCCACCGGTCAGGTTTGACCTGGACTGGCCCTGTTGACTGGCTGACGTCAGCATGATGTCATGCTGATGCAGTAAAGGTTTTTTTGGGGATTTTTAGATTTAAAAATAATTCAGGAAAATCCAGAAAATACCCAAAACTTCTAAAAATCATATAAAATCAACCATAGCTCAGATGGAAAAGATTTATATATGAAAAATGATCAGAAAAATCCAATCTTTCTAATGGCACTGGTTTCATACATGTTTGAACAAGTTAACTTGTTGTATACATCAAAAACATGATAATGCACTTATTTAAATAATAGTTGGAACTTCAATTTGAATCCTTAATTCAAATAGGTTCAAACCCTTCTGGTTTTAGTTGCATTAGCCAACACACATGCATCTTGCAATGTCATGAGCATGCATCATATTGTTGCATTTGTTTGTTAATGATTGTATCGCCGGTATTCCCTGTGTTAGGTCCTGCTCCCGAGGATACCGCTGCGTATCCAGTTGAAGAGCAGTACCCGACAACTACCTTGTCAGGCAAGCAATCATTGATCATTCCGATACAAACCCAATCTTCTCGCTCCTGCTCTCTTTTACTGCATTAAGGCAACAGCGTGTGAACTGCTACTTGCTGCGGTAGTTGAACCCTATTCCCTTGCATGACCTGTCATTGCCACAGTAAATAGTTGAAACCCACTAGCATGTGTAGGAGTTGATTGAGCCATGTGATGCGTGATCCACCATGCTATTTACTTATGTTGCCTGCTATGCTTAGAGTTGTGTCTGGTCTGGTTCATCTGGGTGATGGATCAGAGTGAAATGATCTTACCGATAAAGAGAAGGAAGTGTGGAATACGCTTGGTAAAGGTATCGATGAAAGGCCATGTAGGAGTACGTGGTGGGTTGTTTCATTGGAACCGTACATAGGACCCGAGATCTGTATGTGTGGTTCAAGTTGCAGTTACTACCATGCATTGGGCCCGAAACCAATGGACCCTCTCGACTTATTAATTACCCTCGATTTCTGTCGAGGAGTTGCAACTAGTTTCTGGTGTTTATAGCTTACTGGAGGTCGTGCACAACGCTGACCCTCGGGGTGGGTTGTGATGTGACAGGTACGTGGCACGGTGTACCGATTGCCCGTTTGGTGACTCGGGAACCCTGTACACATCGTTTGGGGCCGTGAGCGACACCCCGGCCAGATCTCCCCACGGATGGAACCCAAATAGGCGATAAACCTGGACGAGAGACTTGAGTAGTTAGTCAGGTCATGGCCGACACCCTCGCTGGGCTTCTGCTTGAAGGTTGCCGAGTACACGCCGAGTAAACGGTGATAAGCGGTGGAAGCGTGTGTGAAGAGGTACACCCCTGCAGGGTTATCAAACTTTTCGAATAGCCGTTGTTCGCGGTACGAACTACTTGGTTACTCTTACAATTCATAGACAAGTTGATGGATACTACTAAAAGCCTCAAGATAAGCGTGAGTGCCGTGGATGGCCCTTCCGTAGGATGACGGAAGAGGATCCTCGGTAGTGTATTGATGTGGTGAGTAGAGGACTCGTGTTCGTAACAACATCTTGCAATCTGTTGAGAGTTGTAGTATAGGTTAGCCAAGGTCAAAGCTGGCATTCTGCTATAAACTCCACTACCCCCTTGATAATGTTGCATGTATGATAGGTTCTGTGGTAAGACTTGCTGAGTACCTTTGTACTCATGTTTGCTTAATAACTGTTGCAGAGGAGAACCCTGCCCCTGCTGATGGGTTCTACATAGACGTTGACGTCGACGAGTAGCTTGAAACGCAGACGGTGATCTGGAGCTTGTGAAGGGCCTTGTAGATAGCCAGGCTACACCAAGCCTGTTTTATTTTCTAAGTTGTCTGTACTCAGACATGTAGCTTCCGCTTGTGCTTGTATGACTGTATGACTTGAGTGTTGGGTCATGTGACCCCTACCTGTATGAATATGTTATGTATGGCTCTTGGAGCCTTTTAAATAAGTACTTTGAGTCATAGAGTTCTGTTGTGATGCAATGTTGTATTTGCACATATTGAGCATATTGCGTGTATGATTGAAATGCTTGGTATGTGTGGGATCCGACACCTAGTTGTTTTCCTTTGGTAGCCTATCTTACAGGGAAATGCCTCCTAGTGATTCCAATGAGCCTTGGTAGCTTGCTACTGCTCGGAACACGTAGGCTGGCCGGCATGTGTCCTTCTTCGTTCCCGTGTCTGTCCCTTAGGGGAAATGTCACGCGTTGTTCCTTTAAGTCCATGTAGCTTGCTACGACTTGGGTTCATACGTTGATGACCGACATGTTCGTTGCTGGGTCATGGATGCCTGTCTCTGTAATTTAGTGCCACTTTTGGTTTATAACTAGCCATGTCGGCCCGGGTTCTCTGTCATATGGATGCTAGCGACACTGTCATATACGTGTGCCAAAATGCGCAAACGGTCCCGGGCCAGGTAAGGTGGCACCCGTGGGGTTACCGTGCGTGAGGCCGCAAAGTGATATGACGTGTTACAGCTAGATCGGTGTGACTTAGGATCGGGGTCCTGACACTCTTACTTATCGAAAGGACTATGATAGATCCCCTACACTTGTGGGTCATCACCCACCTTGAGCGTCCTGGAGCGGATGCTGTAGCAGTGGTACCACCGCAACACCTGATGGTACCTCGCTGTTCAGAGCAAGGCTTGGCAACGACGCTCCTCCCCCAGCACAAGGACCATCCCCCGCGAGGCATCCTGGCATGCCTCCAAAACGCCAAGACCCGCGCAGAGTGATGCCTGACCTCACGGGGGAGAACCACTTCAGCTCCGTAGACAAGGAAGAATGGAGTCCTGCCCGTCGGCTTGGTCATGGTGGTGTGGATGGACAAGAGCACAGACTGGAGCTCATCGAGCCAGCCCTGGTGTGGCACCCCGACTCGGAGAAAACCGGAACGCCCCGTATTCCAGCCCAGAGATCGAGATGAATTCTTCTGGAATACGACACTTCTTAGTATAGAACAAACCAGCTTTCTATTACAACACGAATATGATTACAAGGGTTCCGATATTACAATGAATAACATTGGCACGGCGACACTATGCCAACATGGTTGCTCTATACAAGCAGCATGACAACTCGAAGCAGCGGAGTAACTACTGGCAGCGGAACAACGAACGGCGATGATGGACTCCAATCCGTAGGGACTCTGGCTGGAATGTTTATCCTAGCTCGCGAACATGGGAACAACACCAAAGAAGCAAGCAATCCATGCACGACCTGCAAGCTGGCATGACACGCCAGGTCAGTACATTCAATGTACTTGCAAGCTCACAATAAACTAAAAGCATTCAAGACAAAGAACAGCATGGCAATTACAGGTTAAACAGGAATTATCATAAAATCATCAGGGTAACATAGCATGAACAACATGAACATAATACAGCTAGACAATATGAGCATGGCCTAAACATATAAATCTGATGATAGTAGCATGCAACATGATGACACTACATGCACCATTTATTTTGTTCGGGTTACCTCGTAACCATCACATGCATCAATTACCAACCTCGGACATTATACAATCATCTCAGGATCAAATCAAGCTGGGTATAAACAATACCATAGTAATCATCAAATGACCACAATGAGCTTGATCTTTACCCAAGATTCTCGCACAACATCACGAATATCAAACAACTCGGTATCCTTGATACCACGGTGATTATTCCGGCAATCACAGCCATGACCAACACTTGGTTTCAAACGGTGATCTTTCCGGCAATCACAACCATCTTATCACCATCGAACCGAGGTTGTTATTAAGCACATTATTATTATTACTGTTGACTCATAGTGTGACCAACTACGAACTGGGCCCTTATCCGCGGGCGCGGCTATCGATAGATTTAATATACACTCTGTAGAGGTAGAGCACTGTACCCACACTACGGAACCCATGGCCTCGTTCTCCCATTCGGGTGGACCAACGGCGTTCCGACAAAACCGATCTACTGTCATGACACTCTCCCGGCCACTCCAACTCACGCCCCTTTGGCTATTCCTGGGTGGCTCCGTGTCTACCAAAGACACAACGACCACCGTCATGGCCAAACATAAACGGTCCCAAACGGGGACCCGGATCCAAAACAACAACAACGAGCACACAAGGTTATGTCTGCTTACCCGGCCAAGGTACCGCATGCCCATAACCTTCCCTCTTTGGAGGCCCCGGCGAGAGGTATGACAATACACCCAGTTAGGACCTTCCCATAAAGGTAAACGTGGTTGCACTGGTCAGTCCGATATGGTGGCACCATGACTCAGCCAACAGTTGTTCAAGTTCAATTTAATCTATTTAAACTTGAATGCAAATATCCTGAGTCATGATAAAATACATTATGCAATTACAATGCATGAGCATGAATATCAACATAATTATGAGAGAATACATAACTATCCACCATATCAACAATAAATCATAAGCATGGCATACTGACTAGCATGAACATCATAAGTACATACTTCTCCGAAACATAGCATGACTATTAACATCAACAATAAATATCATGCAAGAACATATCAACAATATCCACATGCAAGCATTTAACTAACTGGATGCAAAGGAACATGCATAAGAAAGGTACTCGGGATAGACGGCAGTCATGCCCCGAAGACCATCACCAAAATCAACATGCACTACTAGCAAGCATAAACATATGAAAGGAATACTAGCAACTAGCATGGCGCGATAAACAGGCGCATAGCAACATAGCAAGAAAATAAACAAATAACCCCGAAGCATTACTGAAAACAACGATAATCACATTTTAAACAAGATTTTTTTTAATAAATATTCAAGTTGAAAACCATGGCTACTGCTTGACTATCATGCAAGTGGGTATTGTGGCTTGCCTGGGGTGACGGAGACTCCAGGAAGAAGTGCGGAACGATCGCGGAAAGAATCGCCGGAAACAGTTCTCTCTCGGAGGGGGCTGTTTATAGCAAGGGCAAAATGGTCATTTTCAGAATGTCAACTCATAGTGAAAATGATAACAACAGCACGGGCTCGACGAGACGAAGACGTGGGTTTTGGAATCACCAAATTTGGAGTTACGGTTGAAAAGTTATGAAGGGTTGAACACCAGGGACCAATCGGTGAAAGTTTCTGCTACAAACAAGTCCCTGAGTGGATAAGACAGAAGCGCGGATTTAGGAATACACTTTCTGGATAGGAAAGCGCACTTTAGGCTGAAGTAGAACAAAAATACGCTTTGAGAAATAGAAGACGTATTTCAAGAAAACGTCTCCACTTAAAATAGATGGGCCCGGGGTGGGAGAGACTTACAGGAGGGACCGACGGGCAGGGAGGCGATCGGTCGTCTTCTTCCTCACGCCGCTTCGCCTCACGTGAAGCAGAGCAGCCACAGAGGGGAGAAGCGGCTAAGGGGCCGGCCAGTTGTGGCCACTCCCGGCCAAGGCGAAGCCACCGTCGGGTGCAGCGGGTCCTGGCGCACCCGTGTACGTGCAGCAGGAGTGCCGGGGTGGCCTGGAAGGGTGGCGACGGGAGGAGGACGGGGAGGCAGAGGCGAGCCGCGGCGATGGGGCCGGCCGGCTCTGGCTGTCTCCGGATGAACGAAGGGCACCGGAGGACTCAGGGCAGTGCACTGGCTCCGTTCAGAGGCTCCGCTGGCGTCGGGATGGAGTGGAGAGGAGGGGAGGGACGATGCCATGGAGGTACAGAGAGTTTTGGGTGGCTGAGGTGCTTGGCGATGCAGGCAACTCCGGCGAGGGGCAAGGGGTTGGGGCTGCTGAGTGAAACGAGAGGAACACACTGGACATCTCGGGAGGGTGAGAGGAGGCTTGGTTTGGCCGGAACTAGGCCGAGGCCGAGGCGGCCATGGCGGTCACCGACGACAAGAGGATGAACCCGAGGCTCTGGTGGTCGAGGAGGATCGAGGAGGTGCTGGTGAGGTGTGGGAGGAGTCGAGGGTTCTTTAAATAGGCGCGGAGGAGTCTCTAGATGACCACAAGAGAGCTTGAACAGGGCGTTAATGGTGGTCAGAGGCGGTTCATGGCAGTGGCACTATTGTGACGGCGCGCTACCGGCGAGCCGCGACGAGGCAGTGATGCAGGGAGGTACAGGCGAGTACGGGCTAGCTCCAGGACATGGTTTGAGGCCGAGACGAGGAGGGAGGCGACGACCACAGTGGCCCGACCGTTCCAGAGTGCGCGCTATGCATGACGTAGGTGTGGTCACCACGTGCACTGGTGCAAGCGGCAAGCTATGGTGTGGCCAGGCATGTCTAGTAGGATGACCTTAGAGCCCTTAGTAAGAATGGAGAAAGAAATTGATCCAGGGGCAAAAAAGAGATTTGCAGATGGCTCCATGGTAAAACAACAGGTAGGTGTTTGTAACTTCCTGTGGTAAAACCAGCTAGGTAACTTGGTAAAAAGTTTGTCTGGCGATGATCTTACACTATGATGATATAGATCACCAAAAACCAGACTAAGAAGAGGAGTTTAGATTAGGGTTGCTGTAGAAAGTGCCAAACTGCCAGATTTGGGGATGATGATGTTGCACTCACACACATAAGTGTCATGATCAAAAATATGGTGTAGTGGAATTATTTGACCATATGGAGATAATGTAAAAAGATCATGCCATTTGGAGTTACCAAAGTGGCACTTGCTTCACAACACTCCATTCGGGATAGAATCTTGGAGAATTTACTCAGGGTAAATGGATAACTGGATTGATTCAAAAGTTGGTGGAGTGAGTAGAGGTAGATGTAAATTGGCAGCTCAAATTAAGCAAGGTAAAATAGGGTTGCATCACAAAGTGAAAATTTGACCGAAAACCAAGATTTGGAGCTGAGCTCACATAGATGATCTCCATGAGCTATAATTTGGTGGAGATGCATGATTTGGTCAAATGAAGGATGTGCCCAAGTTTCATCTCACTTGCAAATGCCTAGAATATACTTCCTTTACAAAGTTCCTTTCTGGACAGAAACTTTGGAAAATCACTTGAAAATAATTACTAGGAAAATGAATATGAAAATTGGCACAGGGCAATGATATGAACATAAAAAGATGTCCACCAAGTTTGAGGGCAATTGGGCAAAGATAAATAGCACTTGCTTGACAAAGTGCCATTTAGGGCAGAATAGGAAAATGATTTTTGGAGGATTATTTTTGAACATGGCAATGAAATGTTTTGCCATATTTGATCAAGATATGACCCAAACAATTTTTGACAATTACATGGGAATTTTTAAAATGACAGAGATATAGGTTGCTTCACAACCTAGGGCAAAAAGAATTATTCCTTTAATAGAAAAGGAATATTCCTTGGAAAAGAAATATTGGGTTGGGTCAAGGATGGAAATGACAGGGTCTAGGGATAGATATGAGGATGACAAGACACTCTGGAAAGAAAGAAGAGGTCAGCTTCTTCAGTTTCCAGACCACATAGCCACGGGAAAAGAAAACTCACGCAAAAAATCTCAGAAAATCCAAAGAAAAAGAAAGGGCCAAAAATCAGGCTGTGACACCTAGCCGCAAGCCTCGAGCTTCTTCTGGAAGGTCCTTGCCTTGAGGCCTCTTAGCACCTCAGTGTTGCCGCGCTTGGCCTGACTATTGCTTAGTGGGTGTCCTACTGAAGCATAGCAAATCTGCATTCCAAGGTTAGCACTATAGGTTTTGAAGAGAATGTTGGTGAATTGCAAGCCATTATAGGTGATGATGCGATTCAGAACCTCGAAACAGCTCACGAGGCCCTTGACAAACCTGACTGTCGAGCCGGTAGGGATGGTGCCGACGTCCTCTACCTCCGCCCACTTGGTGAATTTGTCGATGGCAACATAGAGGTAGCGGTAGCCCCCAGGCGCTCGGGGAATGGGCCCAGGATGTCCAGCCCCCATACCGCAAAGGGCTAGGATAGCGGGATGGTCTGGAGGCCCTGTGCGGGCTGGTGGATCTGCTTTGCATGGAATTGACAGGCTTCACAAGACCTTATCAGTTCGGTGGCGTCATTAAGTGTTGTGGGCCAGGAGAATCCGATGCGGAACGCCTTGCCCACGAGGGTGCATGACGGGGATTGATGCCCAAAGTCCCCGCCATGTATGTCGGCGAACAGCTCGCACCCCCACTCCTTGGAGATGCATCGTAGAGAGACATCGTTTGGCCGTCTTCAGTAGAACGCTCCATCCTAAATGCAGTACGCGGTGGCATGTCGAACCACATGCTTTGCGTCTTCTTCTTTCTCCGACAGGGTTCCTTGGAGCCGGTACGGCTTGAACTACTCAGTCCAGCACCCCTCCCGAGGCTCCAGTGCGAGGAGTAGGCGGGCGTAAGTGTTCTGGGAACGGGGGTACCCAGACTTGCCTTCCTGTGGCCAAACCTCGTCAGCGACTACTCAAGACCCTCGGGAGGGGCCAAGCCTCGCGAGGCGGACGACACAAGACCTCCCCTGGGGCAGCCTCGTTAGGCTGGCTCCCGAGGAGCGGTGATATCAAGGCCAGGGGTTCCTCGCGAGGTCCTCGTGACGTGAGCCATGACGACCAAGGCCAGGCGGGCGCCAGTGGGCGCAGGGTGCCAGTTTCCTCTTTGGTGGTAAAATGGAGGCGCAAGGGAGTAGTCCCGAGGCGTCATGCAAAGGTTTCCATATCGGTGCAACGAGACCAACACCAGCAGAACGGCAGGGCGGAGGTCATCGTGGAGCCCACGGCGACGCCACCACCAGTGCCTTTGGCAGGCGAAGACCACCTTTTGTCACGGTAGCTTGTACTAGTTGTCCCCATTCAAATTTGGCCGTTGTGGGATCCCTTCCCGCTCAATATTTGGGAAGAGGACCCGGGCCTCTATAAATATGACTAGCCACCACCATACAGGGATCATCTCATCTTGAGCCGACCCAACCTAGAGGGCATCTGATCAAGAGCCAACCATACACACAGCAAGCTCATCCGAGCACAGGAACACCTCTCCTCAAGAGGCCGTTCCTCCCTTGTATTAGTTATTCCCCAGCCTATAAGGCTATACACCACACCACACTGGATTAGGGTGTAACACCACAACGGTGGCCCAAACCAGTATGAACCTTTGTGTCCCTTGTTCTTCGGGTCTGATGAGCTAAGCCTAGGAATTGCCGGAACCGAAGACTTTCGTGCGCACCCCAGTGTTTGAACCACAAGGGTTTTGTCGGAACCGAAGATCGAACATTTGGCGCGCCAGGTAGGGGTGTGCCGAAACTTCCCTTCCGTCGATCCGCGCTCCGTCGTCCCACCGGTTCCATGGCCGATGCTCGCAGAGCCTGTGCTGAGCGGCGGGCTGCCCTTGCCGCCTGGGTTGAACACATAGCTCCTGCCAGCGCACCGCCCCGCCGTTCTCCATCACCTGCTGCCAACGCCGCCACCGGCCCGCCGCGACACGAGCAGCAGGCCTCGTCCCCGCATCTCTCCGTGTGGCGAGACGGACGTACCGCGACCCCGTCACTGCCCCCGGTGGCCTCGTGGTCCCATGCTCGTCGCAGACCCGTGGACGTGCAGGCTGCATTGCTCATAGCGCGCGAGCTCCTGCGCTACTGCACCGTCGACGATTTCTATGTGGAATGGCTCGACCGCATCACCGAGTTCGTCAGCGCCACTGGGGGCTCTCCCAAGCCGTCCCTCTCGCTACCTCGTCCGCCTCCCCATGCATGCGACACGGCCCATAAAGCTCCTCTGCTACCTCCGCGTCAAGGCGTCGTACAAGATCCAAGGCAAGTGGCCCTGCGGCGGGATCATCCACGCGCGGCGCAGGTGCACGAAGAAGGGAGCTGCCAGGAGATCCAGCGGCCCCGCGGAGGAGTGCGAGCGCTCCCACCGCCACCGCATCGAGTGTCACACCCTGATTTTCATGCCACATTGCTTAAGCTTATTATCATGTTAAAAATGTGGATTTACAAAAACTTTTGTGTGTTTTTGACCTTGCTTGATTTGACTTTTGTCTGCTGTTTGCTAGTGCTCTAAAAATCAAATAAATCCTCCAACTCTTATACTTCATCTCCTTGACCCAAAACCTTTTCCCAATGATCATGCCATGTGTATAGACCAGTATAGAATTTTCAGATAAAAATATTTTGGCCAAATAGTATTTTCTAGAATTAGTTTTCCAAAAACCCCTGAATTGAGGTTTGCACTACAAGTACCTTATTTAGGGTGTGAAAAATCTTTCAAAAAGTATATTTGAAACCTATTAGGTATAGGACTCCCAGAAACCCCAAAGGTATAATTTTAAAAGTTAATTTTATATTTTATTTAAAAGCTTTTTCTTTAGGCCATAAATGGTCTTTAATAGGGAAAAATTATTTAACTATTTCAAAAATATTTGCCAAAATTCAGGGAGACTCATGGGACATATATTGTCCATATATAAGAGTTTCAGCACATGGTCATGTTCAAAATATTGGGCAAATCCTTCCAAAACCTTTCTGGATATTTCAAGCTTTTAAAATATTTACAAAGGTAATATTCTCCAAAAATTCCAGGGAAATTCTATCATGTCAAATATGACATATTTGATGATCTTGCAAAGCCTCATGCCTTGAAGATCAAGGAAACATCATCTAATCCCCTCAAAACCATTTCTGTCCATTTTAAAGTTTGAGCAACTTTACATTGCCAAACTTGTCCAAATGCTCTCAAACTTTGTGCACATGCTAAAATGATGTAATTATGCATCTATGCCAAATGGCACAAGTTTTGGAGAAGCATAACTTGGTCTAACTACCCCAAAACCACTTCTGTTCAAATTCAAATTTGAACAACTTTACATTGTCAACTTTTTACCTGGGGCCTCAAACTTTGTGGGCATGATCATAACCCCAAATGATGATACTACACCAAGTGGTGCATCAAGGGGAAATGATTAGCTTGACTCAAACAAGGTGAAACCATTTCTGTTGATTTCTAGGGTTCACCAAAGTTACATTGGCCACTTTGCCCAAATGTGCTCAAATTTGGTGTAGGGGCCTAATTATATGTGACATTTGATCCTGTTAAGTCCCATGCCAATTGGAAGTCATTTGTTTCCCAAAAACCTAATCAAACACCTTCTGCCATTTTTCTTAAACCAGTGTCTTGATCACTTTTACTTTTTCCCTTTACTTCAAATTCTTACCACAGCTTCTCCTGATCATCTTCTACCCCCTGTAACTTCTCTATGGCCTCAGCTCAATCATTGGAGGGGGTAAAACCCCAATTCACACTTCTGGACAGCAGTAAACTTCTTCTTCTTCACCTCCCTCCTCATTCCAGTGGCTTCCCTGAGCATCCAATGCCGCATGCCATTTCTTTACTACTCCATCTACCCTCTGGACACCGTTGGCCACGACCTGGACGCCAGGCCAAGTCAATGGCAGCCAAGAGCACGCTCTGAAGCACGCTACTGTGCTCTGGAGCACTACAGCCGCCCCCCAATCACCAGTCCCGACAGCCTTGGGCCTCCCCCTCGTGTCCCCCGAGGCTGCCTCGGCGTCCGGGACACGCCGGGCGGTCGGCCCCCTCCTCTCTCACCCCTGCTCGCACGGGCACCGGCCGACCCTGAACCCCAATGGGCGCGCTCACACGCGCAAGACCTCTGGCGCCTCCCCGCTCCTCCTCTCTCCTCCTCTAAGCGTGGACCAGCCCCACGAACGCCCTGGACATGCCCGCTGGTGCCCCTGTGGCCTGCAACGACAGCAAGGACCTCGCCGGCGCATGCGTCTTCGGTGGACCGGCGCTCACCTATAAATAGGCCGCCCCCGAGCCCCCTCGCGGCTCCGTTGGCCCCCTCCCCCTCTAGTGCACCTCCCCGACAGGCCAAATGCCCTCCCTGTGCCCTATGGCCTCCTCCCTGGCCGAAATAGAGCCGCAGGCCGCTGCCTAAATGCGGGCACGTCAGGCCCTTTCTCCTCCTCCCAGCCACCCCAACGCCTCCTCCTCACCACCACCAACTCACCCAGGCTCCAGTTTCTCTTTCCCCGCCTCTTCCTCGCTGTGCCTAACCACACCGACGGTCGCCTCCGCGGCCATCCAAGCCGTCGCCGTTTCAGCCCTCCCCGGCGTGCGTGAAGTACGTGGTTGGGTGCGGCATGTTCTCCTGAGCACGCCGGTAGGCGGAGCGTCGCCGGAGAAGGCCCGAGTCGACGGGGCCACGCCAGCGAGCGCTCGGCCGCGCCTCCCCTGCCTCGTCTCTGTCCGCGCGGGAGGAAGAAGAGCCTGCTGCTGGGGGGCCGCGCGTCAGCGACCCAGTGGGCGGGCCCCTCCGTTTAAGTGGAGGCGGGGCGGCTGGAAGACGCCTCCCCAGCGCGAAGGCGTACCCCCGCGAAGGTGCCTCCGACGTCACGCCCCCTCCTGTGCACACAGCCGAACTGATGGGCCGGCCCAGTTGCTGTGCAGCTATTCTTCGCCCTGCGCGCAAGGGTATAAGCCCTTTTCTCTTTTCCTTTTCTTTTTGTGTGAACTTCAAAAAATGCTTAAATAATTCATTTGAACTCCGAATTGCATGATTCAAATTTCCTATGGCTCCATAAATCATGCTCTATCACATGGTGCAACATGCACAGTATTCCAGAGACTTTTCCTACACTAATATTTATCAAATAC
Organism: Secale cereale; assembly: GCA_902687465.1. Taxonomy (NCBI): domain Eukaryota; kingdom Viridiplantae; phylum Streptophyta; class Magnoliopsida; order Poales; family Poaceae; genus Secale; species Secale cereale. The sequence goes on along the minus strand of LR738715.1, from coordinate 487,182,486 downwards.
CCATATTCCATTTTCTGTGATGAACTTTAGAAAATCACAGAGAGCTCAATTTTGATCCAAATGCAGTGATTCGAATTCCTAGATGCTTGTCATATCCAAACTTAGTTTTGGAACATTTTTATTAATACTTTCTGTACCCCACCAAATATTGAGCCATTTCTTCATATTTATCAGCTTTGCAAAATCCTAGGAAATTCATTTGAATTCCAAATCCAGTGAAACCAACTCCTAGATGCTTCTAAAATCATGACTTGATGATGGGTGCCTTGGCTCATCATTCAAGAAAATATTTCTCTACACTTCTTTCAAATCCATAAACCCCTTGATTCTAGCACATTGGAATGTTCCAAATCACCCATTGATCCAATACCTATGAAACCACCTTGGTCATTTCTAATATGACCAGAGGTATCCTAGAAAAGTCCAACTCCTATTTTTAGAGCACTTTTATTTTTGCTTTGATTGTGTTGCTTATTATGATTGTTTCCATCGTTAGTTGACGAAATAAACAGAATACTCGGAGATGGACCAGAAGGTTTGAAGACTCGGGAGAATAAGGCAAGCAGCCCTTTGACCATGTTCAAGAAACCATTTTATGCCTGTCTCAAAGAACCATATTATCAATGCATCGGAATCATGTTGAGGTGGAGACCACTTTGGTTGCTACCTTTGTTACTTACTGTTGAAACTTGCATCAGACATAACCCTACCTGCCTATGAGGGTTATGTGGGTGGGAGTAGATAGATGTATGCTATAGTAGTTGGCTACGCAAAATGGGTCGGGGTTATGCATTAAGTGAAACAAGTGTGGTCTGACATACTTGCAAATGACCCAGTGGGTGCCACTAATGCCCCTGGGGGATGATGAGAAACTAGGGCACTACTTGGTGAAGAAGTAGTGTGCCGAGGCTTGATGAGAGTGTTGTTTACAGAGATGGATTAGATTTATGTGTGACTACCGTCCCAACCAAACATGCGCAACCACTCTACCCTTATATGGGAAAGGGCATTATTGATTACCTAGGTTGATACTAGCATGGTGCCCACATTACTAGTGACGGGGGTGACATGAGGTCGCTCTCGGGACGGGGTCGCGCTTGGATAGGCGGCCATGATTGTCTTTACAGGGCACCGGACACACCGTTGGTACCCCGTGCTTGTGGTATGTGATGAATACGGAGCGAGGCTCCAAAAATCTTGAGATGTGAAATGTGGGGCACGGGGCTGTTACCAATCGAGTGGACTCCATATTAGTGTCGCCTAGGGAAAGATAGTGATCGGGTGCTTACCCCGGGTACTTGAGGTACTGCGGGTCGTGGATGTCACGGAAGTTCCTCGGATCTTGTGGGTAAAGTGTGCAACCTCTGCAGAGTGTCAAACTATTCGAATAGCCGTGTCCGCGGTCAAGGACAGTTGGGTGGTGCTACGTAGACTATGTCCATAAGTTTCTGGAAAACAACACGGTATGGTGGTTCTGTTGATGTGATTGTGAGAAAGTTACAATGAGCTTGAGCATGAGTTGATTACAACTATTTCTCGGTAATAATGTCTGTGACCTCCTGATACTTGTTGCAGACACATGCATGTCCATGTTATATGTTGATCATACTTGCATATGAAAAACTAGCTTTCCGCAAAACCGCCAACTTAGCAGTAGAGCCTTGCATAATTATTCTGTCATTACACTTGGGTTGCTTGCGAGTACATTCAATGTACTCATTGGCTTGCCACTGGTTATTTTATTGGCCAGGCATGAGAGAACAGGTTATGATGAAGGTTTCATGGTGACGAGCATGCGAGCTAGGACGCTTCCCATTCAGAATGCCGGTAGGGTTAAGGCAGATGGCATGGGTCCAAGTTGATGTTGAAGATTTCCGCTGCGATGTTATACTCAAGTCTTGACCATTATGGTCCTATTTGTGTAATACGGTATGTATGGATGTAAGACTCTTGTTATTCAGCTTCTGTGTGTTCAGTGAGCATTGGTCTCTGGGATCACTGTACACGTGCATTTGGTGATCACGACTTATGAGTCGGGGTCCCCACAGAGCTGGTATCAGAGCCATCCTGACTGTAGGAAGCCTTAGTTAGCATGGTCGTTAGTTAGGGTAAAACTATTTTCAAAACTATCTATACTTCTCTTCCCCTCTTAGTTTTTCGAAAACTAGGCTATACTTGATCTCTTCCCTTCAAAACCTTGGTCACTAGAACCCTTATGCCCCTGACCACTGGATTTTCTGTAATCCTTGTGGAGTGCACCTTGCCAAACACTCACCCACCTCTTCTGAACGCAAGATTGACGACACCACGACAAGATGATACCAACAGAAATTAGCTCCTCGGTGGATGAGGACATGAAGACCCAGAAGATGGGGGACACCCCTGACAAGAGCCCCCAAGATGGTGCAACTTTGGCCTATGATAACTAGGGTATAGGTTATGCAAAATCATGATATGCATCCCTAATAGAGTAATCCTGTCACTACCGTTGTTGTATCGGCAACCACCGGTGGATGAGAACCTCGCCATTTGGTCCTCGGGAGCAGGAAAACGGTTCTCTTCGTCCCCCGCTCTTGGTGTCGATGTTTTCATCAACGAAATCGACATGTTGGACCTCTATTATGCCTTGTTATTGTCATTGCATATGGATTGCCTACCTGGTACCCTCGACGCCCTAAAGGCACAAGGGAGCATCAAGATTAAGAAGACCAGGGAAGACCAAGTCAACACCAGCTACAAGGAGGCACCTTCACCACCTTACCTCATCAGGCGAGAAGTTGTTGAAGATTCTTTAGGCTAAACCTGGATCGTTCATCAAGCAACTACAAGGGGCATAGCGACACCTGAGGAAGCTCAGAAGACTGCATGAGGCACTAGTCACGACACTGAGTCCGAGAACCCCTAGGGTAGGATGAGTCGTGTACCCCCTATGCGCAGTCGAGTCTGTATGATGGTTCGAATAGAACCGTGATTGTGTGTTGTTCGCTTTTATTTGTTTGTGTTTTGATATAAGTCGCACTTTTGCCCCAGGCAACAAGTGCATGGCTATATCACCTTCCTTGCCTTGTTTCTTTTGTTTCGGCCTTTTCACACCTGTTTGTTGCACCTGCACTATAGAACCCCCTTTTAGCATTTCCCTCCTCTACGCTGCTTTTTCCCTCTATTCCCTCTCTCCCCAACCGGAGACCCGCAAGACAAGACACACCAAGGATTCTACCTCGGCAACCAACTGGCACTGAAGACTTCTGCTACAACCTCCATGGCCAAGTGTAACCCCGTAGAGTTATGTTTAACCCTCCAGACCAGTAACCCCCTCTCCTAGACCCTTTGAGACTTCACGAGACACTCCAGCTCGAATCCTTAACCAAGTGCTTGACCCATAGAATTGCGAGAGAACCTGTTAAGCCTATATAACCTTGCACAACACTGGGTTCGTAAAGGAGCTAGTGGACACAGTGAGTGAGCACATTTTCATCCTAATATAGCACAAGAACTGACGATGCCATAGATAGACCAGTTCGAGGATATTGGACAGATGACGTGGTGGCTTTATATCAGTGACTACGAGGAATTATCTGAGACCTTGGTGATTGTGAGGTTTTCATATTGGTGGGATCATGACTTTGGGGAAGCAGGTAGGAGTACCCGTTGGACATGAGATTTGGATTTATGTAGGTGATTCTGGTTGGTATAAATGCTGGAGATGTCTGCATGGTTCGTAGTAAAATTGGATTTAGGCCTATGATCCTGATTATGATATCATGCTTCTCGGTGGACAATAGCCTAGGAGATTGGATTATTTGTCGGAGTTTATTTAGGGATCTATATAATCATGACCTTGGAGTTTACTTGACCCGGATGATGAGAATTTGGTGGACATACTATCGTGATGTATAGTCCTTCCAAGTATTTGGGTAATATAGGGACTTGAGATCTTGTGGAACACCGCAGACATCAGATTTGTAGAATTGTTGGATTACGAGGTGATTGATGGAAATTACCGGGCTATTGAAGGTGATCTATAGGAAGGAAACAAAATCTTGGAGTGGCATATGATGTGTTTCCTTAGATTGGTGATGCATTATCTTGAGCCTTGCAAGAATAGGTTGGGTGCTTGGGGTGTGGAGTTTAATTTGAGCCTAGCAGCATGTATGACCTACCCATGGATTTTAGGGGTAGACATACATATGGATTTGTGGATCGTAGACTAGTGCAATTTTGTTAGACCGTCTCTTGAGAATCATGAGGATATGTATGGCATGAGTGGTGATTGAAGCTGGTCTATGCTTTTCGTTCGGAGTACTTGATTGAGCTATTGGCATCTCAGAACCCGTGCTTAAGGATAAGATGATAAACGTTCACTCACTCACTAGAATCCTTGAAACCCTTAAGCCCCACCAAGCCATAACCTGGTCAGATTCCGACCACGGGCCTTCGCTCTAAGTCGGGAAGGCCTCTGCAAATACTCAACCGAGACCACCACCAATACCCCAGCCTACCTTGTGTACCCCCATAGACCTCATGGAGTAATTGGACAAGTAGGGTAACATCATTATTTGATGGCCTACTTGTCTGCCTGAAGACAAAGAAGAGACGGACAGCTGGATAGAAGACAATTGAAGACCGCCCAGTCAAGAAGGAAGATCTACACCGACCACCGTCATCAAAAGTAAACTTCCGCGTCGAAGACCGGGCGTATCTGCAAACCACCCCTCTCAAAGGAACCAAGAATTTCCGTGTCGAAGGAACACTCACACCAAGATGTATCAAGACTTGAAGGCACGATTCTGGTGGCACGAGATGAAAAGAGAGATTGCAACCTATGTTGCAAAGTGTGATGTGTGCCAAAAGGTCAAGGCTGAATATCAGCGACCCGCTGGATTGCTTCAACCACTCAAGGTTCCTGAGTGGAAGTGGGATAAAGTCGGAATGGACTTCGTCACTGGATTACCAAGGTCGGATAGAGGACATGACTCTATTTGGGCCATAGTCGATCATTTGACCAAGGTGGTCCATTCCATTCCTGTCAAGACCACTTATGATGGCAACCGGCTGGCAGCTCTCTACATCGACCGAATCGTAAGTCTTCACAGCGTTTCCAAGGAGATTGTGTCAGATAGAGGAACACAGTTCACCTCAAGGTTCTGGAAGAAGTTCCAAGAAGCCTTGGGAACCAAGTTGTCTTTCAGCACGGCTTTCCACCCATAGACCGGAGGTCAGACTGAACGAGTCAATCAGATTCTCGAAGACTTGCTCCGAGCCTGTGTCTTGGCATATGGATCCAAGTGGGAGGATTGTCTCCCTTTTTGCCAAGTTCTCCTATAACAACAGTTACCAGTCGAGCCTTCAGATGCCACCATTTGAGGTGTTGTACGGACGCAGATGTCGCACACCCCTCAACTGGTCAGAGACTGGAGAAGGGCTAGTCTTTGGACCGGATATTCTCCGCGCAGCACAAGAGAAAGTCCAACTAGCCAGAGAGCATTTGAAGGAAACCAAGTCAAGGCAAAAGAGCTATGCTGACACTCACCGTCGGGACATGAGTTTCCATGCCGGGGACCGTGTGTACCTGCGGGTAACTCCTCTGAAGGGAACCAAGCGTTTCCACGTCAAGGGGAAGCTCGCACCAAGGTTCATTGGACCCTTGAGATCACTGCACGATGAGGAGAAGTGGCTTACCAGTTGGAACTACCACCCGAGCTATCCGGTGTGCACAATGTATTCTGTATTCCATGTGTCACAACTCCGGTAATGTCTCCATGTTCCGGACAAGCCTAATCTCTACAAGGATGTTGATCACCAAGCCATTGATCTGCAGCCTGATTTGACCTACCGCGAGAAGCCATCCGTATTCTGGACGAAGCAGAACGACGGACGCGAAGCCGTACCATCAAGTACTTCAAGGTCCAGTGGAGCACCACCCGTAAGCAGAACCGACAAGAAGAAGTGAAGACTACCCCGTATCCAAGACCCCGCCTTTCTTTCCACGCCTAGTCTGGGAATCTCGGGGACGAGATTCTTGTAAGGGGGGTAGGTCTGTCACACCCTGATTTTCATGCCACATTGCTTAAGCTTATTATCATGTTAAAAATGTGGATTTACAAAAACTTTTGTGTGTTTTTGACCTTGCTTGATTTGACTTTTGTCTGCTGTTTGCTAGTGCTCCAAAAAATCAAATAAATCCTCCAACTCTTATACTTCATCTCCTTGACCCAAAACCTTTTCCCAATGATCATGCCATGTGTATAGACCAGTATAGAATTTTCTTATAAAAATATTTTGGCCAAATAGTATTTTCTAGAGTTAGTTTTCCAAAAACCCCTGAATTGAGGTTTGCACTACAAGTACCTTATTTAGGGTGTGAAAAATCTTTCAAAAAGTATATTTGAATCCTATTAGGTATAGGACTCCTAGAAACCCCAAAGGTATAATTTTAAAAGTTATTTTTATATTTTATTTAAAAGCTTTTTCTTAAGGCCAGAAATGGTCTTTAATAGGGAAAAATTATTTAACTATTTCAAAAATATTTGCCAAAATTCAGGGAGACTCATGGGACATATATTGTCCATATATAAGAGTTTCAGCACATGGTCATGTTCAAAATATTGGGCAAATCCTTCCAAAACCCTTTCTGGATATTTCAAGCTTTTGAAATATTTACATAGGGAATATTCTCCAAAAATTCCAGGGAAATTCTATCATGTCAAATATGACATATTTGATGATCTTGCAAACCCTCATGCCTTGAAGATCAAGGAAACATCATCTAATCCCCTCAAAACCATTTCTGTCCATTTTAAAGTTTGAGCAACTTTACATTGCCAAACTTGTCCAAATGCTCTCAAGCTTGGTGCACATGCTAAAATGATGTAATTATGCATCGATGCCAAATGGCACAAGTTTTGGAGAAGCATAACTTGGTCTAACTGCCCCAAAACCACTTCTGTTCAAATTCAAGTTTGAACAACTTTACATTGTCAACTTTTTACCTGGGGCCTCAAACTTTGTGGCCATGATCATAACCCCAAATGATGATACTACACCAAGTGGTGCATCAAGGGGAAATGATTAGCTTGACTCAAACAAGGTGAAACCATTTCTGTTGATTTCTAGGGTTCACCAAAGTTACATTGGCCACTTTGCCCAAATGAGCTCAAATTTGGTGTAGGGGCCTAATTATATGTGACATTTGATCCTGTTAAGTCCCATGCCAATTGGAAGTCATTTGTTTCCCCGAAACCTTATCAAACACCTTCTGCCATTTTTCTTAAACCAGTGTCTTGATCACTTTTACTTTTTCCCTTTACTTCAAATTCTTACCACAGCTTCTCCTGATCATCTTCTACCCCCAGTAACTTCTCTATGGCCTCAGCTCAATCATTGGAGGGGGTAAAACCCCAATTCACACTTCTGGACAGCAGTAAACTTCTTCTTCTTCACCTCCCTCCTCATTCCAGTGGCTTCCCTGAGCATCCAAGGCCACATGCCATTTCTTTACTACTCTCTCTACCCTCTGGACACCGTTGGACACGCCCTGGACGCCAGGCCATGCCAATGGCAGCCAAAAGCACGCTCTGGAGCGCGCTACAGTGCTCTGGAGCACTGTAGCCGCCCCCCAATCACCAGTCTCGACAGCCTTGGGGCTCCCCCTCGTGTCCCCCGAGGCTGCCTCGGCGTCCGGGACACGCCGGGCGGTCGGCCCCCTCCTCTCTCCTCCTCTCTCACCCCTACTCGCACGCGCACCGGCCGACCCTGAACCCCAATGGGCGCGCTCACACGCGCAAGACCTCTGGCGCCTCCCCGCTCCTCCTCTCTCCTCCTCTAAGCGTGGACCAGCCCCACGAACGCCCTGGACATGCCTGCTGGTGCCCCTGTGGCCTGCAACGATAGCAAGGACCTTGCCGGCGCATGCGTCTTCGGTGGACCGGCGCTCACCTATAAATTGGCCGCCCCCGAGCCCCCTCGCAGCTCCGTTGGCCCCTCTCCCTCTAGTGCACCTCCCCGACAGGCCAAATGCCCTCCCCGTGCCCTACGGCCTCCTCCCTGGCCGGAGCAGAGCCGCCGGCCGCTGCCTAAATCCGGGCACCTCAGGCCCTTTCTCCTCCTCCCAGCCACCCCAACGCCTCCTCCTCAGCACCGCCAACTCACCCAGGCTCTAGTTTCTCCTTCTCCCGCCTCTTCCTCGATGTGCCTAACCACACCGACGGTCGCCTCCGTGGCCATCCAAGCCGTCGCCGTTGCAGCCCTCCCCGGCGTGCGTGACGTATGTGGTTGGGTGCGGCATGTTCTCCTGAGCACGCCGGTAGGCGGAGCGTCGCCGGAGAAGGCCCGATTCGACGGGGCCACGCCGAAGAGCGCTCGGCCGCGCCTCCCCAGCCTTGCCTCTGTACGCGCGGGAGGAAGAAGAGCCTGCCGCTGGGGGCCCGCGCGTCAGCGACCCAGTGGGTGGGCCCCTCCGTTTAAGTGGAGGCGGTGCGGCTGGAAGACGTTTCCCCAGCGCGAAGGCGTACCCCCGCGAAGGCGCCTCCGACGTCACGCCCCCTCCTGTGCACACGGTCGAACTGATGGGCCGGCCCAGTTGCTGTGCAGCTATTCTTCGCCCTGCGCGCAAGGGTATAAGCCCTTTTCTCTTTTCCTTTTCTTTTTCTGTGAACTTCAAAAATGCTTAAATAATTCATTTGAACTCCAAATTGCATGATTCAAATTTCCTATGGCTCCATAAATCATGCTCTATCACATGGTGCAACATGCACAGTATTCCAGAGACTTTTCCTACACTAATATTTATCAAATACCCATATTCCATTTTCTGTGATGAACTTTAGAAAATCACAGAGAGCTCAATTTTGATCCAAATGCAGTGATTCAAATTCCTAGATGCTTGTCATATCCAAACTTAGTTTTGGAACATTTTTATTAATACTTTCTGTACCCCACCAAATATTGAGCCATTTCTTCATATTTATCAGCTTTGCAAAATCCTAGGAAATTCATTTGAATTCCAAATCCAGTGAAACCAACTCCTAGATGCTTCTAAAATCATGCCTTGTTGATGGGTGCCTTGGCTCATCATTCAAGAAAATATTTCTGTACACTTCTTTCAAATACATAAACCCCTTGATTCTATCACATTGGAATGTTCCAAATCACCCATTGATCCAATACCTATGAAACCACCTTGGTCATTTCTAATATGACCAGAGGTATCCTAGAAAAGTCCAACTCCTATTTTTAGAGCACTTTTATTTTTGCTTTGATTGTGTTGCTTATTATGATTGTTTCCATCGTTAGTTGACGAAATAAACGAAATACTCGGAGATGGACCAGAAGGTTTGAAGACTCGGGAGAATAAGGCAAGCAGCCCTTTGACCATGTTGAAGAAACCTTTTTATGCCTGTCTCATAGCACCATATTATCAATGCATCGGAATCATGTTGAGGTGGAGACCACTTTGGTTGCTACCTTTGTTACTTACTGTTGAAACTTGCATCAGACATAACCCTACCTTCCTATGAGGGTTATGTGGCTGGGAGTAGATAGATGTATGCTATAGTAGTTGGCTACGCAAAATGGGTCGGGGTTATGCATTGAGTGAAACAAGTGTGGTCTGACATACTTGCAAATGACCCAGTGGGTGCCACTATTCCCCCTGGGGGATGATGAGAAACTAGGGCACTACTTGGTGAAGAAGTAGTCTGCCGAGGCTTGATGAGAGTGTTGTTTACAGAGCTGGATTAGATTTATGTGTGACTACCGTCCCAACCAAACATGCGCAACCACTCTACCCTTATATGGGAAAGGGCATTATTGATTACCTAGGTCAATACTAGCATGGTGCCCGCATTACTAGTGACGGGGGTGACATGAGGTCACTCTCGGGACGGGGTCGCGCTTGGATAGGCGGCCATGACAGTCTTTACAGGGCACCTGACACACCGTTGGTACCCCGTGCTTGTGGTATGTGATGAATACGGAGCGAGGCTCCAAAAATCTTGAGATGTGAAATGTGGGGAACGGAGCTGTTACCAATCGAGTGGACTCCATATTAGTGTCGCCTAGGGAAAGATAGTGATCGGGTGCTTACCCCGGGTACTTGAGGTACTACGGGTCGTGGATGTCACGGAAGTTCCCCGGATCTTGTGGGTAAAGTGTGCAACCTCTGCAGAGTGTCAAACTATTCGAATAGCCGTGTCCGCGTTCAAGGACAGTTGGGTGGTGCTACGTAGACTATGTCCATAAGTTTCTGGAAAACAACACGGTATGGTGGTTCTGTTGATGTGATTGTGAGAAAGTTACAATGAGCTTGAGCATGAGTTGATTACAACTATTTCTCGGTAATAATGTCTGTGACCTCCTGATACTTGTTGCAGACACATGCATGTCCATGTTATATGTTGATCATACTTGCATATGAAAAACTAGCTTTCCGCAAAACCGCCAACTTAGCAGTAGAGCCTTGCATAATTTTTCTGTCATCACACTTGGGTTGGTTGCGAGTACATTCAATGTACTCATTGGCTTGCCACTGGTTATTTTATTGGCCAGGCATGAGAGAACAGGTTATGATGAAGGTTTCATGGTGACGAGCATGCGAGCTAGGACGCTTCCTAGTCAGAATGCCTGTAGGGTTAAGGCAGATGGCATGGGTCCAAGTTGATGTTGAAGATTTCCGCTGCGATGTTATACTCAAGTCTTGACCATTATGGTCCTATTTGTGTAATACGGTATGTATGGATGTAAGACTCTTGTTATTCAGCTTCTGTGTGTTCAGTGAGCATTGATCTCTGGGATCACTGTACACGTGCATTCGGTGATCACGACTTATGAGTCGGGGTCCCCACATCGAGACCGTGCGCCCCCCGCCATGGTGGCGCACGGGGACCAAGACCAAGCTCCGCCTCCCCGACAAGCTCTGGTGTCGACAGCAGGCTGCAAGGCCCTCGCCCCCGAGCTGCGCAACGTCAACTGGCCTGGGAAGTTCAAGCCCAACCTGCCTCCACGCTACGACGGTACCCCCGACCCTGCGGAGTTCCAGCAGCTCTACGAGCTGAGTATCGAAGCATCTGACGGTACCGAGAAGATCATGGTGAACTGTTTCCCCATGGCTCTCAAAGACGGCGTGCGCTCGTGGCTCCAGAACCTGCCTCCGGGATTGATCTCCACCTGGAGCAAGATGCGCGAGCGGTTCATCGCCAACTTTCAGGGCACCCGCGATCGTCCTCCGGCCGCAGGTGACCTGCGGCGTATCAAGCAACAACCAGGAGAAACCCTACGGAAGTTCATCCAGCGCTTCAATAGTGTCCGCGTCAAGATCCCCAAGGTCACGGACGAGGCCGTCATTTCAGCATTCTCACATGGTGTCCGCGACGTCAAGATGAAGGAGGATCTCGCCATCCACGAAGATCTTTGCACGTCCCTTGAGTTGTTCAATGTCACACCTTGCATTTTGTAACATGTTATTTGCATCAATGAAGCATGAAAATTTGGACCAACAAATTTTTTTGGCATCATTTGGCTTTTATTTGGAATTGAGTTTTTCTTCATGTGTTCTTCATGTGCTCATTAAAGTCAACTATTACCTCTTGTAGAATTCATCTCCATACCCAAAACTTCTGCCCAATGATCATGCCAAGTGTTATATAGCAGTATAATATTTTCTTATAAAACTAATTTGGCCAAAATGTATTTTATAAATTTAGTATTCCAAAAACCCCTAAATTGAGGTTTGCACTGCAAATGCTTGATTTAGGGTGAGAAAATTATTTCAAAAAGTATATTTGAGACCTAGTAGTCATAGGACTCCCAGAAACCACAAAAGTATAATTTTAAAAGTTATTTTCCTATTTTATTTAAAAGCTTTTTCTTAAGGCCAAAAATGGTCTTTAATAGGGAAAAATTATTTAAGTATTTCAAAAATATTTGCCAAAATTCAGAGAGACTCATAGGACATATATTGTCCATATATAAGAGTTTCAACACTTGGTCATGTTCAAAATAATGGGCTAATCCCTCCAAAACCCTTTCTGGATATTTCAAGCTTGTGAAATATTTACAAATGAAATTTTCTCCAAAAATTCTAGGGAAATTCTATTATGTCATATATGACATATTTGATGATCTTGCAAAGCCCCATGACTTGGGAAGCAAGAAAACATCCTCAAAACCCTTCAAAACCATTGTGTCCATATTTGAAGTTTGAGCAACTTTATATTGCCAAACTTATCCAAATGCTCTCAAACTTGGTGCACATGCTAGAATGGCCTAATAAGGCATCTAGACCAAATAGCACAAGATTTGGAGAAAGGCAACTTGATCAGAATACCCCAAAACCCTTTCTGTTCAAATGCAAATTTGAACAACTTTACATTACCAACTTTTTACCTGGAGCTTCAAACTTTGTGGGCAAGATCAATACCCGAAATGATGAAGCTACACCAAGTGGTGCATCGAGGGGAGATGATTAGCTTGAATTAAACAAGATGAAGCCATTTCTGTTGATTTCTAGGGTTCACCAAAGTTACATTGGCTAGTTTCTTCAAATGAGCCCAAATTTGGTGAAACACCCTATTTCCATATGACATTCAATCCTGTTAAGTGTCATGACAAGTGGAGATCATTTGCTTGACTAGAACATGATCAAACACCTTCTGCCTTTTTACCAAAACCATCTTCTTGACCACTTTTACCATTTACTTTTGCCTCAGCTTTCTACCACAGCTTCATCTAGTTACATTCTACCCCCAGTAACTCCCCCATGTCCACAGCTCCATGATTGGGGGGTGAAAACCCTAATTCACCTTGCGGGACAGCCAAGTTCTACCTAGTTACCAGCTTCACCTCTCTCTCACTGCACCTCCAGAGCATCCAAGGCCACACCGTCGCCCTGGACCCCCCAGACACGGCGGACACGCCCAGAGGGCCAATGGCATGCCATGGCATGCAATTAGCACGCTCGAGAGCGCGCTACAGTGCGCACCCAGGACCCAGGACAAGGCCGCGGGATGCCACCAAGGAACCCAACTCCTCGCAACCCGCCTAACCATGGGAAGGGGCATGTGAATCACTTTACTACTGAAGAAGCCCAGGAAGACCCGGACGTCGTGCTGGGTACGTTCCTTGTCAACTCAGCACCTGCAACTGTCTTGTTTGATTCTGGAGCAATGCATTCATTTGTCACTCAAAGATTTGCATTAAAAAGTGGCATGACCCCTACACCCCTGAATAACCCCATGGTGGTACAAACCCCCGGAGCAGAGATGAGAGCCAAGATAGGCTGTAAAGGAGTCAGTATTACCATTAACGGTGTAGACTTCCTAGCAGACCTTATCATCCTAAGATCGCAAGGCTTGGATGTGATCCTAGGGATGGATTGGCTCAGTAAGCACCAAGGCTTATTAGACTATGCCAATCGGACTGTCACTGTGACCAATGACCAAGGAGTCGAAGTCAAGTTTGCTCCCTACTCCTCTTCCGCTCAAGCCGTTCAAGTCAACTGTCTATCTGAAGTTGGGCTAGAGCAAGTACCGGTGGTATGCGAGTATCCCGATGTCTTTCCAGATGATCTACCGGGAATGCCCCCTGACCGTGACATTGAGTTCATCATCGAGCTCGTGCCCGTCGCAGGACCCATCTATAAGAAGCCTTATAGAATGGGGACGGAAGAATTAGCCGAGTTGAAGAAGCAACTGGAAGAGCAGCTGAGGAAGGGATTTATCCGCCCAAGTGCCTCCCCTTGGGGATCACCTGTTCTGTTTGTGGCAAAGAGGGACGGTACCATCCGCTTATGCATTGACTATCGTTCCCTCAATGAAGTTACAATCAAGAACAAATATCCGCTTCCCAAGATTGAAGATCTGTTTGATCAGCTCAGCGGAGCCAAAGTATTCTCCAAGATCGACCTCAGATCTGGGTACTACCAGCTGAAGATCAGACCCCAAGATATTTTGAAGACGGCATTCGTAACCAGATATGGCCTGTACGAGTGTACGGTCATGTCCTTTGGGTTAACCAATGCCCCAGCTTACTTCATGTATCTCATGAATAAAGTCTTCATGGAATATTTGGACAAGTTTGTTGTTGTCTTCATCGATGACATTCTTGTCTTCTCGAAGACGGAGGAAGAACACGAGCAATATTTGAGGATGGTCCTAGACAAGCTTCGGGAGCACCAACTTTATGCCAAATTCAGCAAGTGTGAGTTCTGGCTGCATAAAGTTGGATTCTTAGGTCATGTCTTGACCGAAGAAGGATTGTCAGTTGATCCCGCGAAGATCGAAGCTGTGACCCAATGGCAATCTCCAACGACCGTCAAGGAAGTCAGAAGCTTCCTCGGACTTGCGGGCTATTACCGCAAATTCGTGGAAGGATTCTCTAGCATTGCCCGGCCGATGCCTCAGCTCCTTAAGAAGAACAAGAAGTTTGAGTGGACGCCAAAATACGAAGAGAGCTTCCAAGAGCTCAAGAAGAGGTTGACCACCGCCCCAGTTCTGGCAACACCTGATATTCACAAGGAGTTCGTGATATATTGCGATGCCTCTCGAACCGGACTGGGAAGCATTCTGATGCAAGAAGGCCGAGTCATAGCATACCTCTCCAGGCAGCTACGACCTCATGAAGAGAACTACGCTACTCACGATCTTGAGTTAGCGGCAGTGGTTCATGCCTTGAAGACATGGCGGCATTACCTCCTAGGGAAACGGAGTGAGATATACACAGACCACAAAAGTTTGAAGTACATTTTCACCCAAAAGGAATTGAACATGAGGCAGGGAAGATGGTTGGAACTCATCAAAGACTATGACCTCAGTGTTCAATATCACCCCGGGAAGGCTAACGTGGTGGCCGATGCCTTAAGCAGGAAGGCTTGCTCTTTGAATGCCATTATTCGAGAGAGGTAGCCAGCCTTGTTTAAGGAACTCGAACAATTCAGTCTGGAATTGGTCACCTCTGGATATCTGGATCATTTGGAACTCAAACCGACCCTGATGGACAAAGTCAAGAAGGCGCAAGATGGACACGCAAGCATCGAAGGCATCAAGAAGAAGATGAAGCTAGGCAAGGCCCGAGGATTCTCTGAAGACGAGAAGATGAAGCTAGGCAAGGCCCGATGATTCTCTGAAGACGAGCACGGGATTGTTTGGTACAAAGGCCGCATCTGCGTACCAAACAAGATAGAGCTGAAGAACCTGATCCTACAAGAAGCCCATGACGCTCCGTATTCCATCCACTCCGAAGGAACCAAGATGTATCAAGACTTGAAGGAAAGATTCTGGTGGCACGGGATGAAAAGAGAGATTGCAACCTATGTCGCAGAGTGTGATGTGTGCCAAAGGGTCAAGGCTGAGTATCAGCGACCCGCTGGATTGCTCCAACCACTCAAGGTTCCCGAGTGGAAGTGGGATAAAGTCGGAATGGACTTCATCACTGGATTACCAAGGTCAAATAGAGGACATGACTCCATCTGGGTCATAGTCAACCATTTGACCAAGGTGGCCCATTTCATTCCTGTCAAGACTACCTATTCAGGCAACCAGTTGGCAACTCTCTATATCAACCGAATCGTGAGCCTCCATGGTGTTCCACAAGAAATTGTGTCAGATCGAGGCACCCAGTTTACTTCAAGGTTCTGGAAAAGATTCCAAGAAGCCTTGGGAACCAAGTTGTCCTTCAGCACAACTTTCCACCCACAGACCGGAGGTCAGACGGAGCGAGTAAATCAAATTCTCGAAGACATGCTCCGAGCCTGTGTCTTGGCATATGGAGCCAAGTGGGAAGATTGTCTCCCTTTTGCCGAGTTCTCCTATAATAATAGTTACCAGTCGAGCCTTCAGATGGCACCATTTGAGGTGTTGTACGGACGCAGATGTCGCACACCCCTCAACTGGTGAGAGACTGGAGAAGGGCTAGTCTTTGGACCGGATATTCTCCACGAAGCAGAAGAGCAAGTCAAACTAGTCAGAGAGCGTTTGAAGGCAGCCAAGTCAAGGCAGAAGAGCTATGCTGATACTCGCCGTCGGGACATGAGTTTCCGTGTCGGAGACCATGTGTACCTGCGAGTAACCCCTCTAAAGGGAACCAAGCATTTCCACGTTAAGGGGAAACTTGCGCCAAGATTTATTGGCCCTTTCAAGATCATCGACCGACGAGGAGAAGTGGCTTACCAGTTGGAACTACCACCTGAGCTATCCGATGTGCACAACGTATTCCACGTGTCACAACTCCGTAAATTTCTCCAAGTTCCGAACAAGCCTGATCTCTACAAGGATGTTGATCACCAAGCCATCGATCTGCAGCCTGATTTGACCTACCGCGAGAAGCCCATTAGCATTCTGGATGAAGCAGAACGACGGACGCGAAGCCGTACCATCAAGTACTTCAAGGTCCAGTGGAGCAACCACACGGAAGCAGAAGCAACCTGGGAATGTGAAGACTATCTTAGATCCGAGTATCCCAACCTCTTTTAAGACCTAGTTTAGGAATCTCGAGGACGAGATTCTTGTAAGGGGGGTAGGTCTGTCACACCCTGCATTTTGTAACATGTTATTTGCATCAATGAAGCTTGAAAATTTGGACCAGCAATTTTTTTTGGCATCATTTGGCTTTTATTTGGAATTGAGTTTTTCTTCATGTGTTCTTCATGTGCTCATTAAAGTCAACTATTACCTCTTGTTGAATTAATCTCCATACCCAAAACTTCTGCCCAATGATCATGCCAAGTGTTATATAGCAGTATAGTATTTTCTTATAAAAATAATTTGGCCAAAATGTATTTTATAAATTTAGTATTCCAAAAACCCCTGAATTGAGGTTTGCACTGCAAATGCTTGATTTAGGGTGAGAAAATTATTTCAAAAAGTATATTTTAGACCTAGTAGTCATAGGACTCCTAGAAACCACAAAAGTATAATTTTAAAAGTTATTTTCCTATTTTATTAAAAGCTTTTTCTTAAGGCCAGAAATGGTCTTTAATAGGGAAAAATTATTTAAGTATTTCAAAAATATTTGCCAAAATTCAGAGAGACTCATAGGACATATATTGTCCATATATAAGAGTTTCAACACTTTGTCATGTTCAACATAATGGGCTAATCCCTCAAAAACCCTTTCTGGATATTTCAAGCTTTTGAAATATTTACAAAGGAAATATTCTCCAAAAATTCCAGGGAAATTCTATTATGTCATATATGACATATTTGATGATCTTGCCAAGCCCCATGACTTGGGAAGCAAGAAAACATCCTCAAAACCCTTCAAAACCATTCTGTCCATATTTGAAGTTTGAGCAACTTTACATTGCCAAACTTATCCAAATGCTTTCATACTTGGTGCACATGCTAGAATGGCCTAATAAGGCATGTAGACCAAATGGCACAAGATTTGGAGAAAGGCAACTGGATCAGAATACCCCAAAACCCTTTCTGTTCAAATGCAAATTTGAACAACTTTACATTACCAACTTTATACCTGGAGCTTCAAACTTTGTGGGCATGATCAATACCCCAAATGATGAAGCTAAACCAAGTGGTGCATCAAGGGGAGATGATTAGCTTGACTTAAACAAGATGAAGCCATTTCTGTTGATTTCTAGGGTTCACCAAAGTTACATTGGCTAGTTTCTTCAAATGAGCCCAAATTTGGTGAAACACCCTATTTCCATATGACATTGAATCCTGTTAAGTGTCATGGCAAGTGGAGATCATTTTCTTGACCAGAACATGATCAAAAACCTTCTGCCTTTTTACCAAAACCATCTTCTTGACCACTTTTACTATTTACTTTTGCCTCAGCTTTCTACCACAGCTTCATCTAGTTACATTCTACCCCAGTAACTCCCCCATGTCCACAGCTCCATGATTGGGGGGGGGGGGTGAATACCCTAATTCACCTTGCTGGACAGCCAAGTTCTACCTAGTTAGCTACTTCACCTCTCTCTCACTACAACTCCAGAGCATCCAAGGCCAGACCGGAGTTGTTTACGTCGCCCTGGACCCCCCCAGACATGGCGGATACGCCCAGAGGGCCAATGGCTTGCCATGGCATGCAATTAGCATGCTCCAGAGTGCGCTACAGTGCACACCCGCACTGTAGCTTCGCCCAATCCAGCGCAGCCGACCACCTCGAGCTCCCCCCTCGCGCCTACCAATGCTCCTCGACGTCTGCGACCTCCCCCGGCGCTGTCCCCCTCCTCCTCCGCCCTCCAGTGGCCGCCCTCGCACGCGCACCGACCGCCCGCAAGCAACACTCGTCGGCCTCACACGCGCGAGTCCTCTGGAGCCTTCCCCGCTCCTCCTCTCCCCTCTACTAGGCGTGCACCTCGTCCATGATCCTCCCCGACTCGAATGCGAGCGCCTGCACGGCCTCTGGCCTCGCCCGTGAGCTCGCCGGCGCACAGGTCCACGGGGCCCCGCCGTTCCCCTATAAATAGGGCCCCCGAGCCCCTCCACTCTGCACCAACAGCCTCCCCACGCTCTCAGTAGCACGCCAGCACCAACCACTCGTCCTTAGAGGGCCTTAGTGCTCGGGATCGACCGGAGCTCCGCCGCTTCGGGCGACCGGAGATCTCGCATTTCAGCCTCCGTCCGCCCCTACTCTTGCTCGATCTAGCACCACAGCACTCCACTGATGCATTCCCCTCTCTTTTCCCCCTCTGAAGCTGCCGGAATCGACCGGAGCAGCGACCTCCCGAAGCTCCTCCGCCGTCCCACCTCACCGCCAGCGAACCAGGCCTCTCCGACGAGCCGCACCACCACCACTACATCCGCGACTCGCTGCTGAGACCGTTCCTGCCCTCCGTTTGCCCCGCCGTGCCCGGAATCGCCGCCGGTGAGCTCGCCGTCGCTTTGGCCGTCAGGTTGAAGATGACAGGCCGGCCCCGCCTGTCATCCTCACCGCTCTTTCTCTCCCCTCGCAGCCATTGACCGCCGGGCCCCGCCTGTCAGGTTTGAAAACCTGGTGCGCGCGCGCTGGCTCCCCTGCGGTTGGGCTATTTGCCCTGGGCCGTGCACTGTGGCCATTTTGGCCCAGTGGCACAGGGCCATTTCTTTTTATTCTTTCTGTGATTAATTCAATTAATTTCACAGAAATAAATAATTGTCCAAATGAATTAATTCGAACTCCTAAAATCTTGTAAAATTCCAACCTATTTAATGGTGTCACTTTCACACATATCCATGAACCTTTTCTGTTCTGTTCAAATTTAAATTCAAATTTGAGCATTAAAACCTCTGTTCAAAAATCCTTAGATTCCATTCTGTAACTCCAAAACTCCAACTAAGAATTTTTGCCATCTTAGTTTTCCCTCTAGTATTTAACAAAAATAAGTTGACATTTTTCTGAGCACTTTGATTTTTCTGTTTTTATTGTGGCCTTATTTTCCCGTTGTTATTTTGCGACGTTTAGATACCGTATTTGACGAAGTTGCTGAAGAAGGAGAAGGAGAAGGATTTGAAGACTTTGAAGACCAAGACAATCCAGGCAAGCAGCCCTTTGACCACATGATGCATGCTTTACTCTTGATCTTGCTATGTGCTAGATGCAATGCATATGGTTAGTAGTGATGCTTAGAGATGCATGTGTGCCATTCATGGTTACATTCTTTTCAAAAAACCCGTCGGGTGCCATTCATGCCTGAGGGAGATGGTGAGATAGGTAACCACTTCATGACGAAGTGGTGTACCAAGACAAGTATGTGTGATGTTTTTCAAACGGATTGGTTTCAGTTGCGACCGTTATTCCAACCATACATGTGCAACCACTCTACCCCTTATGGGACGGGGCTTTATTGATTACTTAGGCCGATACTAGCATGGTGCCCGCATTACTAGTGACGGGAAGACTTGAGGTATTTTCCCGGGACGGGGTCGTGCTTGGATAGACGACCATGACTGTTTTCACAGGGCACCGGACACACCGTTGGTCCCTTCGGGTACGCGTGACATGGAAATTATGGAAAGTCCCGTGATCTATTGCTTGTACTCGAGGGCCGTGTACCAACGAGTGGACTCTATGTGTTAGGACCCCGATCCTAAGTCACACCGATCTAGCTGTAACACGTCATATCACTTTGCGGCCTCACGCACGGTATCCCCACGGGTGCCACCTTACCTGGCCCGGGACCGTTTGCGTATTTTGGCACACGTATATGACAGTGTCGCTAGCATCCATATGACAGAGAACCCGGGCCGACATGGCTAGTTATAAACCAAAAGTGGCACTAAATTACAGAGACCGGCATCCATGACCCAGCAACGAACGTGTCGGTCATCAACGTATGAACCCAAGTCGTAGCAAGCTACATGGACTTAAAGGAACAACACGTGACATTTCCCCTAAGGGATAGACACGGGAACGAAGAAGAACACATGCCGGCCAGCCTACGTGTTCCGAGCAGTAGCAAGCTACCAAGGCTCATTGGAAACACTAGGAGGCATTTCCCTGTAAGATAGGCTACCAAAGGAAAACAACTAGGTGTCGGATCCCACACATACCAAGCATTTCAATCATACACACAATATGCTCAATATGTGCAAATACAACATTGCATCACAACAAAACTCTATGACTCAAAGTACTTTATTTAGGAGGCTCCAAGAGCCATACATAACATACCCATACAGATAGGGGTCACATGACCCAACACTCAAGTCATACAGTCCTACAAGCACAAGCGGAAGCTACATGTCTGAGTACAGACAACTTAGAAAATAAAACAGGCTTGGTGTAGCCTAACTATCTACAAGGCCCTTTAGAAGCTCCAGATCTCCGTCTGGGTGACAAGCTACTAGTCGACGTCAACGTCTATGTAGAACCCATCAGTAGGGGCAGGGTTCTCCTCTGCAACAGTTATTAAGCAAACATGAGTACAAAGGTACTCAGCAAGTCTTACCACAGAACCTATCATACATGCAACATTATCAAAAGGGGTAGTGGAGTTCATAGCAGAAAGCCAGCTTTGACTCTTGGCTAACCTATACTACAACTCTCAACGGATTGCAAGATATTATCACGAACACGAGTCCTCTACTCACCACAACAATACACCACCGAGGATCCTCTTCCGTCATCCTACAGAAGGGCCATCCACGGCACTCACACTTATCTTGAGGCTTTTAGTAGTATCCATCAACTTGTCTATGAACTGTAAGAGTAATCAAGTAGTCCGTACCGCGAACAACGTCTATTCGAATAGATTGATAACCCTGCAGGGGTGTACTTCTTCACACACGCTTCCACCACTTATCGCCGATTACTCCACAGGTACTCGGCAACCTTCAAGCGGAAGCCCAGCGAGGGTGTCGGCCACGACCTGACTAACTACACAAGTCTCTCGTCCGTGTTTATCGCCTATTTCGGTTCCATCCGTAGGGAGATCCGGCCAAGGTGTCGCTCACGGCCCCAAACGATGTGTACAGGGTTCCCGAGTCACCAAACGGGCAACCGGTACACCGTGCCACGTACCTGTCGCATCACAACCCACCCCGAGGGTCAGCGCTGTGCACGACCACCAGTAAACTACAAACACCAGAAACTAGTTGCAACTCCTGGAAAGAGACCGAGGGTAATTAATAAGCCGAGAGGGTCCATTGGTTTCGGGCCCAATGCATGGTAGTAGCTGGAACTTGAACCACACATACAGATCTCGGGTCCTATGAACGGTTCCAATGAAACAACCCACCACGTACTCCTACATGGCCTTTCATAGATACCTTAACCAAACATGTTCCACATTCTTTCTCTTTATCGGTATGATTATTTCACTCTGTTCCATCACCCAGATGAACCAGAACTGACACAACTCTAAGCATAGCAGGCAACATAAACAAATAGCATGGTGGATCACACATCACATGGCTCAATCAACTCCTACACATGCTAGTGGGTTTCAACTATTTACTGTGGCAATGACAGGTCATGCAAGGGAATAGGGTTCAACTACCGCAGCAAGTAGCAGTTCACACGCTGTTGCCTTAATGCAGTAAAAGAGAGCAGGAGCGAGAAGATTGGGTTTGTATCAGAATGAACAATGATTGCTTGCCTGACAGAGTGGTTGTCGGGTACTGCTCTTCAGCTGGATACGCAGAAGTATCCTCGGGAGCTGGACCTAACACGGAGAATACCGGCGGTACAATCAATAGACAAACAAATGCAAAAATATGATGCATGCTCATGACATGGCAAGATGCATGTGTTTTGGCTAATGCAACTATAACCAGAAGGGTTTGAGCCTATTTGAATCAAAGATTCACATTGGAACTTTAGCTATTATTTAATTAAGTGCATTATCATGTTTTAATGTATACAGCAAGTTTAACTTGCTCAAACATGCATGAAACCAGTGCCATTGGAAAGATTGGATTTTTCTGATCAATTTTCATATAT
Organism: Secale cereale; assembly: GCA_902687465.1. NCBI lineage: Eukaryota > Viridiplantae > Streptophyta > Magnoliopsida > Poales > Poaceae > Secale > Secale cereale. The sequence continues at coordinate 487,160,109 of LR738715.1, read as the reverse complement.
AAATCTTTTCCATCTGAGCTACTGTTGAATTTATATGATTTTTTGAAGTTTAGGCATTTTCTGGAATTTCTTGAATTATTTTTAAATCTAAAAATCCCAGAAATCCTTTACCGCGTCAGCATGACATCATGCTGACGTCAGCCAGTCAACAGCGCGGCCTAGGTCAAACCTGACCAGTGGGACCCACTGGTCAGTGTCTCAGTTAGCTAATTAACTAATTAGAATTAAATTAACACTTAAACTAGGTTTGACTAGCAGGCAGGGCCCACATGTAAGTGACCCAGGGGGGTCAAACCCGTGGTCAAACAGGGCCAACTCGCCGGCGTTTAGCCGCCGGCGAGGCCAAACATGGCGGTGAGGTGCGGGTTTTGTGCTCCGGCTGCCAAAACGACGGCGGAGCACACCTACAGGTAGCTAGAAGCAAACCGCATCGAGTGGAGGTGGTGGCTAGCCTCGAGGTCGCCGGAGTCGACGTCGGCGACGAGTCCAGCGGCTGCCGTAGTTCGGGCGAAGTCGAAAACAACGGTGCGGTGCTCCTAGAGGTGCGTGGAGTGGTTCTACCGCATCTACACGGAACGACGAAGCTGAAGGGCACGGCGGCCGGACCATTGGATGGCCGGAGCCTCGTCGGCAACGAGCTCCGCGGCGGCGCGTGCAAGTGAGCTACGTGCAGTGCGTTTCAGTGTAGGAGAGAGCTAACGGAGAGGGGGAGGACGAAGCTGGGCTCATAGCGGTTGCAGCAGACGCCGGAGCGAGCTTGGGTGCGGTCGGAGCTGAGCGGGATGGCGAGGGGGATCTCCGCGGCCGGAGTTGGGGAAGAAGAGGTCGGGGGCGTCTCCAGGGCGGGCGAGCGCTCGGGGCTCAGCCTGCTCGATGTAGTCGAGGACGGCGGAGACGACGGACACGACGACAGGGCTCAGGGACGACGGTGGAAACGGCTACTACGACGGCGCGAGCACGGTGGCGTCGGCCATGGTGCGGGGAGGGCGAAGGAGAGGAGCTGGGGAGAGGGGAGAGTGTCAGCGAGCTCGGGGGACGAGGTGGACGATCGATCCAAGCCTCCAGGGCGGCGAGGGGAGGAAGCAGGGCGGAGGGCAGCTGCGTGGCGCGCGCTGCGGCTGCCGTCGAGCACCTGCCTGCCTGCCTGGCCAAGCCAAGCAGCTCGCTGGAGCGGCAGCTGGGCTGGGCCGGCAGGTGGGCCGGTTGGGCATCAGGTAACCCTTTCTCTCTCTCCCTTTTCTATTTCTTTTCTGTTTCATTTCTTTTGCAACTTTGTTCAATTATTAAAAATGCCAGAACATTTTTATAACTCATAAAACTAGTCATGCCCACTGTATATAATATGAACAGCATGGAACATTATAGTTTATGATTATTTGGGCACATAATATATTTTATAGCATTTAAATGCCCAAATACAAATACCATATGATTTAATCCAGAGACCTTAGATGTCCTAGAAAATTGTGCACCATTTTTGGCAGAGGTTTAGGACCAAGGCAGAAATGATGAACATTTTGAAGGACATTTTGGGTACATTGGAAAAGATTTTATCAAACCCTAGTTGTTAGAAGAGGGGTGCTGGGGTTTCTGTCATTCCCATTTCAAGTTTCTTTGATAAGTAAACATGATGCACACTCTAGCTAGTCCTAATGCAAGTGCTAACTAGGGATGTGACAACTATGTTAGTGTCGTCTAAGGAAAGATAATGACCGGGTGCTTCCCCCGAGTACTTGAGGTACTGCGGGATCGTGGGTGACACGAAAGCTTCCCGGATCTTGTGGGTAAAGTCCGCAACCTCTACAGAGTGTAAAACTATTCGAATAGCCGTGTCCACGGTCAAGGACAGTTGGGTAACCGCTCTTGGGCTACGTCCAATGTTTGTGAAACCTTGTGTGTGTGTGTATGTTGAGTCAAGGTGGTGACTTGACTCGTTGAGCTGAATCATATTCATGTTGATATCGGTAACCTGTCCTCGAGGTTACGAGAAATTATTGATGCATATACTTGATGGCAGAATATTTATTCTAGCCCATTGCTAGATTGCTCATTGTTGTTCAATTGCATTGTTACATTGAACCAAATCATGGGTTGCTTGCGAGTACATTCAAAGTACTCATTGGCTTGCCACTGGTTATTTAATTGGCCAGGCATGGAGGAACAGGAATATGAAGAAGAGTTCTATGGAGACGAACATGCGAACTAGGACGCTATCCCAGTCAGAATGCCTGTAGGGTTAAGGCAGATGGCATGGGTTCTACCTATCATCGAAGACTTCCGCTATTTGAGTTATTTGCTATTCGGCCCGTGAGGCTTTATTTATGTAAAACTTGGCCATAATGGCCTTAATTTGTGTAAGACGGTATGTATGGATGTAAGACTCTTGTTATTCAGCTTCTGTGTGCTCAGTGAGCATTGATCTCTGGGATCACTGTACACGTGCATTCGGTGATCTCGACTTCTAAGTCGGGGTCCCCACATTCAACCTCACGACCAAGTGTGCCAGAACTGAGGAGGGGTGCCTCTCCCTCCTCGAGCTCCCCGCTACTGACCCTGAAGACAAGAAGGCCAAGAGCAAAGACGTAAAGCACAAAGGAGTGGCAGTGCTTGCGGCTGAGCCAGAGATGAAGCGCGGCCGCGACTACCTAGAGTCATCCAAGAACAACCGCCCATTTTGCGCCTTCCACAACGTGCACAGCCACAACACCCATGACTGTCAAGAGCTCAGAGCCCTCCACGAAGGAAGTGTCAGCCAACGCCCTGAGCACAACAACCATGGCTACGGCCATTGGGGAAGTCGGACCGAGGGACGCTGGGATGACCGCGGCCCTAGCTAGGAGTGGCGTGACCAGCCTCGGGAAGACCGTTGGCACGAGACCTTCGCCTTAGCCTCCAGCTGAGCCTTATCCACTTCCATCGCCTGCCTTACCTCATCCAGGCAGCTACTCTCTGCAGCTAGCATCCTCGCCAACTGCTCCAGCTCGGCATCACGACTGGCCACGCCGTCTTCTCGGACCTTCATCTTATCCTCCTCCGCTGCGCACGGCCTTCAGCTCGGTCTCCATCGACCGACATCGCTCCTTGACCACATGCACATCCTTCAGCGCTGCCTCGCGGGTTGCCGCGGCCTTCTCGACGGCCAGGTTATCCTCTTCGGAAGTCGCCACAACTCGGCTCGGCGCATCCTGGATGGACGCATTGGAGTTCAACCAGACCGAGACCAACTCCAGGCGCCCTGTCACTAGACGACGGTCAGCGCCCTGGAGATCATCCTGAGGCTACATCAGTGCAGAGAAAGCCTCCTTCAGGGCGCCGGACGAAGCGGGAAGGCTGCGACCTAGCGGCATGACCAAGGGAGGAGGCTCTGGCATGCTCAAGACCTCCTGAGCCATTGAACCATCCGTAGGCAAGCTGGAGGTGAGCGCCTCAAGGGCCGGCTTAACCAATGAGGCTACTCCCTCCTGATGCTTGTCTCTCGGCACTTCCGAGGGCACTTGGGGAGGACGAGGAGAGGTCAAGACGGGCCGCTGAGCGTCTGGTGCGGACGCCTCTCCCTTCTTCTTCTTCGCCAACAATGTTGGCCTGGCAATACAAGAGAAAATGTCAGGAATCAACAACAGAACCAAGAATGGAAACAAGGACAGGCCAAAGTACTTACTGATCCACGGCGGCGTAGTCCCGCGGCCTCTTCGCCATGGAGCCCAGGGGCCTCGTTGTCGATGACGCAGGTGCTGATAAGGACATAGCAGCTGGCACAACAGCAGCGTGTGGCAGTGCCGAAGCTGAGGCGCCGCCTCGGGAGATTAGCACCGACATGCCCTTCGTCAGGACCCCAGCCGGCGGCTTCTTCGAGGGAGTGAGCTTAGACCTTGTAACAACCCCGGCTGAGGGTGCCACCTCCTTCGCCAGGTGGTCGTCGGTGTCGTGGTCATCAGGCAAGGCGCGATGGAGGTGGCCTTGCATAGAGGGGAGGACTCCACAGTCCCCTCCGCAGTCGCCTCTGAGTCATCTTCCCCGCTGGAGTCGCCCGAAGACAGCTCCACCAGTTCCATTGCCACCTGAGCTTCAGGGGCGCCGGAGGCACGAGCCCATGCCCGTCGAAGGTAGGCATGGAGGCCACCGCTGTCGCTCCATCTTGGCGGCGGTACAAGGGAACATGGGTAGCAGGCGGATGACCCAGATCGTCCCCAACCAGGAGGCGGAGAGCTGCCCCAAGTTGCTTGTCAGATAGTGCGTCGCGGCGCAGTCGGAGGTTGTCCGCCTCATCCCCGAGTGTCCACAAGGGGCACGAGCATGCCTAAAGTGGAGCAACGCGCATGCCAGGAATTCCTTGACGATCATGGCACCCATCATCTTTGCCGCCTCTGGGTCGACATGCTTCAGGTCGGCAGTCATCTTCTCCAACACCTTCACTGCCCGAGGATCGGTGAGCTTCACGCTGAGCCACCTGTCGCCCGACTCGGGCATCGTTGTAGGCAGCGTCAGCCGAGGATGGGAGCACTTGGCATCCACGAGGACCCACTTGTTGTTGAAGTTCTCGGCCTTCTTCCCGGCCTTTGAGATCGCATTGGCCCCGTACGCCACGACGAAATTGGCACACATAGAACAAAGTTTGCCGTTGTTCCGGAGGTAGAAGAAGTGGCGAAGCAGCGCTACGGATGGCATCACCGCAACAAATGCCTCACAGTAGAAGGCAAAGATTGATAGGAGGAGGACGTAATTGGGATGAAGATGAAGAGCATGCATCTTATAGTCGCTGAGGACGGAGAAAAAGAAATCGGAGAAAGGGGGGACAAGCCCCGCAACAACACTGCTCATAAAGAAGGGATAGAAGGTACTCTTGGAGTCCTTCGGCTCAGCGGAGGTGGCTCGGACCGCAGTCTTCCCCTGCTTGTTGGTGTCCTCCGCTGTCATCAGGAGCACGACGGCATGGTTCGTCTCTGAGACGCTAAGCGCCCACAAGGCCGGCTCGTACTAGGCGAATGGAGTGGCGGCCTTCGACTTGCCGGACGCCATCAGCTCCGAGCTCGCAGGGGAGACGGCGGAGATCTGGAGTCTTTTTAGGAGAGGAGCAAGAAAGGGGATCTGAAGGAAAGCAAAGGCGAGCAATGATGGCGTAGGAGCACGTGCTAGCCTTTTGTCAGTCGTGCGGTTGCCGAGGCGGCGTGGGGGATGCAGATGCCCACATGCAATCAATCGCCATGCGCCAGTCAAGGCCGCAGGATTTGGGGGCCCGCGTTGGTCCACACTTGACCCTTGGCTCCGCCGCGAAGCCAAGCCCTAGCGCACCTTGTGGCCAGGGGCTACTGTCGGCACTCTGGGAACGGGGGTACCCAGACTTGCCTGCCCGCGACCCAGTGCATGGCTCGCCCAGCGGCCTGGTACGGCCCAACCTCATCAGTGACAACTCAAGACCCACGTGAGGGGCCAAGCATCGCGAGGCGGACGACACAAGACCTCCCCTGGGTCAGCCTCGTTAGGTTGGCTCCTGAGGAGCAAAGATATCAAGGCCAGGGGTAACTCGCGAGGTCCTCATGACGTGAGCCATGACGACCAAGGCCAGGCGGGCGCCAGCGGGCGCAGGGTGCCAGTTTACTCTTTGGTGCTAAAAGGGCAGACGCAAGCGAGGATTCCCGAGGCGTCAGACAAAGGTTTCCATATCAGTGCAATGATACCAAGACCAGAAGGCTGGCAGAGCAAAGGTCATTGCGGAGCCCATGGCAGCGGCACCACCAATGCATTTTGCAGGAGAAGACCACCTTTTGTGAGGATAGCTTGTACTAGCTGTCCCCCTCCAAATTTGGCCATAGTGGGATCCCTTCCCGCTCAATATTTGGAAGAGGACCTGGGCCTCTATAAATAGGACTAGCCACCACCATACATGGATCATCTCATCTTGAGTCGACTCAACCTAGAGGGCATCTGATCAAGAGCCAGCCATACACATAGCAAGCTCATCCGAGCGTAAGAACACCTCTCCTCAGGAGGCCGTTCCTCCCTTGTAGTAGTTCTTCCCAAGCATATAAGGCAATCCACCACACCACACTGGATTAGGGTCTTACCCCACAATGGTGGCCCGAACCAGAATAAACCTTTGTGTCCCTTGTTCTTCGGGTCTGACGAGCTAGGCCTAGGAATCGGCGAGTAGACGAGCTAGGGCAGAAGGAGAGATCTTCGTGCGCACCCTAGTGTTCGAATCACAAGGGTTTTGCCGGAACCCAAGATCCGACAGTCGGCCCTTGAGGTCGGGCCAGAAGTCGGGGTGCCTGAGATGGGTGCTGGGGGAAGCTCCTCCTGAGGCGACGCCGGCCTGATAGAGGGAGGGGTTGCCGATGGCCTGAAAAGCCGTTCTTCAAAGACGCCAGGCTCTTGAGGCAAGTGCCGAGATGCCCTCTTGGAGATGTCGTCCGCCTCCTTATTCATGCCACGCGGTACATGCTGCAATTCCAAGCCCAATAATCTTTTCTCGATTTTACGTACCTCCTCGAAGTATGCATCCATGTCCATGTCCTTTGGTGTGTATGCCTTGTTGGAGAAGTTGACGACCAGCTGGCAGTCGCCCTTGATGGTAAGGCGCCTCACCCCAAGCGCTGCCGCAGCCTTGAGGCCAACAATCAGGCCCTCTTACTCTGCAATGTTGTTGGAGACCTTTTCACCATTCTGAAAGCATAGTTGCACGACGTAGTAGAGTACTGCTCCAGCCCCCGCACCCTGACGCGAAGGCACCGTCGAAGTAGATGACCCAGCCATCTGTTGATTCGTCTCCAGGGGCGAGAGGGCGTTCCTCACCCACTTTTTTGTTTTAGTCCATTCTGCCACAAAATTGGCGAGGGCCGCTCCCTTGATGATCCGGGTCGTGCTGAACTCCAACTCGAACGCTTGTAGCTAAATGTTCCATTCGGCGACTCTTCCTACTACATTCGGGCTCCGGAGTACCCTTTCCAAAGGGTAAGCTGAGACGACCTTGATTGGGTGGCCTTGGAAGTAGTGGCGCAGCTTTCGAGAGGCGACAAGGAGCGCTAGCAGGACCTTCTGCGGCATGGGGTAGCGTGCTTGCGCGTCACGCAGTACTGTGATTTTGAAGTACACCGGGTGCTCGGTGAGGGTAGATGCACTGGTGGAGTCCTGCAGTTCCTTAGGCAGAGGGTCCTTAGGAGCCTTGTTGTCCACCAAGGAGACCAAGGCCTTAGGAGCACCGCTCTGGGTAGTCTTGATGTCTTGAAGGTCGGCCAGGGCCCCAGGAGCGCCGTTCATTGGTGGGGAGGCTGTGGCCTCAGGAGCACCGCCCTGAGTTCATGGGGCCCTAGCCGAGCGCGAGGTGCTTTGTTTCTGCGGGCCCCTGGTCAGGCGCTCCTCCTAGACCACCACTTGTGCTATGCTGGTAGAGTGCGGTGTGGCGGCTAGATAGAGCACCAAGGGTTCACGGAGGCATGGCTCTACCATCACCGGGGGGCTGGTGAGGTATCTCTTGAGGTCCTCAAAAGCTGCGTCAACCTCTGGAGTCCACTCGAATGGGCCTTTCCTTTTCATTAGCTTGAAGAAAGGGAGGGCGCGTTCCCCTAGCTTGGAGATGAAATGCTCGAGCGACATCACGTAGCCTGCTAACATCTGCATCTCCTTAAGGGTCTTTGGTGGACTCATTTTTTCTATGGCCTTAACCTTCTTGGGGTTAGCTTCAATCCCTCTATGTGACACCAGGAAACCCAGCAGTTTGCCTCATGGAACGCCGTACACACATTTTTCCGGGTTGAGCCACAGGTCCACTTTGCGCAGGCTGGCAAAGGTCTCTTCTAAGGCCTCAATGAGGGTTCTTGCCTCCCGTGATTTCACCACTATGTCATCGATGTATGCTTATGTGTTCCTCCCAAGCTGCTCCCCTAGGGCGATGTGCATCAACTGCTAGAAAGGTGCTCCTGCATTGCGCAGCCTGAAATTCATACAAGTGAAGTAGTATACCCCGCACGAGGTCAGGAAGGCCGTCTAATCAACATCTTGCACCGCCATCTTGATTTGGTGATAGCCCGAGAAGGCGTCCAGGAAACATAGCAAATCGCACCCGGCGGTGGAGTCGACGATCTAGTCGATGTGCGGCAGAGGGAAAGGGTCCTGAGTGCAGGCCTTGTTGAGGTTGGTGAAGTCGATGCACATACGCTCTTTCGCACCTTTCTTTGGGACAATTATCGGGTTCGTGAGCCATTCCGGGTACCGCACTTCTCGAATGACGCCCGCCTCCAGTAACTTGTGGGTCTCCTGGGTGATGAATGACTACATCTCCGGAGCTTGCCGCCGTGCCTTTTGCTTTATTGGGTGCGCATTCGATAAGATGCTCATACCATGCATGTGGGTCTTGTTCAAGACCATAGAGAGTGTTATCGAGTTTGTATACATGACTGGGGAACTTAGGATCCTCGAATCCTAAGGTTTGTTTGACATATAACAACTCATTAAGAGGACCCTTAAGAAATGCACTCTTCACATACATTTGTTGCAACATAAAGTTTTGATGAGAACAATATGCAAGCAACATCCGAATCGATTCAAGACGCGCAACAAGATCAAAGTTTTCACTGTAGTCGATACCCTTGACTTGGGAGTAGTCTTGTGTGACCAATCTTGCCTTATTTCGAATGACAATACCATTTGCGTCTTGCTTGTTCTTTAAGATCCATTTGGTACAAATGACATTATGATTCTCCGTAGGTCTAGGCACCAATGACCACACTTTGTTGTGCTCGAAGTTCTTGAGTTCATCATGCATGGCTTCAAGCCAATCCGAGTCATCGAGCGCTTCATGTACCTTTTGGGGTTCAACCCAAGAAACAAACGCGTGATGCCCAAAAAAGTTTGTTAATTGTCTACGAGTAGTTACCCCCTTTCTTAAGCTTCCAAACACATTCTCCAACACATGTTCTTGACACTTGAGAGTGGAGGATATCTTGGCGGCTCGACCCTCCAAAATTTCCTCCATAGATATATGATTGTGAACTTGAGGGTCATCATCTTGATCGCCTTGAGAGTCATCTTGAACTTGCTCTTGACTTGGGCTAGTTCTTGATCTTGAGGTTGCTCCGAGGTGGGAACTTGATCTTGGACATCACTTGGTTAACCTTCATCACCATTAGGTTGATCTTTCCATTGGCCTTGTTCATGAGGTTGAGGGCCTTCTCTTTGTTCTTCGGAAGCGTTTGGGTCTAGCATTGGTGATGGGTCCACTTTAGTGGATCATTGTTCTTCTCCTTCAGCCACAAGGGGTTCCTCAATAGGGTGTATTTGACCAATCCCCATTCTTCTTATGGCTTGAGGAGAAATTCCATCACCTACATCACAAATCCTACTTTGCTCCACTTGGAAGCCATATTTTCATGAAACTCCATGTTACATGTCTCCTCAATGAGTACGGTGGACTTGTTGAGGACACGGTAATCATGAGAGTTTGTAGCATAACCAACAAATATGCCATCTTGAGCTCTAGGTTCAAACTTTGATAAACAAGCACCTTTCCTGAGAATGAAACAGTTACGCCCAAACACGCGAAAGTACTTAAGGTTCGGCTTGTTACCAGTGAGTATCTCATATGGAGTCTTGTTCAAGCCTTTGCGGAGATAGAACTGATTTGATGCATGACATGCGGTTTTGATGGCCTCAACCCAAAAGTTGTACAGAGATTTGAAGTCCACCATCATGGTCCTTGCTGCATATATCAACGTCCCGTTCTTCCTCTTCGCCCCACCATTTTGTTGAGGGGTATCGGGTGCTGCATATTGGTGCTTAATCCCCTCATCACTTATAAACTCATCCAAGGTGTAGTTCTTGAATTCGACGCTGTTGTCACTTATAATCATCAATATATTTGCTTCATTATGATGTTGAGCTTCATTATCAAAGTTGATGATGGTTTGTTGGGTCTCACTCTTCCTCTTGAAGACATATACTCCAGTGTATCTTGAATAATCATACACAATCACCAAGGAATACTTTCTCCCCCTAAGATTATCAAAGGATGGAGGACCAAAGAGATCCATGTGAAGGAGCTCCAAGGGCCTCTTGGAGTAGATCACAATCGTGGGTCGGTGAGTCGTTTCATGAAGCTTCCCTTCAATACAAGCACTACAAGCACGGTCTGTGGCAAAACTCACATTTGTTAATCCACGAACATGGTCCCCTTTGAGGAGACTTTGCAAATATATCATATTTACATGGGCTAACCAGCGATGCCAAAGCCATCCCACATCAACTTTAGCCATTAGGCAAGTCACGGTCTTAGTGGGTAACTCCGAAAAGTTCACCTCATAGAGACAATTCTTGATATGACCAACAAAGGCTACTTTAAGAGACTTGCTCCACAAAAGGGCCACGGTATCAAGATCAAAGAACAGTGCAAAGCCCATAAGTGCAAGTTGACGAACGGAAACCAAATTGTATGCAAGCGACTCAACAAGCATGACCTTCTCAATTGATAATTCTTGAGAGATGACAACATTGCCAAGTCCCAATACCTTAGATGTTGAAGCATCACCGAATTGGACATGGGTGGGCATAGATGGAATTGGATGCACATCCACCACCAAGTCCTTGCTTTTAGTGATATGATTTGTCGCTCCGCTATCAAGCAACCATGACAACCCATAGGAAACAAAACTCCTACAAGAGATCAATGCTTGGTTTTAGGTACCCATTTAGTAATGGGTCCTTTGATTTTAGCAACAAGGGTCTTAGGAACCCAGATAGACCATGCAATGTAGTCATATGGAGAACCAACATATTAGGCATAAACATGCCCATCACTAGCATAAAATAAGACATAAGATGGGTTAAAGTTGCCGGAGTTTTTTGGAGGGATGGCCTTTCCCTTCTTTCCATTGCCACCATCCACCTTGTTCTTCTTATCCATATGAACATCCTCTCCCTCTTTGATAAAAACTTCTTTGAGAGCGAGGGTGATCGATCTTCTTCTTCTTTGTTTTCTTCTTCTTTGACTTGGGTGCAAACCCAATTCCCACTTGTCCCACAACCTCATTTTGATTGCTCAAAAGGTCATTGAGGTTCTTCTCGCCTTGTATGCAAGTCACAAGGCCCATCTCAAATTGCTCTTTTAGCTTGGCATTTTCCTCCACAAGATGAGCATGCTCACAATACGGGTTAGTAGCATGAGCATTATCAATTAGAACAAAAGGAGGACACATGGATATCTCCTTGGTAAGCTTAACTTCAAGTTGATCATGAGACTCCTTGAGAGAGGCATGAACACCTTTCAAGACTTTGTGAACCTCTTCAAGTGTGTCAAACTATTTCTTAAGTCTATCATGGCTAACCCCAAGTGCAACTTTCTCAGATTTAAGGTCACGTGTAAAAACAAGAGCATGATCAAGATCTTTTTGCAATTTAGCATGATCAACGTTATGCGTCGTATCTATAATTTTTATTGTTCCATGCTATTATATTATCTGTTTTGGATGTTTAGTGGGCTTTATTAGGCTCTTTTATATTATTTTTGGGACTAACCTATTAACCGAAGGCCTAGTGCCAATTCCTATTTTTTGTCTATTTCAGTGTTTTGCAGAAATGGAATACCAAACGGAGTCCAAACGGAACGAAACCTTCGGGAAGATCTTTCTTGGACCGAAAGCAAACTTGGAGACTTGGAGTTGAAGTCTGGAATGCCACGAGGCGGCCACAAGGCAGGAGGGCGCGCCTAGGGGGTAGACACGCCCCCACCCTCGTGGGCCCCTCGTAGCTCCACCGACATACCTCTTCCGTCTATATATACTCTTATACCCTAGAAACATCAACCAGAGCCATGAAACCACTTTTCCACCGCCGCAACCTTCTGTACCCGTGAGATCCCATCTTAGGGTCTTTTCCGGCGCTCCGCCGGAGGGGGGGGGGTCGATCATGGAGGGCTTCTACATCAACACCATAGCCTCTCCGATGATGTGTGAGTAGTTTACCATAGACCTTCAGGTCCATAGTTATTAGCTAGATGGCTTCTTATTTCTCTTTGATTCTCAATACAAAGTTCTCCTCGATGTTCTTGGAGATCTATTCGATGTAATATTCTTTTGCGGTGTGTTTGCCGAGATCCGATCAATTGTGGGTTTATGATCATGTTTATCTATGAATAATATTTGGTTCTTCTCTGGATTCTAATATGCATGATTTGATATCTTTGCAAGTCTCTTCGCATTATTGGTTTAGTTTGGCCTACTAGATTGATCTTTCTTGCAATGGGAGAAGTTCTTAGCTTTGGTTTCAATCTTGCGGTGTCCTTTCCCAGTGACAGCAGGGGCAGCAAGGCACGTATTGTATTGTTGCCATCGAGGATAAAAAGATGGGGTTTATATCATATTGGTCGAGTTTATCCCTCTACAACATGTCATCTTGCTTAATGCGTTACTCTGTTCTTATGAACTTAATACTCTACATGCATGCTGGATAGCGGTCGATGTGTGGAGCAATAGTAGTAGATGCAGAATCATTTCGGTCTACTTGACACGGACATGATGCCTATATTCATGATCATTGCCTAGATATTCTCATAACTATGCGCTTTTCTATCAATTGTTCAGCTGTAATTTGTTCACCCACCGTAATTTATGCTATCTTGAGAGAATCCACTAGTGAAACCTATGACTCCCGGGTCTATTTTCTATCATATAAGTTTCCGATCTACAAGTCTAGTTTACTATTTATTTTATTTTGCAATCCTTACTTTCCAATCTATACAAAAAAATACCAAAAATATTTATCTTATTATCTTTATTAGATCTCACTTTTGTGAGTGCCCGTGAAGGGATTGACAACCCCTTTATCGCATTGGTTGCATGGTCCTTGATTGTTTGTGCAGGTACTAGGTGACTTGCGTGTTATCTCCTACTGGATTGATACCTTGGGTATCAAAAACTGAGGGAAATACTTACGCTACTTTGCTGCATCGCAGTTTCCTGTTCAAGGGAGAACCAACGCATGGTCAAGAGGTAGCAAGAAGGATTTCTGGCTCCGTTGCCGGGGAAATCTACGCCAAGTCAAGACATACCAAGTACCCATCACAAACTCTTCTCCCTCGCATTACATTATTTGCCATTCGGCTCTCGTTTTCCTCTCCCCCACTTCTAAACTATTTTCGAAAACCTTTGCCTTTTTCTTCGCCTCTCTTCCGTTCATCGTTTTTGCTTGCTTTTTGTGTGCTTGTGTGTTGGATTGCTTGCTTTGTCACGATGCCTAAGGAAAATACCAAATTATGTGACGTTTGCAACACCAATAATAATGATTTTAGTCGCACCCCGATTTCTCCTGCTACTAATGCAGAATCTTGTGAAATCAATGCTGCTTTATTGAATCTAGTCATGAAAGATCAATTTTCAGGCCTTCCTAGTGAAGATGCCGCATCTCATCTGAATAATTTTGTTGATTTATGTAATATGAAAAGGAAAAGAGATGTAGATAATGCTCTTGTTAAATTAAAACTATTCCCGTTCTCACTACGAGATCGGGCCAAACCTTGGTTTTTTTTTCTTTGCCTAGAAATAGTATAGATTCATGGAATAAGTGCAAATATTGTTTTATTGCCAAGTATTTTCCTCCCGCTAAGATCATCTCCCTTTTGGAATGATATTATAAATTTCAAACAACTTGGTCATGAGCATGTAGCACAATCTTGGGAGAGGATAAAACTTATGATAATAAATTGCCCCACACATTGTTTGAATCTATAGACTATTATACAAAAAAATGTCGGTTTGAACTTTTCTTCTAGAAATATTTTAGATTCGACCGCGGGAGGTAATTTTTTGGAAATCACTTTAGGATAAGAAACTAAACTCCTAGATAATATAATGGTTAAGTATTCTCAATGGCACACCGAGAGATCTTCCACTTGTAAAAAAGTGCATGCAATTGAAGAAATTAATGTTTTGAGTGGAAAGATGGATGAACTTATGAAATTGTTTGCTAGCAAGGGTGATAATGTTGATCCTAATGATATACCCTTATCCACTTTGTTTGATAATACTAATGAATCTATGGATATGAATTTTTTTGGTAGGAATAATTTTGCTAACAATGATTATAGAGAGAACTTTAATCCTAGGCCTTTTCCTAGTAATTCCTCCAATAATTATGGAAATTCCTACAACAACTCCAATGGAAATTATAAGAAGATGCCCACTGATTTTGAGAATAGTGTTAACGATTTTTTGATTTCACAAAAGAGTTTTAATGCTATGATTGAAGAAAAATTGCTTAAGATTGATGATTTGGTTAGGAACGTGGATATAATTTCGCTCGACGTTGATTCTTTGAAACTTAGATCTATTCCACCTAAGCATGACATCAATGATTCCCTCAAATCCATGAGAATTTCCATTGATGAGTGCAAAGAAAGAACCGCTAGGATGCGTGCTAAAATACATTGCTTTGTGAAAGCGTGTTCTCCTAGTATTTATGATAATAATGATGAATATATAAAAGTGATTAATGTGACTCCTATTAAATCTTTGTTTTCAAATATGAATCATGATAAAGATGAGACTGGAGATAGGTCGACTTTAAATAAACGGTGTCCCAATGATTCGGAGTTTTTAGATCTTGGTGCTAAAATTAATAAAAGTGGGATTGAAGATGTCAACACTTTACATAGCAATGAACCCACTATTTTGGACTTCAAGGGATTTAATTATGATAATTGATCTTTGATAGATTGTATTTCCTTGTTGCAATCCATGTTAACTTCTCCTCATGCTTATAATCAAAATAAAGCTTTCACTATACATATCGTTGATGCTTTAATGCAGTCCTATGAAGAAAACCTTAAAATACAAGTTTCTATCCCTAGAAAACTGTATGATGAGTGGGAACCTACTATTAAAATTAAGATTAAAGACTATGAATGCTATGCTTTGTGTGATTTGGGTGCTAGTGTTTCCACGATTCCAAAAACCTTGTGTGATGTGCTAGGTTTCCGTGAATTTGATGATTGTTCCTTAAATTTGCATCTTGCGGATTCCACCATTAGGAAACCTATGGGAAGGATTAATGATGGTATTATTGTTGCAATAGGAATTATGTGGCCGTAGATTTCATTGTTCTTAATATAGATTGCAATCCTACATGTCCTATTATTCTTGGTAGACCTTTCCTTAGAACGATTGGTGCAATTATTGACATGAAAGAAGGAAATATTAGATTCGAATTTCCATTAAGGAAAGGCATGGAACACTTTCCTAGGAAGAAAATTAAATTGCCTTATGAATCCATTATGAGCGCTTATGGATTGCATACCAAAGATGATAATACCTAGATCTATTCTTGTTTTTATGCCTAGCTAGGGGCGTTAAACGATAGCGCTTGTTGAGTGGCAACCCAATTTTTTTTGCTTTTTGCTTCTGTTTAGTAATAAATATTTTATCTAGCTTCTGTTTAGATGTGGTTTTATGTTTTAATTAGTGTTTTTGCCAGGTAGAACCTTTGGGAAGACATGGGTGAAGTCTTTGCGATCTTGCTGTAAAAAAGAGAAACTTTTGCACTCATGAGATTACCTGCCAGTTTTTACTGGAGAGTGGTTTTAGGTTGATTATTTTTGTAGATGATTATTACAGAAGTATTCGAAAGTTACAGATTGCTACAGACTGTTCTGTTTTTGACAGATTCTATTTTTCGTGTGTTGTTTGCTTATTTTGATGAATCTATGGGTAGTGTCGGGGGGTATGAACCATAGAGAAGTTGGAATACAATAGGTTTAACACCAATATAAATAAAGAATGAGTTCATTACAGTACCTTAAAGTGGTGGATTGTTTTCTTATACTAACGGAGCTCACGAGATTTTCTGTTATGTTTTGTGTTGTGAAGTTTTCAAAATTTTGGGTAAGGATTTAATGCACTATGGAATAAGGAGTGGAAAGAGCCTAAACTTGGGGATGCCCAAGGTACCCCAAGGTAAAATTCAAGGACCACCAAAAGCCTATGCTTGGGGATGCCCCGAGAAGGCATCCCCTCTTTCGTCTTCGTCTATCGGTAACTTTACTTGAGGCTATATTTTTATTCACCACATGATATGTGTTTTGCTTGGAGCGTCATGTATGATATGAGTCTTTGCTTTTTAGTTTGACACAATAGTCCTTGCTGTACACACCTTTTGGGAGAGACACACATGAATCGGAATTTAGTAGAATACTCTATGTTCTTCACTTATATCTTTTGAGCTAGATAATTTTGCTCTAGTGCTTCACTTATATATTTTTAGAGCACAGTGGTGCTTTTATTTTGTAGAAATTATTGATCTCTCATGCTTCAGTTATATTATTTTGAGAGTCTTTTATAACAACATGGTAATTTGTTTTGGCTATAAACTAGTCCTAATATAATGGGCATCCAAGATGGGCATAATAAAAACTTTCATATAAAGTGCGTTGAATACTATGAGAAGTTTGATGCCTGAAGATTGTTTTGAGAATAGAGGATGGTGATATTAGAGTCATGACTAGTAGAGTAATTGTGAATTTGAGAAATACTTGTGTTGAGGTTTGCAAGTCCCGTAGCATGCACGTATGTTAACCGTTGTGTAGCAAATTTGAAGCATGAGGTGTTTCTTTGATTGTCTTCCCTTGTGTGAAGGTCGGGATCACGCGATGGTTAACTCCTACCAACCCTTCCCCTAGGAGAATGCGTGTAGTGCTTGGTTTTGATGACTTGTAGATTTTTGCAAAAGTATGTGAGTTCTTTTTGACTAATGTTGAGTCCATGGATTATACGCATTCTCACCTTTCCGCCATTGCTAGCATCTCTAGTACCATGCAACTTTCACCAGTACCATACACCCAACATATACCTTCCTCAAAACAGCCACCATACCTACCTATCATGGCATTTCCATAGCCATTCCGAGATATATTTCCATGCAACTTTCCACCGTTCCGTTTATTATGACACGCTCCATCATTGTCATTATGCCTTGCATGATCATGTAGTTGACATTGTATTTGTGGCAAACCCACCATTCATAATTTTTTATACATGTCACACTTGATTAATTGCACATCCCGGTACACCGTGGGAGGCATTCCTGTAAAGTCATATTTTGTTCTAAGTATCGAGTTGTAATCCTTGAGTTGTAAAAGAAATAGAAGTGTGATGGTCATCTTTATTAGACCATTGTCCCATGTGATGAAATAAAAAAAGGAGAAAGGCCAAAGAATCCAATGGAAAAAAGAGAAAAACACAGAGAGAAAAAGAGAGAAGGGACAATGCTACTATCTTTTTCCACACTTTCGTTTCATAATAGTACCACAGCTCCTCCGTCTTCTAGAAAGCAGCAGCTTCCTCCCCTAGACGGTAGTGCGCTCCCACAGCTCCTCCGTCTTCTAGAAACCAGCAGCTTCCTCCCCTGGCCAGACCCAGTACCAATCCCCCCCTTCGCCATGGCACGTATCCAGAAGAAGAAAGGAAAGGGGAAAACCCGTACCTCAACCCCTGCGCCTCCCGTCCTCGAGCCGGCCCTCGAGCGGTCAGTGGTGGTCAAGCAGGAAAGGTTGAGCAAGGTTCGCCCCACGCTCGCTGCTGATTCCAATAAATGGGGGGAGACCGTGGCTTGGCAGGCTTTTCGCTTCGACACCGATATGACAGCCACCGAGATCCCTATCCATCTTCATGCCCTCTGGCTGGCATAATTCCTCCCTTCTTTGATTTCTTCAACGTCGTGCTCTCGCATTACATAGTCAATGCGATGCACCTGTATCCCCAATCCATAGTCCTCCTTGCCATCTATGCCTTCGTCTGTGAGACCATGGTGGGCATTGCTCCTTCCGTGGCCTTGTTTCGTCAATTCTTCTCGCTGCATCTGACCGACGCCCTCCTGCGCTTGGGGTGCATGACCTTCCAGGCTGTAGCGGTGATGGCCTGCTCAGGGATCGACTTCGAGCTCTCGCCGGCCATGGATGGATTTTGGAAGTAGTGGGTGTTTGTTGATGTTGGCATTTGCAATCCTCTGCTACTGCTTCGGCGGGCTCCGGCCGTCCAAAGCTCCGGCTGGGGGCATGCGAAGCTCGTTGACCAGTGGCTCGCTCATTTCTAGCGTCGGCTGGCCAGACTAAAAGACCTTGGGGTGAAGGAGCCTATGGTGGTGAAGGAGTTCGTCAGGTGCCGCATTGCTCCGCTCCAGCGTCACTCTCGGCCGCTGTGGACCTTCTTCGCGAGCGAGGACCCCATCAGGCTTCGCGTTCCCGTGATTCATCCCGAGGCAAGGCGGGTGGTGCCTGGGCTCTTGACAGGCGACCCGGCCTCGGCTAATCTGTCGGTGGAGGGTTGCCTCTTGTACTGCTGCTCTAATAAGGTTGAATTTGTGAGGCAGATACCCCTTTTCAACGAATGGGGGCTGCTTCCGGCCGGCCCAGAGGGGCCCTGTGAGAACCCTGTCCCCTTGCTTCTCTCGCTGCAGTCACCTCGGCACCCACCCCAGAAGAGGATGCAGGGAGGCAGGCACCGTCGGACGCCAGCGAGATGGCCGCTGAAGAAGCGACGAGGGTTGCTGCTCCTAAGGCAATAGCTCCTGGGGCTAGCGCGAGCTGTCCTGAAGCACCGGCTGGAGGGCCGGGACGGTCCAAGGCTCCCGAGGTCGTTCCCTCAGGATCCCCGTCAACCTCCCAAGGCGTAGGCGGCTGTGCCATGAGCTTGGCCAGCTCCGCCTGAACTTCGAAGCTCTCCGCAAGAGGAAGTCGCCTCCAAGTTGCAATGGTAACGCCTACCGACCGTTGAAGCAGCGGAAGTACATAGCCAAAGACGAGTGAGTACCTCATCTGCGTGATTTCCCAAGTTTTGCGTCCCTTTCTAACCACAACTCTTTAGGTCCCCTTTGGCCTCGTAGGTAAATCTCCTAAGGAATGACCCCCGCACTTGCAGGGTTCATCACTAGCCTTGAGCACCCCTTACCGGGCCGCCACGTGGGGCATGAGGCTCGTGGAAGAGGTGGGTGCGTCGCCTGCGTGCCCTGACCCTGCGCTTCTGTTGCCCCTCCTTCGCAGCCTTGCCTGGAGTGTCGGAGGCATGCCGAGGGCTCCTCCATTTATCATCGCCCATGACTGGGCGACCCTGGTCCTGGCTTTAGCTTCAAGCAGCAAGACCCCATCCTACACCGCCTCCGCCGAGGCCCGGGCGGCCGCGGGGAAGGCGCCGGTCTCCAGCCCCCTGCCAGAGGAGGGTACGCCTCCTCGAGCTTTTCCGACGATTGACGGCACGAAGGACGGGCTCTGCTGCGCGATTAAATTTGCATGCGGGCGCGGCGCCGTCCACCATGAGCTCCTCCGGGAGGCGATGGGCGCATTGAGCCGGCTCAGGGAAGAGCTTGTCGATGTCGACGCCCGCCTAGAGACTGAGGGGCTTCGTCTGTCAGCCGAATGGCATCGGTTGAAGGTTGCCATCAACCTCGGGGGTCTTCATCACGAGCGCGCCAGTGCGAAGGCAGAGGTGTCCCTCACGACCTCACGTGAAGCTAGCACTCGGGCGTTGGAGGAGGCCAGGAAGGCTGATCGCCGCCGCGAGGTCGCCGAGGAGCGCCAGCGGGAGCTTCAGGCCTTGAATGCCTCCCTTGAGCAGCAGTCGAGGCGCGCAGGGCAGTCTTGGCGTCGATGAGGGGGCGCCTTCCAAAGAGAAGGAGATCCAGAAGCGTGAGGACACGGTTATGCCGGAGGCCTTAGAGCGCAGCCTTGAGCTTGACCGGTTGGAAACGAGGGAACGCCCGGTGACCATGGCCGAGGATGCTGTCTCCATGCGCGAGGCCAAGATCTAGGAGGAGGTCGACCGGAGCGTGACGAAGGCTTGTGCAGATCTTGGCAATGAGTATGACTTGAAGCTGAAGCTCTTGAAGGAAGAAGCCGTGGGCAGGACCGCCACCCTCAGGATAAGGCCGCACGAGGCGGAGCAGCGCGAGAGGGCCGTCGCAGCCGCCGGACCTCAGCTCTGGCTGACCTGGCCCTGCTCCAACAACAAATCGATGACGCCATGTCCCTCGCGCAGCGGGACAGGGAGGAGTCTTGTCGCTGGTAGACACTTCAGCGCGAACACACCCCCATGCTCCAGGCTCTCAGAGTGAGGGCTAAGCGGGCGCTGGGAGCCATCTGCGAGGAGAGCGTCCCTAACCCTCATGCAGAGGATTATGCCGGCCACCTCTGCTTCTTTACTGAAGTCATGACGTGCCTGGAGGGCCAGGCCACGAGGGCTCGCGAGCTCGTCAAGGAGAAGAGTCGGAGCCTACTTGGGTGTGCGTTCTCGTGCTTCTTCAGCCATATACAGAACCTCGACCCTCACTTTGATTTCGACGCTGCCATAGCCCCAGTGCCAGCGGCTATCCGGGACAACTTGGCGCACCGGGTGGATGACCACGTGGATGCTTTGGTCAGGGCGTTCGCCATCGAAGATGACAAGGTGATGGTTGTAGCGGATGGAGATGGCGTGGTCGACGACGGTGAAGACGACGTTGGCGACAGTACCAACAGCGCGTACAAGAGCGACCAAGGTGCTGCTGTGAGCAGCACGTCTAGTTGCGACCGCATTCATCTGCTTGAACCTATATGCAAATACTTGGACACAGCCCTGCAGGGCGTGAGAGTATTTTGGAGGGGTGGCCCCTTTGCGTATGTAAATTAATGTTCTACCTTTAAGATAGACTTGAAACTTTCCTTCCGTATTCGTGAGCCCCTGAGCAGGGTCATGGCTGAGACTCATCTTGATCCCAGCTGGCTTTGGGTGTGTCCTGAAGCGGCTGGTGTGTCTTTCTCCCGAGGGGAGCCTGTTGGGGCCCACTAGGTTTTAGGCCTCTTGAGGGGCCTGCTGATTCGCTCAAGGAAGCCTCGTGAGGAACGAATGACAAGTTATGGCAGGGCGCACATGTGGTGACGCCATGGCGATGGTACTCTTGATTCTGGGGTGCTCACCGCCGCCCGGGCTTGCCCGTGCGGGGTTGACGTGCCTATAGCAAACCCAGTTCCGCCTGTGAGGTGCTCGCTAGGGGAGGGGTAGCAGATACAAGCCTCGAATTAAAGCACGCAAGCAAAACGCAAGAAATAAACACGAACACCAGAAGATTCCCCCCAAGCTTGGCAGAAAAAAGAGACTCCGGGTTCAATTCACAAAGTGCGGCGAATCGAGTTACAGAAAAGGGGACGAAAGCAAATGGGCGTGTCCGGCACCTAGCTAGTCTTCTTGTCTTCCGCCTGCGTAGAGCTAAGTGCTTTCACTTGCTGTGAGCATAGTCGTTGGGCGACAGTGTCGACGGCTAGCGCAGATCATGGTGCTTCCACTAGGACGTGGGTGGGAGCCCCAGAGGCCCAAGGGCGGCTCTCCGGAGACTCCAGGGCGTACAGCCCCACTCATTATTACTTGAGAGTGTCCCGGGCGGAGACCTTCACACACGTGAGCCTTGCTTGATATTGCTAGACGAGGGCCCCGCCCTGCGCCACCCCCGACCACCGTTGGGGCGTCCGAAAATCAGGACGAGACCAAGGGGCAAGGGGGACGCTAGTGGCACCCTCGGCTACCACGGGACCTCTGCCGGGGGGAAGGGCCCACCGACGCCTCCCCCGGCAGAGGACCTATCTCCATGCAGCACCTTGCTCCATGCGGCGCGGGGAAGGCCCTGGCTCCGGGCTCCTCCCGCGCAGCCCCCAGAGCGCCACTCCCACTTGGAGCGGAGCCGCCGCTCTAGGGTCTCCGACCGCTGCCGCGGGCCGGTTCTCCTACAACCCATGGTTAGTATACACCTGCTGCCGAGGTATCGGCTATATCATGTTGTCTTCGTCGCTTAAGGGGTCGGCGAAGCCTTCGGGAGACTCACGGGAGGCCTCGGCTTCGAGCGTTCCGTCGTCCCATTCTGGCCCGGGGAATAACTCAGGGCCTTCTCTCGGCCCGTACTCCAGGTTCACCATGCGGGGCACATAGGTTTCCGCGGTTTCCCTGCTAGAGCTATTACCTAGGTGCCTCACGCCTTGAGCCACTAACCGTGGCACATGGCCCTAGTGGCCGCCAGGTGGCATCCCGGTGTGTCCTCGCGGCAGATCGCCTGCTCCTGCCACTCCTGGTCATGGCGCTGCTGAGGCAGGGAAGGCTGTGCCAGGGTCCATGTTGGCGCCGTCTGAACCTGGTAGCGCTCCAGGGGATGCGCGTGCTTGCCGGGGCCTCGCGCGCGCTTCCGCCACAACCTGAGGCATGGGCATAGAGCAGAAAGGTGACGTACTTGTGCAGGCTGCATATAGTAGTTCGGCGACGCGCTCTAGGAGCACATCGCGGCTGCTCTAAGCCAACCTGCATCGTAGCAGCTCCCTCCACATGATTAACGCTGACCGTATGTTCGCCTGCTCCTGCCTGGTATGTGGTGTCGTTGATGTAGTGTAGCCTGAAGACCGCGCGGTGGCATGCGTGCGCCGTGGGGCGACGGCGGAGGGGCACCGGTCCATGCCTCCCGCGTCCGGCGGCGTTGAGCGGCGTGCGGGCCGCCTTGAGCATGGAGTTGAGATCTTCCTGAGCGGATGGAGCCGCCCTAGCGGGCCAGGCAGCCCAGCGGTCGGCATGAGCCCTCACATCGTCAACCATCGGGGTCGTTTGGGCGGCGGTGAGCTGAGATGGAAGAGAGGCTTGAGCGCACCCCTACCTGCCGCGCCAAATGTTGGATTTCAGGTTCCGCAAACCCATGAGTGGTTCGAACTCTGGGGTGCACATGAAGAACAGTATCTCCCCAGCGCGCTCGCCCTATGATTCTACAACCTATCTCGACGAACTCAAAGAACAAGGGACAAAGAGGATTATACTGGTTCAGGCCACCTTGCGGTGTAATACCCTACTCTAGTGTGTGTGGTGGATTGCCTCGTGGGGCTGAGGATGAACTAGTACAATGGATGAACAGCCTCCGGAGGAGAGGTGTTCTTGGGATGGAATGAGCTGGTGGTGTGTGTAGGGTGGACTGGATCTGACCCCCCCTCTATGCTGGTGGCTAGGTCCTATTTGTAGTGGCATTGGTCCTCTTCCAAAATATCGGCAGGAAGGGATCGCACAGTGGCCAAATTTGAAGGGGAATAACTAGTACAAGCTATCCTAACAAAAGTGGTCTTCGCCTGCGAAAGGTTCTGATGGTGATGCCGCGCCGCGCTCCTCAATGACCTCCATTCTACCATCCTGATGGTCATTGGTCTTGTTGCACCAATATGGAAACATTTGCTTGATTCCTCTTGACTCCGCGCCTGCGCTTGCCCCCTTAGCACGAAAGGGGAAACTGGTACACTACGCCCACTGGCACCCGCCTAGCCTTGGACGTCATGTCTCACGTCACGTGAACCTCGCGAGGTGCGCCTTGCATAGATATCACTGCTCCTTGGGAGCCGACCTAGAGAGGCTACCCCCAGGGACGTCTTGCTGTCGTCCGCCTCGCGAGGGTCTTGAGCTGTGGTTGCTGAAGCTGGGCCGTACCAGGCCGCCGATGGAGCCATGTCACGTTCCGCAGGAAGGCAAGTCTGCACTACAAGAATCAGGCATTTTGCCGACATGTGCTCTTTTTGCCGTCAACATTTCGTCGGGGTAGACGGCAAATGGTGGTTTTGCCGTCATGACCAGACGGCAAAAAAATATTATCGGCAAAAAATAACAAAAAACAGACGGCGAAAGGCAACACACGGCAAAGACATATTTTCCGTCAACTACGTGTGCAAATGACGGCAAAGATGAATCATTGCCGACTTCCTTCGCTGTGACTGACGGCAAAAAAATGTTCACAGCTATGTCCGTGAACGGGCCTAAACGGACATGTTTTGCTGTCTTGTACTTGGCCCAGCTGACGGCAAAAAGAGATGGTTTGCCTTATGCTGTTGAATACAGATGACGACAAAGATTGAACATCTCTTCTCAACATCTCTTCTCAGAAAAAAAAAAGCAAAGACTGAAAAAATAAAGAAAAGAAAACCCCTAGCCTCCCTAAAAAAACCCCAAGCCACCCCGATCTCCCACTCTCCCAGCGCCGGTTTCCCACTCCCGTGCCGCCCTTACCATTCGCCGCCGCCCTCACTGCTCGCCGCCGCCCTCACCGTTCGCCGCTGCCGCCCTCACCGGTCGCCGCCGCCCTCACCGTTCGCCGCCGCCTCCGGTTTCCCCTACATGGCCGGAGGATAGGCCATCCCGCCCCACCACGAGGGACGATCCCGGCCGGTTGCGCCTCCCCGCCGGTCGCCACCCGCCACCCCAAGATCAAGGCCGGCCGCGCCGGTCCCCGTCAGTCGCCGCTCCCGATCCAGGCCGTCTGTAGCGCCCCGCCCCCGTCCGCCCGGTACAATTTCTGCTCCCGATTTCTGCTCCCGATTCATATTAGTTCGGATAGGTTCGGATAGGTTCAGGTTCAGATTTCTGCTCCCGATTCGTACTGATTTTTTGTACTCTTCTTTTTTGCAAATAAGTTGCATTGGATACTAAATTGGTTAAGAATACATGAACTAGTAATTACACAGTAGATGGATGCATGGACCCCCCAGGTTCAGATTTTTGTACTCTTCTTTTTTGTTCTTAGGAGGATAATATAGATGAACTTTACCTCATTTATGATATAGAATATTGATATCTTAGGAGGATAGAATAGATGAACTTTTCTCAGGTGGACAATATAGGACAAATACAATTTTAAAGTTTAGTTACCAAACCCTGAGATCGTAACCGTGTTCTAATACCATATGAGTTTCCACAATATTAATTGTAACTAGATCATGATAGGCGTCCGTTCCCGCACCCGTTCATTTTGACAAAACGTTGGTAGGAGTATTTCAAAAATATTGACATACAAGCATCATCCGCCAAATCATGTGAGGATTATACAAATAAACTGAAGGTAATTTGTCTAAGTTGCATAAAGAACAATCACGGCCACAGCTAGTAGAAGAAACACTGCATGCATGTAAAGGCATAGGAATACTAATCTCCAAAAGTCTGTATGGCACTAACCTATGCTTTGAGGACACACTGCCGGCACCTCACCTGTATATTGTTGCTTAGTTTAAAACTATAAACATATCATCACTGAAATGAGCAAAGAGCAGTCAATAAGGATTTGATAGCAGCACCGAATGGCTTTGAAATCCCATCAAGCTTAAACTTTCCTAACCTGAGCCGGCTAGCCCCTTTTAACCAAAAAAATGCATAAATTTTATCCCACTGACCATCTGATAGCAAATAGCAACAAAGAAACAGGTCACACAACAGCAAGGCATTCTTGTAACCCCCATGATAGTGATTATTATGTTCTCTGTGATGATTTCTTATTCACAATATATGGTGTGCTTGGTTGCATGCCTATCGGGAATCATAAGAAGTGTGTAAGTAGTCAATAAGCGAATAATAAGTTCTTTCCATGCTGATAACTCGGGCAACCAACTCAATTGAGTAAAAACAACAAATTTCAAAATTACAGTTGTGCATAATCTTGATGATAGGGAAGAGAACTGTCATATTACATCGGTGTGTGAGCTTCAGAATAAAAACAGTTACATGAAGATCCCACGGGATTTGAGTAAAACTGAAGTTTCTTGAATATTGATTCTTATTCTGCTGCAACTATTCTTCTAGAATTTAAGCCCTCCACAAACTTAACACATATCAACACTTTCAAGGCAAAGAAGACACACAATACAGTTTCGCAAAACCAAGATAGGTCGGTTTTCAAATAAAAAGAAGTAGAAATTACAAAAACCGAACATAATTTTATTTTTTAAATTTGAGTTTAATTACCGTGATAGCAGTTAAGTACATTAGGTTGATACAACAAGTACTTGTAGACTGCAAATGACCCATCTTATTATGGATTAATTCTCGTGACAGTACTGTCATTAGCTGAAACTTCTCCCGTATGGCTTCAAGCTTGTTGTCACCATCTTATCCACTTTTCTTTAAAGAAAAAAAAGTAGGACAGATCATGAATATGACTGTAATAGAAGCAGATATCCACTTTTCTTTAAAGAAAAAAAGTAGGACAGATCATGAATAGGCCGCCATGGCACCGCGGAGCAATGATCTGTGTGTTGCTCGGGACTGTGTTCTTGTGGGGGTGATGACGGAAGGCAGACTGGAACCTCGAGAGTCGAGGCCATCGTAATATAGAAATATATGCAGAGTAATGAAGCTCTGTACCATAGCCCATAAAACTGAATGTAGAAATTAAAGTGATCAAATATATATGCTCTGGTGATCTAATATATCTGAACCAAAAAATTATGTGCAAGGTTATGTCTACTTACAGGCTTTGCTTGGCTTGAATGTTGAATGTTACAATTGCATATGCTATACTGGCTTGAATGTTGACCATCCATTTGGCTCCATCTCCAATGCTGCTTGACATATTCTGAATCAAAATAACAAATTGTTTATGGTGTCAGCAGCTCAACACATAAGAAACAGGAACTCCCTGTTACTAGTAGTTCCCATTACTTGGAGAAGCATGGCAAACAAAGGTCACACGAACACAGAACATATTATTTTTTGGGTTCTTTCTTTCTTGCGTATTTTCTTTTGGTTAGATGTTGTTGAGATGTGAGATGATGTTGTTGATGTTGTTTATTAGATTGTTGTGTGAGTGCTTATGTTGGTTGTGCCGGTTCTTTTCATGTGCAGGTATCTTCTCCTCATCTCGAGGAGCACCATTGGTCCCGTTGTTGTTGCCCTCGTCGTTCGACTACTGCCTCTACGTACGGTCTAGGGGTGAGCTCGACTATCATCTCTTCCCCCTCCACTATTTGCTTTGTTCCTATTATCGTGCCGATGCCAATACATTTTGCTTTCATGTCAAGTCTCGTAACCTAGGCGTCTCCCGTTCGAAAGGGCGACATCTATAAATATGCATGTCTTTGCATATTTATAAGCGTCATCTTTTCAAATTGTCCACGTTATCCATGGACAGCCCGAGTACGTGTAGATTGGGTTTCGTTTCCCGTACTCTACTTTGGTTCGAGGCAAAATTTCGTCAGCACCACCCCGTTGTTCTCCGGGTACACCTTCTCTCTGCTTGTTGCTGAGACGTGTATCTGGAGAACAGCGGGGAGGTGCTGCCGAAATTTTGCCTCGGACCGGAGTAGAGCATGGGGAACGAACCCAATCTACACATACTCGGGTGGGATTAGGACCCATCTTTACCTATTAGAGATAGGATTCAATCCATGAATGTCTGTTTCCTTTTGCGTTGTCACATCCCTAGTCAGTGCTTGCTTTAGGACTAGCTAGAGTGTGCATAATGTTTACTTTTCAAAGAAACTTGAAATGGGAATGACAGAAACCCCAGCACCCCTCTTCTAACAACAAGGGTTTAATAAAATCTTTTCAATGTACCCAAAATGCCCTTCAAAAATGTTCATCGTTTCTGCCTTGGTCTTAAACCTCTGCCAAAAATGGTGCACAATTTTCTAGGACACCCAAGGTCTCTGGATTAATTCATATGGTATTTGCATTTGGGCATTTAAATGCTATAAAATATTTTGTGTGCCCAAATAATCATAAACTAAAATGTTCCATGCTGTTCATATTATATACATTGGGCATGACTAGTTTCATGAGCTATAAAAATGTTCTGGCATTTTTATTAATTCAACAAAGTTGCAAAAGAAATGAAACAGAAAGAAATAGAAAAGAGAGAAGAGAGAGAGATCTTACCTGGCGCCTAACAGGCCCACCTGCCGGCCCAGCCCAGCCACCGCTCCAGCGAGCTGCTTGGCTCGGCCACGCACGCAGGCAGGTGCTCGACGGCGGCCTCGCCGTTCTGGTGGGCGGGATCGACCACCCACTCCCCCCCCCCGAGCTCGCTGACACGCCCACTCCTCCCCATCTCCTCTCCCTCGCCTTCCCCGCACCATAGCCGACGCCGCCGCGCTCGCGCCGTCGTGATAGCCACGTCCACCGCCGTCCCTGAGCTCCGTCACCGTGTCTGTCCGCTCCGTCGTCATTGTCTACGTCGAGCAGGCTGAGCCCCAAGCGCTTGCCCGCTCTGGAGTCGCCCCCGACCCCGTCTTCTCCAACTCCGGCCACAGAGATCCCCATCGTCGCCCCGCTCAGCTCCGACCGTCCCCGAGCCCGCCTCAACGTTTACTGCAACCGCCGTGAGCTTAGCACCATCCTCCCGCTCTCCGTTAGTTCTCTCCTATAGTGAACGCACCGCACGAGGCTCACCTGCACGCGCCGCCGCGGAGCTCGTCGCCGACGAGGCTCCGGCCATTTAACGGCCCGGCCACCGTGCCCACCAGCTTCACCGTCATGTGTGGATGTTGTAGGATCACTCCACGCACTTCTACGAGCACCGCACCGACGAGTTTGACCTCGCCCGAACTCCGGCAGCCGCTGGACTCGTCGTCGGCGTCGTTTCCGGCGGCCCCAAGGCCAGCCACCACCACCACTCGACGCGGCTCACTCCCAGCTGCCCGTAGGCGTGCTCCGCCGTCGTTTTGGCAGCCGGAGCTCAAATCCCGCACCTCACTCCCGCGTTGGCCTCGCCAGCGGCTAAACGCCGGCGAGTTAGCCCCGTTTGACCAAGGGTTTGACCCCCTTGGGTCACTGACATGTGGGCCCTGCCTGTTAGTCAAACCTAGGTTAGTGTCTAATCTAGTTTTAATTAGTCAGTTAACTAACTGTGACACTGACCAGTGGGTCCCATTGGTCAGGTTTGACCTGGGCCACCCTGTTGACTGGCTGACGTCAGCATGATGTCATGCTGACGTAGTAAAGGATTTTATAGGATTCTTTAATTTAAAAACAATTCAGGAAATTCCAGAAAATGCTTTAAACTTCAAAAAATCATATAAATTCAACAGTAGCTCAGATGGAAAAGATTTATATATGAAAATTGATCAGAAAAATCCAGTCTTCCCAATGGCACTAGTTTCATGCATGTTTTAGCAAGTTAACCTTGCTGTTTACATTAAAACATGATAATGCACTTAAATAATTAATAGTTTGGGTTTCAATTTGAATCCCTGATTCAAATGGGCTCAAACCCTTCTGGTTATAGTTGCATTAGCCCAAAACACATGCATCTTGCCATACCATGAGCATGCATCATATTGTTGCATCTGTTTGCTTATTGATTGTATCACAGGTATTCTCCGTGTTAGGACCTGCTCCCGAGGATACTTCTGCGTATCCAACTGAAGAGCAGTACCCGACAACAACTCTGTCAGGCAAGCAATCATTGATCATTCCGATACAAACCCATCTTCTTGCTCCTGCTCTCTTTTACTGCATTAAGGCAACATCGTGTGAACTGCTACTTGCTGCGGTAGTTGAACCCTATTCCTTTGCATGACTTGTCATTGCCACTGTAAATAGTTGAAACCCACTAGCATGTGTAGGAGTTGATTGAGCCATGTGATGTGTGATCCACCATGCTATTTGTTTATGTTGCCTGCTATGCTTAGAGTTGGGTCAGGTCTGGTTCATCTGGGTGATGGATCAGAGAGAAATGATCATACCCGGTAAAGAGAGGGAAGTGTGAAACATGTTTGGTAAAGGTATCGATGAAAGGCCATGTAGGAGTACATGGTGGGTTGTTTCATTGGAATCGTCCGTAGGACCCGACTTCTGTATGTGTGGTTCAAGTTCCAGCTACTACCATGCATTGGGCCCGAAACCAATGGACCCTCTCGGCTTATTAACTGCCCTTGTTCTCTGTCCAGAAGTTGCAACTAGTTTCTGGTGTTTGTAGTTTACTGGTAGTAGTGCACAGCGCTGACCCTCGGGGTGGGCTGTGATGCGACAGGTACGTGGCACGGTGTACCGATTGCCCGTTTGGTGACTCGGGAACCCTGTACACATCGTTTGGGGCCGTGAGTGACACCCCGGCCGGATGTCCCCACGGATGGAACCCAAATAGGCGATAAACCTGGACGAGAGACTGGTGTAGTTAGTCAGGTCGTGGCCGACACCCTCGCTGGGCTTCCGCTTGAAGGTTGCCGAGTACATGTCGAGTAAACGGCGATAAGTGGTGGAAGCGTGTGTGAAGAAGTACACCCCTGCAGGGTTATCAATCTATTCGAATAGCCGTTGTTCGCGGTACGGACTACTTGATTACTCTTACAGTTCATAGACAAGTTGATGGATACTACTAAAAGCCTCAAGATAAGTGTGAGTGCCGTGGATGGCCCTTCCGTAGGATGACGGAAGAGGATCCTCGGTGGTGTATTGTTGTGGTGAGTAGAGGACTCGTGTACGTAGTAATATCTTGCAATCTGTTGAGAGTTGTAGTATACGTTAGCCAAGAGTCAAAGCTGGCTTTCTGCTATGAACTCCATTACCCCTGTTGATAATGTTGCATGTATGATAGGTTCTGTTGTAAGACTTGCTGAGTACCTTTGTACTCATGTTTGCTTAATAACTGTTGCAGAGGAGAACCCTGCCCCTTCTGATGGATTCTACATAGACATTGACGTCGACGAGTAGCTTGCTACCCAGACGGAGATCTGGAGCTTGTGAAGGGCCTTGTAGATAGTCAGGCTACACCAAGCCTGTTTTATTTTCTAAGTTTTCTGTACTCAGACATGTAGCTTCTGCTTGTGCTTGTATGACTGTATGACTTGAGTGTTGGGTCATATGACCCCTACCTGTATGGATATGTTATGTATGGCTCTTGGAGCCTCTTAAATAAAGTACTTTGAGTCATAGAGTTCTGTTGTGATGCAATGTTGTATTTGCACATATTGAGCTTATTGTGTGTATGATTGAAATGCTTGGTCTGTGTTGGATCCGACACCTAGTTGTTTTCCTTTGGTAGCCTATCTTACAGGGAAATGCCTCCTAGTGCTTCCAATGAGCCTTGGTAGCTTGCTACTGCTCGGAACACGTAGGCTGGCCGGCATGTGTCCTTCTTCGTTCCTGTGTCTGCCCTTAGGGGAAATTTCACGCGTTGTTCCTTTAAGTCCATGTAGCTTGCTACGACTTGGGTTCATACATTGATGACCGACACGTTCGTTGCTGGGTCATGGATGCATGTCTCTGTAATTTAGTGCCACTTTTGGTTTATAACTAGCCATGTCGGCCCGGGTTCTCTATCATATGGATGCTAGCGACACTATCATATACGTGTGCCAAAATGCGCAAACGGTCCCGGGCCAAGTAAGGTGGCACCCGTGGGGATACCGTGCATGAGGCCGCAAAGTGATATGACGTGTTACAGCTAGATCGGTGTGACTTAGGATAGGGGTCCTGACATTGCATGGTAAAAAATAAAACCGTGGCATAAATAATATGACAAAAGTAATTAGTTATGTATCTATTCCTAATTACATTATATATAACTTGATGAATATGAATTTGGTGCCCGTATTGTCAGTGCAAGTAGCGGTATGGATGATCGTGAGTGGATGTATAGTGGCCACCCTAGTCAGGCTGGCATGACCGTTGAGTGGGTGGACAAGACCAATGAATTCGTAGAAGCAACATTTGCTAGTGGCAAGAGAAAAACTTGGTGTCCCTGCTTGAAGTGCAACAACTATCTAGAATAGTCAAAGAAGACTATGTGTTTACACATGCAGAAGCATGGGTTTAAGCCTAGTTATACCCGGTGGACCTTTCATGGCGAGACTGAACGTAGCAGAGAGGAGGTGGTGCATCGGCACACCGACGACAATGGTACCGGGACCGATGACATGGTAGCCGACTTCAACGATGCACGTGATGCCGGATCAGAGGAAGAACCAGAGGAGTCTGCAAGGGCGTTCTTAGAAATGTTTAATTCGTCACTGCAACCTCTTCACGACTACACAGATCAGTGCCAGCTGGATGCCATCGGACAAGCATTGTCTATGAAGAACAGTTCAACATGAGCAGAGATAACTTTGATCCAATGATGATCTCTTGGGGTCGCTCTCTCCCTAAAGGTCACAAAGTGCCTAAAAGCTAGTATGAAGCGAAGAAAACCCTACGTGCACTTAAGATGCCGTATGAGCAGATACATGCTTGCCCAAATGGATGTGTCTTATTTACGAAAGAGTATGCCGACGACAAGTACTATGCCAAGTGCGGCTCCTCTAGGTATATCGAGAGAGTCCTCAGTGATGGTACGAAGAACATACCAAATTCCCTGCAACTATTCTTCGGTATCTTTCAATCCTGCCAAGAATTCAACGCCTTTACTTGAACAAAGACACGGCCAAACAGATGGTATGGCACAAATATGGGATAAGACGTGACAAGGATGATCATGGGAGACCAATGTTGATAGATCCGTCTTGTGCCCAATCATGGAAGAATTTCGATCGATTACATCCTGAGAAAGCAAAAGAGGCAAAGAATGGACAAGTCGCCATCGTGATGGGTTCAATCCGTTTGGTTTTGTCTCAAAGACATATAGTTGTTGGCCTGTGTTTGTTGTTCCCCTCAACCTCCCCCCCCCCAGCGTCCTAATGCAACGCAAGCACATATTCCTATCGTTGATTATTCCAGGGCCCAAGTATCCGGGGAAGAATATAAATGTTTACCTCCAGCCACTGATAGATGACTTGAAAG
Organism: Secale cereale; assembly: GCA_902687465.1. NCBI lineage: Eukaryota > Viridiplantae > Streptophyta > Magnoliopsida > Poales > Poaceae > Secale > Secale cereale. The sequence continues at coordinate 487,127,617 of LR738715.1, read as the reverse complement.
AAGCTTGGGTGAATGGGATACAGACATACGATGCTGCTAGCTAGAAAAACTTCAAAATGCATGTTTGGTACCAGTACTCATTGCATGACCTACCGACGTTTTCACTTTTCATGGGGTGGTCTGTGCATGGGAGGTTCCCATGCCCCAGATGCAAGACAAACCTTCATTGTCGTTGGATGCAACATGGTCACAAGTATTCTTGCTTCGATTTACATAGACAACATTTGTTGCCTGACCATCCATTCAGACAAGACAAGAAGAACATCATGAAAGGTGAAGTTGTCGAACACTCGGCACCACCTGAGATGACAGGTGAACAGATTCGTGATCAACTAAACGCTCTCCAACCTGATCCCAACCGTCCAGGGTATTTCTTGGGATATAATGAAGAACACGCCTGGACTCATAAGCCATGCTTCTGGGATCTCCCCTACTTCCACCAGCTTGAGCTTCCACATAACATTGATGTAATGCACACTGAAAAGAATATCGCCGAGGCCATTTTTGGCACATTGTTCAACATTGCTGAGAAGACGAAGGACAATACAAAGGCTAGACTAGATGTGATGAAGCTATATGATAGACCCCGAACAAAACTTGCGGCAACCCATAGGCCGGAATAATTGGACGACGCCACGGGCTAGGTTTGTTCTTACAAGGGAACAAAAGAAGGAGATACTCATGTGGTTCAAAACTTTGTTGTTCCCCGATGGGTATGCAGCGAATCTAATGAGGGCAGTGAATCTTGATAAATTGAAGCTCAACGGGATGAAGAGTCATGATTGGCACATATGGCTTGAGCGGTTAATGCCAGTGATGATTCAAGTCCCTAAGGACGATTGGGAAGTATTGGCAGAGCTGAGCTCTTTCTTTCGTGTTCTTTGTGCTAATGAAGTATCTCCCACTGTGATAGATGACATGGAAAAACGGGCACCCGAGTTGCTCTGCAAGCTAGAGAAGATATTTCCACCAGGCTTCTTTAATCCGATGGAACATATGATTTTACACCTCCCTTCTGAGGCAAGATTGGGTGGCCTTGTGCAGAATCGTTGGTGCTATGGACTTGAGAGAATGCAAAAGACTCTTCGAGCTAAATGTAGAAATAAAAGTAGAATTGAAGCATCCATAGCTGAGGCATTCTTGGCGGAAGAGGTGACAAACTTCACGACATCATGCTATGCGGCCAAAATTCCAAGCTTGCATAATGTGAAGTCCCGTTACAATACTGGCAACCCCAAACATGAATGCAAGCTCAACCTCTTCAAAGGGCAACTCGGACATGTTGGTGCTTCTGCTTCAAAGAATTTGTCTATGAAAGAGTGGAGCTCTCTTACATTATATATCCTCACCAACATAAAAGAAGTGCGGCCATACATTGAGTAAGTGATTGGTACATCATGTAAGATTACTCATATGTTTGTGGCTAAGTACTCTCATTTCTCATTGCTCAGTGAATTCGTTGCTCAATTCTCAAATGGAGCGGTCGAACGTGATTCACTCGAAGAGTATGAGCTTCTTGCTGGCAACACGGACGGGAATTATGGTTTCATTTCTTGGTTCAAAGGAAAGGTATATATACTTCTTATTATGGAAGAACTTAAGTTGGTATTACGTGCGACTAATACACCGATCCTTCCCGCTTGAACTTGTAGGGTACGTCAATATTGGACAAAGAGTTGAAACAAATTGCTAATGGCTTTGACTATAAGGTCGGTACATTCGATAAATACGACATCAATGGGTATCGCTTCCGCACACATGAGAACGAGGAATGTCGGGCCGATCTAAATTCAAAAAACACCGGTGTGTCGGCTATTTGCAATGGAGTCGAGTATTATGGAAGACTTGATGAAATATTTGAACTGCATTACTTTGGGGCAAATCCTCCAAAAGTCATTGTCTTCAAATGCCATTGGTTCGATCCGTAGAAGGTTAGGCGGAGAGATGATATTGGGCATGTCGAAATTCGACAAGACAACAAATTGGAATGCGAGGATGTCTATCTTGCGGCTCAACAGGCGACACAAGTTTTCTATCTCAAGTACGCATGCCAAAATAAGGCGCATCTTAAGGGTTGGGATGTCGTGTATGATGTGCCGCCACGTGGTAAAAAATGTTCCCCCAGTGAAGAGGATTATCAACCTCACATTGACCCCGCCACATATGATGCAGAATTCTTCCAAGAACATGGGCCTAGAGGCCGTCGCAACATCCATCCACGCACGGAAGTACACTGTAACGCCCCGGACACACCCGCCGATGGTCGTTACTCCTGGCGGGATCTAGACTGGCCTCACATATCAATACTAGTCTTTTCTGCGCACTTTGTCCTCACTCGTGCGCACCCGGGAGCAACTTCCCGGTCGGTCACCCATCCTGAAACTACTCCAAGCTGAGCACGCTTAACTTTGGAGTTCTATCCGAATGGGCTCCCGGAAAAGAAGGAATTCCTTATTGATATGAGTAGTCTAACATCCCTAATAAGCCAGGCCATCACATACACCCTCACTCAGAGGAACCGACGTCCTCGTCGGGCCATAGGAACGTTCCCTCTTGGCACAACCGTCTGTGCTTCCAGGACAGCACATGTGCCATGCCGTGTGCCACGACGGGTCACAAACGTCATGCACAACATGACTGCAAACTGTCCGCAAACATCCGTGTAACCGCGAGGGTCGGCTCTGATACCAACTTGTAACGCCCCGGACACACCCGCCGATGGTCGTTACTCCTGGCGGGATCTAGACTGGCCTCACATATCAATACTAGTCTTTTCTGCGCACTTTGTCCTCACTCGTGCGCACCCGGGAGCAACTTCCCGGTCGGTCACCCATCCTGAAACTACTCCAAGCTGAGCACGCTTAACTTTGGAGTTCTATCCGAATGGGCTCCCGGAAAAGAAGGAATTCCTTATTGATATGAGTAGTCTAACATCCCTAATAAGCCAGGTCATCACATACACATTGACAATGATGAAGAAGAAGAAGCAGATGAGGAAGAAGAAGAGGTTACGAACGTGGAAGACCTATCAATGCTTGAGCGGTTATGTCAAGGCATTGCCGATGATGTTGACGATGATGGCCAACACTCCGACGACATTGTTGACGACACGCGTGATACTGATGATGACGAGGAAGCAGAAGAGGAAGAAGAGGCAGATTGTGATCCAAATGATCCCGACTATTTTTAGTTGTAATGTAAAACTGTAATGTTGTTTTTGTACTAGTTGCCTTACCATGATCCCGAACATGCTGTAATGTTGAATTTATAATATTTTGAACTTTTCTTATTTATTTGAGCTATAGTGTTGTATTTGTGTTATAGTTGCCTTTGTAATTCTCATTTGTGTATGATTTTTTTGAACTTATGCTTATTTATTTGAACTATATTGTTGTATTTGTACTATAATTGCCTTAGTGATTCTCATTCAATTTATTCTTTGAACTTTTGCTTATTTATTTGAGCAATAGTGTTGTATTTGTTCTATAATTGCCTTAGTGATTCTCATTCCATTTTTTCTTTGAACTTATGCTTATTTGTTTGAACTATAATGTTGTATTCGTACTAATTGCTTTACTATTTGTCGTAGCAGGTGAGTGAAGCATGGTGGGCCCGCATCGGAAAAGGGCTGCTAGTGCTACGACAGAGAAGGCCCCACTCAAGATAGCGAGAAATCTGCTCACCAGTTTTTGGCTGATCCTCCCGATGCACCCTCTCATGCTCAACATCCTCGAGGAAGAGGCCGAGGAAGAGGTGGACTGGAGGAAAGGCTAAGAGAAACCCGGTTCGGCCTCGCTCACCACCACCTGCCATGGCACCACTTGACGAGGAACGGGTGGACGAGCCGATGCCTCAATCCCCTGTGTTTGAGGAGGAACAGATGGACATGCCTTTGTCTCACTCCCCTGTGTCTGAGGAGGAACGGATGGACGAGCCTGTGTCTCACTCCCCCGCGCTTGAGGACGAGCCGATTTCTCAATCCCCCGTGCTTGATGACGGGGAGGAGGAGGGTGATGGTTTAATTGCAGTTCCCGAGGGTCGGTCTGTGTTCCTGCGTGGTGCATCAAGGCTCCCGGAACGAGGGAAACCTGTCGAGCAAAGGCCGTGCATTACTCCATATGGAGTAAGGTAACTAACTTTGGCTTCCCATTTTTCTACCTTCAATGTATGCAACAATTGCTCATAACTTTGGCGTCTCGCTATGTAGCGGTTGGACGGAAGTTGGAGAAGAGGATGCGGGTAAGTACCGACACGTGCACATGACCATTGGGATCCTTCTTAAGGAGCATTTCCCTGGCATGGTTACTTTGCCAGGCGAGGGCAATGTTTCGGAGGTAGCATCGACTTGGGACCACTACAAAGCCTGTGAGGATGTTGGTACATTCAACAATATCGAGGTTCACAACAAAGCCGAGCGGGTCTTTGCTGAACTTTGGGTAATCATTAAGTTTAGTTCACACATTGCATATATATAATCCATGGCTAGTTAATTTCTAATCTCGTTTAATCTCATGTGTATTTGCAGGATTTCTATAGATGCGAGGATGGGAAGTTGGAGGAGGCACAAAGGAACGTCAACATTCATTGTAAGAAGCTTGTGCGCAATATGTTCTATGATGCACGCGTTATTGCCGTCCGTTCTTATAAGGCATCTCAGGGCTATAAGATGGCTACTAAGAAACCAGCTACGAAAATCTTTCTTCACAAGGACGAGTACATGCAGGTAAATAAATCACGTTCATCCTTGTTATTTCCTGAATTTGCCGGCACTCATTTCTTTTGACTTATATGAGATTCAAATGATCAATTAGGTTACTCATAGATGGTGTGTTGATAAGGGGGGGTGTTGGGAACGAATTGTGGACTACTGGTGTTCTAAAGAGTATATGTTGAAACACGTCGATTACAAAAATCGGCGAAAGGCAATAATTTATCCACCACACCATCAAGGCAACTTGAACCTTAAGGGATTCAAGAAAATATGGGTACATCTTTCCTCCCATCGATTTGTTCTTCATAAGTTCTTTCTTGTCATACATGTTGCCAATCCTTGTGATGAAATTCTAATGATGTTGGTTTGGTTTTAGGGGCGTTACCACAAGGTTCCGGAGCCCAACCTTTTTGTTGGGTATGCTCTGTCCCATAAGGCACCGTACAGAAAAGCCACACCATATGACCCGTCTGACACATCGTCTGCGTACACCAACAAGACCGCCTACAATCAGCTGACCAAAGTTATAGAAGTGGCAACAATGCTGAGAGGGCCCGACTATGATGTGACATCGGAGCCCCTTGACCACGAGTTGGTTATGATCGCTGGACAGGGAATGAAGCATGGCAAGGAAGCGATTGGAGGAGGCATGTTTCCTAGGTCCTCCACTCGCACTCTACCTAAGTACAAGGCTCGGCTAGGTCTGTCAGAATCTTTTGTATGTCAACGCGCGACTCCGGCAAGGGCTGAGATGGAGGTATTCTATAATATTCTCTCTACCTATGATTTTTCTAATTTTTACATAATGCTGGATTTGAAGATGCAACTGCGACCCCATATTCTGTAGTCTCTACTCGAGGAGAAGTTGGCAGAGGAGAGGCGACGGGCGGCGGCGGAGAGGGCGGAGGAGAGGCGATTGGCGGCAGAGGAGAGGGCGGCAGAGAGGGCGGAGGAGAGGCGACTGGCTAATGAGAAGACACAACAGGCGTTGTGGGCACAAAATACTCAAAACTTTCAGATGTTTACAGTTAGTTCCTTAATAGCCAAGCACAATTCCTTAATAGTCAGCACATGTAGTCTTTTACTACCCGTACTTAACTTTCACTCCTCTTTAACATAATTTGTAGGCTTATTGCACCCAGAATGGTATGCCCGCTTTCGATATGTCCGCCTTTACTCCATGCTCTACGGTTAGTTAACTTAAATACTTGCAAGGATCATTATTGCATTTCTTTGTCCGAGTGTCATGCTAACCATGTAATGCTTCATGCAGTATCCATAGACCCATGGATCGAATAATGCTGGATCTTCACATGCTCCTGGCTTAGGTGGCAATAACCTTGATGGTTCTCTGCATCTTTGAGATCTAGTACGGTTAGTGCCTCCATATCTCATTTACAAGTAGAGACCACTTGAACATCTTCATAATTTAGAGATCATTTGAACATATGTCGATGATCTAGAAACTGACAAGTACATTTGACCCATTAGCTATGCATTATTGAAGCTATATATTTTCTTGATTTAGAGACCATTTGAAGCTATCTGTTTATGATTTAGAGACCACCTGGAGATCTTCATTGTTTAGTATGTTAAATTGAATTGAACTTATATCAAACCATTTCTATCACACTATGATTTAGGGACCACTTGAAGACCATTTGAACCATACCATTTCTACTTATTATCATGACTTAGAGATCTTCATGATTTAGAAACTTGCAAGTGTTGATTTATCATCATTTGAACCATTTGAAGATCAAACTTATAACTAGAGACCATTCCTGAAGTTCTTTGTGATTTAGAGTGTTAAATTTGAAATCTTCAAAATTTGACAAGTGTTAAAGAAACTACATATGGGCTAGAAGCTATTTTTGTGGGAACTTGCAATGGAATATGAATATGGTGTGATATGGATCACTATTTATTTTGTTGGGTCGTCAAGTACTTTCTTTTGTATATTTGACATCTTCATGATTTAAAGCACCTTATTTTGTTATTGTGGACACGTAGCCCTTTATTTTATTGTTGTGCCAAAATTTGACATATGTGCATGATTTCTTCTTGTAGGTTTCCATATGGATCCTATTTTGGACTATGATATGGGCATGAAGACATCTATCGTAGTGCAAAATATTATGTAGTGATGCCTGCTGTATATACATGCGAAATATTATGTAGTGATGCCTGTTATACATATTCATATGCTATGAAACATTTATATATGGACTGTGCTATATGGATGTGTTATGGACTGTGTTATATGGATATATATATATGGATGTGTTATGAACTGTGCTATATGAATGTGTTTTGGACTGTGCTATATGGATATGTATATGGACTATGCTATATGTGCGAGGAATCATTGCTGTGTTATATTGTCTATATGTATTCTCGTGTTCATTGTCTATATCTACTGTCATTTGTCTATTTATCTATATGTGTCAGGAATCATTACTGATTTTTGATTTTAAATAAAAAGAGTGCAGCCTCTTTGCCGTCATGTTCATGACGGCAAAAAGGATGCATGGCGCCCTAGTGTACAGCCTGGCAGAAGGGTTTGCCGTCTATGCAAAAGTAGATGATGGCAAAGATATAGCAAGTTTGCCGGTAGGTATAGTATGTGCTGACAGCAAAAAAGATGGTGGTTTTGCCGTCTTGTAGTCCCGCACTTGACGGCAAAAAAATTCGTAGTTTGCTGTCTAGGCTACCATTGGTCTGACGGCAAAAAGAACTCACGCTGTCCGGTGGTTGGGCGTTCCGTCTATTTACTTTTTTTTGCCGTGTAGGAATTCCGGCTGACGGCAAAAGGTCTTCATCGACGATAAATTGTTTGCCATCATCTCGACGTTTGACTGACGGCCAAATGAGACTTTGCCGATTTTGAGGTTGCCGACATAGTTTGCCGTCATGGGCTGACGGCAAAAATTTTGCCGTCTGTAATCCTTTCTTTGCCGTTTGTATCATACTGACGGCAAAATGCCTGATTCTTGTAGTGCTGGGTACCCCCGTTCCCAGAACACCGACAGAACCACCATGACAATTAGGTTGATCTTGCCCTTGGCCTTGTTCATGAGGTTGAGGGCCTTCACTTTGTTCTTTGAAAGCTTGTGGGTCTAGCGTTGGTGATGGCTCCACTGGAGTGGAGCATTGTCCTTCTCCTTCAGCCAAAAGGGGTTCCTCAATGGGGAGTATTTGACCAATTCCCATTCTTCGTATGGCTTGACGAGGAATTTCATCACCTACATCACAAAGACCTCTTTGCTCCACTTGGGTGCCATTATTTTCATCAAAATCCATGTTACATGTCTCCTCAATGGGTCTGGTGAACTTGTTAAGGACACAGTAAGCAAGAGAGTTTGTAGCATAACCAACAAATATGCCCTCTTGAGCTCTCGGTTCAAACCAAGACAAATGAGCACCTTTCTTGAGAATGAAACACTTACACCCAAACACCCGAAAGTACTTGACATTGGGCTTGTTACCGGTGAGTATCTCATATGGAGTCTTGTTGAGGCCTTTTGCGGAGATAGAGCTGATTTGATGCATGATATATGGTGTTGATTGCTTCGGCCCAAAAGTTGTAGGGAGATTTGAATTCCGCCATCATGGCCTGGTTCTTCCTCTCTGCCCCACCATTTTCTTTAGGGTATAGGGTGCTACATATTGGTGGTTGATCCCCTCATTAGTGAGAAACTCATCCAAGGTATAGTTCTTGAATTCGATGCCGTTCTCACTTCTTATCATCAATATCTTTGCTTCATGTTGACGTTCAGCTTCATTAGAAAAGTTGATGGCGGTTTGTTGGATCTCACTCTTCCTCTTGAAGAAATATACTCATGTGTATCGAGAATAATCATGCACAATCACCAAGAAATACTTTCTCGCCCCAAGACTATCAAAGGATGGAGGACCAAAGAGATCCATGTGAAGGAGCTCCAAGGGCCTTTTTGAGTAGATCATAGTCGTTGGTTGGTGAGCCGTCTCATGGAGCTCCCCTTCAAAATCAAGCAGTGCAAGCACTGTCGTTGGCCAAACTCGCATTTGTTAATCCATGAACACGGTCCCATTTGAGGAGACCTTGCAAAGATCTCATATTGACATGGGCTAACCGACGATGCCAAAGTCATCCCACATAACCTTTATCCATTAGGATAGTCACGTTCTTAGTGGGTCGCTCCAAAAAGTTCACCACATAGACACCTTTCTCGACATGCCGAACAAAGGCTACTTTAAGAGTCTTGCTCCGCAAAAGGGCCATGGTATCAAGATTAGCGAATGTTGCAAAGCCCATAAGTGCAAGTTGACGAATGGAAACAAAATTGTATGCAAGGGACTTGACAAGCATGACCTTCTCAATAGATAAATCTTGTGATATGACCACCTTTTCAAGTCCCAATACCGTAGTTGTTGAAGTATCACCGAATTGGACATGGATGGGCATAGATGGAATTGGATGCACATCCACCACCAAGTCCTTGCTTCTGGTCATATGATTTGTTGCTCCGCTATCAAGTAATGATGACACCCCACTGGAAGAAAAATCGTACAAGAGATCAATGCTTGATTTTAGGTACCCATTTAGTAATGGTTCCTTTTAGGTTAGAAACAAGGGTCTTAGGAAACCAAATAGACCATTCAATGTACTCATATGGAGAAGCAACAAATTTGGCATAAACATGCCAATCACTAGCACGGCATAAGACATAAGATGGGTTAAAGTCATCGAAGTTTTGGGATGGATGGCGCTTCACTTCTTGCCATTGCCACCCTCCACTTTGTTCTTCTTCTCCATATGAGCAGCCTCTCCCTCTTTGATAAATACCTCTTTGAGAGGGAGGAGTTGCTTGGTCTTCTTCTTCTCCTTCCTCTTCTTGGACATGGGTGCAAATCCAATTCCCTCTTTTTCCGCAACCTTATTTTGATTGCTCAAATGTCATTGTGGTTCTTACCGCCTTGTATGCGAGTCACAAGGCCCGACTCAAGTTGCCCATTTAGCTTGTCATTTTCCACCACAAGATGAGCATTCTCACAACACAGGTTAGTAGCATGAGCCTTATCAATTAGAACAAAAGGAGGACACGTGGATATTTCCTTGGTACACTTCACTTGGAGGTGATCATGAGACTCCTTGAGAGAGGCATGAACACCTTTCAAGACTTTGTGAGCCTTGTCAAGTGTGTCAAACTCTTTCTTAAGTCTATCATGGCCAAACCCAAGTGCAACTTTCTCGGATTTAAGCACACGAGTAAAAACAAGAGCATGATAAAGATATTTTTGCAATTTAGCATGATCAATGTCATGCGACTCCTCAAGATTCAAACAAAGATCTCGCTCTTCTTCAAGAGCGATGGAAGGATCCACAATTTCATCGTCATAGTCATGACTATGCCCCTCCATCTTGGAGATAGTATCCTCATGGGACTCAATGATATCATTGGCCTCACCAAGTTGTTCTAATAGCAACAAGGAGCTTCTCTGGTTCACCCTTGAGCTTACTAAAGAATTTGGTAAACTCATTCTTATCGACATTCACCACCTCACTATCATCAACACAGTCTAAAAAGGAAGGAATAGTAGTGATTGTGGTTTTGATGTTTGGGGTTACCTTGTTGATACCTTTGGCCATGAGGTACTTGGTGTTGGAGCAAAAAACCTTGGTGTGTTTTACCCAGACTGTACACAGGCACGGAGGCGAGGTTGCAACGTCAAGACAAGGCCAAGCTACAGATATAGCTCTTCGAGAAATCAAAGGGCGGATCAATAAGACCAAGAAGAGGCAAAGGAGTAAGATATCGCTAAGGAAAAACCTCCCTTGCCCGGTAGATGAACCCGACCATGTCATGGCCGCACCAAGACAAGACTCAAGACTCCCCCGGCAGGCTTGCCGGGGACTCCGCGGGCGGGTCGTCCCGCCAAGGCACCACCGCTCTACCGCATAGTGACTCAGGCCACTTATCAGTGCGGTGTCGAGCCCTCACATGATTAAGTGGCATCCACCTAGCACGTGGCAGCCACCCAGACGGTGTTTTTCCTCCAAATGACACCCGTGCAGCGACGTGCGCTACAAAAAAAGACACATCCGTGACATTTTGGGCCGAATGAAACGTTTTTCTGTCATACTTATGACACTTCTATGACAATAATTGTGACAAAACATGGTATCATCATAGATGTGGTGGGGTCCTACTTCTATGACAAAAAATCATGACAGAAAATGGGCTTTTCATCCTGGGCAGGCCAGAGACGCAGCTGCATGACATTCTTTGGGGCGTCCATGATGGAAAAAACCGTGGTAGAAGCGAGTGCGATGAAAATATCGGGGTGTTCACTGTTACGGTGGGTGGTCGGGGCCGAGCGATGCACGTTAATCTCGTACACGTACGCGCGTGGGTTCGAGGCATTGGGGTCCCGAGCGAGGCCTTGAGCTCTAACTGAACCCGAGCGATTGCACTGCAGGCTACACGTTACTGAACCCGAGCGACCGATCGAGGGCTGTTAACTGAACCCGATCGAGCGATTCCTTCGGTACAGCTGCTAACTAAAGCCGATCGATGCTGCCTCTGCATGAACGGTGAGCGTTG
>LR738715.1:487087564-487116249 GCA_902687465.1 Secale cereale | reverse complement strand
TCCTTGTGGGGGTGGCTGAACAGGACCCCGTGGTGTTGCCTCTGCATGAACAGGACCCCGTTCGATCGAGCCGGTTGGGGCTGCATGAATAGGACCCCGTGGAGGGCTACATGAACAGGAACACCCCGTGGAGGGCTGCATGAACAGTAGACGGTGGAGGGCTGGATGAATAGTAGCTTGTGGAGGGGTGGTTGAACAGAAGCCCGTGGAGAGGGCTGATTGAACAGTAGCCGGTAGAGTAGCGAACGGTGGTGGCTGAACAGTCGCACGTGGAGGCTGGAGGAGGTCGACGGTGGATGAACATTAGCCCGTGGAGGCTGGAGGGGGTCGACGGTGGTGATGAACGGTATCCCGTCGAGTCCCATTTTGCGGTACGACACACCCCTCCAGATGAACAGGACCCCCGTTTCGACCGTAGCGCTCCAACACAAGTCTATTTTCTCCGTTTTGCGGTACGCCACACCCCTTCCGATGAACAGGACCCCCGTTTCGACCGTAGCGCTCCAACACAAGTCCGTTTCCTCTGTTTTGCGGTACGCCACACCCCTCCCAATGAACAGGAGCCCCATTTCGATCGTAGGAGGTCCGTTTCCTCCATTTTGCGGTACGCCAGGCCCCTCCCGATGAACATGAACCCGTTTCGAACGTGGCCGGTCGAAAACAAGGCCATTTCCTCCGTTACGCGATACGGCAGGCCTCGTTCCCATCGGCTATTCTGTCCAAGCCCTCCCGATGAACACGACGACGCATTCCGTTCCGACCCATCCGGTTGGCTCCCCATGAACACGACGACGATGTTGTTTCTCCGTTCCGACCCAGCCATCTACACGAGCCCTGACCGTACGTATGCACGAGTAGGCGTTCGAGACCCTGCCCGTATGTACGTACGTGGCCGTATTTTCATTCTTGCACACTGGTCGCTGTACGTACATGTACATGCTACGTGCACGCCTCTACTACGACACGTGCGTGCCTCTACATCGACCAGTATGCACGTACACGTTCGCGACTAGAATGACAACGCAACGTACGCTTCGACAAGGTGGATCCCGACTGTTAGGCACTTCCTTGCGTACGAAGATGTAGCTGGTGGGTCCCGGCAGTCAGGGGGGTGAATCGTTTTTTAGCCTGGACGCACTTCCTTGCATGCGAAGATGTAGCTGGTGGGTCCCAGCAGTCACGGGGAAACGTTTTTTCACGAAATACGATGGCCCATCCGGTGGGTCCCCGCTGTCAGGTGGAGGAATAATTATTTTGCACGTAATAAGGAGTCACTTCCTTGCTGCTGACATGGACCCAGCTGTCTGCCTCTCCATGTACAGTACTCTTCTGATAGAAGTTGTTCCTTGACCACATTGACCACGCCACGCCGAGAGCACCAAGGCGGTGGACGACGGCGAGGCTTAGGAAGGGGATGACGCGGAGCCGGGGAAGACGCGGCAGTCGAAGCCCGCGCGGAGTGGAGTACGAGGGTTCACTGGTTCCGGTGCGGTGTGAGGTTGCCGTCGCCGTAGGGCCTGGCCAGCGGTGGGAATAGTAGGGGGCGGTGAGGCCTTCGCGGCAGCACAGCCTACCACGGGAGGCAGGAGCATGCGGCATGACCGGCGCTACTTTGGGCGGCTGGAACAACAAGAACAGAGGTTGAATAAGCACTAGGGCCGTTGGATGGACATCGTACGGTCACTGGATCTAGAATCGCTCATATTGACTTTGTTGACAAAGCACTCCAACCCCGTCAACTTAGTAGGCCCATAAGTCAGCCTCCCACTATACTGGGTCCCACCTAGCAGGGGGAGTATTCATTTTTTGTTCGTAATAAGGAGGAACTTCAGATGGATCTGAACTGACTGTGGGGGGAATGTTTTTTTCGTGAAATACGGTGGCCCGTCCGGTGGGTCCCAGCAGTCAGGGAGGAAAGTTTTTTCACCAAATACGGTGGCCCGTCCGGTGGGTCCCCGCTGTCAGGTGGAGGAATAATAATTTTTCGCGTAATAAGGAGGCACTTCCTTGCGGCTGCCGTGGACCCAACTATCACCCTCTCCACGTACAGTACTCTTCCGATGGAAGTCGGTCGTTGACTAGATTGACCACGCCGCGCAGAGAGCACCAGGGCGGTGGACGATGGTGAGGCCTAGGAAGGGAACGACACGGAGGCAGGGAAGACTCGGTAGTTGTTTCCCACGCGGAGGGGAGTACGACTGTACGAGGGTTTACTGGTTCGTTTGCCGTCGCCGGAGAATAACAGCAGGTGTGGGTGAGTAGAGGGATGGCTAGGCCAGCGATGGGAGTATGGTGGGGCGGTGAGGCCTGCGCGGCAGCACCGCCGGGCGCAGGGAGGAGGGAGCATGCAGTCCTGTCGGCGCTTGTTTGAGCGGCTGGAGCAGGAAGAGCAGAGATTGGAGAAGCACGACGGTCGTTGGATGGACAACCAACAGTCACTGCTTGTGCGTCAACCTTTTTTTTAGGAAGGCCTCAAATCTGTGGAAACATCATACAACCCATCTGCCATTATTTCTAATAATTTACATCCCATTTGCTAATTCTTAATGTTTTTTTGGAGCCCATATTCTTTTTGTTAGCATTACAGCCCATATTGTGGCCACAGTTTAAAAAATACGAAATTTTGCTTATTTCGGTGCGGTCCGAACTGTTTTTAGTCCCGAAATTTCGAGTCACATTCAAACTTATTTAAAAAATAAATGTCTATCAATATAAAATCCAACAAATTGTCCACGCATAAAAATGAATGCAATTTAAAATCTCGAAATGAAAAAAGATATTTGAAACTAATTGCCGGTTTGATGTGTTTTAAAGCGACTTATTTGGCAAATCACAAAAAAACTGGGCTGTGGCCGTGGACCCAGCCGTCAGCCTCTCCTCGTACAGTACTCTTCCGATGGTCATCGACCATATTGACCACGCCGCGCGGAGAGCACCAAGGTGGTGGACGACGGCGATGCCTAGGAAGGGGACGATGCGGAGCAGGGGAAGACGCGAAAGTGGATGCCCACGCGGAGAGGTGTACAAGGGTTCGCTGGTTCGGCTACCGTCGCCGCAGAATAACAGGGGGTGTGGGTGAGTAGAGGGATGCCCTGGCCAGCGGTGTGAGTAGTAGGGGCGATGAGGCCTCAGCGGCGTCACAGCCGGCAAGGAGAGGAAGGAGCACGCGGCACAACCAACGTTGGTTTCGGCGGCTGGAGCAAGAAGACCAGAGGTTGGAGAAGCACTACTGCCGTTAGATGAACATCGTACGGTAACTGGAGCTACAATCATTCATATTGACTAAGTTGACAAAGCCCTCCGTCTCCGTCAACTTGGTAGGCCCACAAGTCAGCCTCCCACGATGCTGGATTCCAGCTGGCAGGGGGAGTATTCATTTTTTTGTGCGTAATAAGGAGGCACTTCCTTGCGTGCGAGGATAGCTGGTGGGTCCGACCTGTCAGCGGGGGGCATGTTTTTTCACGGAATACAGCGGCCCTTCCAGTGGGTCCCAGATGTCAGGTGGAGGAATCAAAGACTTGAGAAGGCGTACAGAACAAGCTAGTGTACCACTAAAGAGACGTTGCTGAGTTATAGAAAAAAAGAGAGACGTGCTCATGTAGTTGGTTCGAATCCAAACCTAGACAATGACTATATATGGTGCTATGCTACTCTGCAAGTAATGAAACTGACATATCCAACATTCGCTTCTCCTCTTCTCTACTTACTCTGCCTAGCATCAGAAGCTCTGGCCGGAGCAACCATGTCCGCTGGCTGCTCGTCCACCTGCTCTTCAGCAAGAAACAAACAAATATGCGCCAAGTCGCCACCCGTACCATCGCCTGTCGGTCTCATCACACCCTCGCCGGCACGCGCATCGCAGCCGGTTGTTCATCGCACCCCGCTGCCATTGATGTGCTGCCACTGCTGCAAATCACGCAAAGTCATACGTCGCGTCTCAACCACAATCCTGAACCTTGGCTGAGTCTTCTACAAATGCCCGAATCATGGGGTAATGATATGTTTATGTGTTGTTCTACTGCTTTCAGTTGCTGATTTTTTTAATAGTGTGGTTGATGATCTTCCAATTTGATTTGTGCAGAAAAGGGAAGATTCGTGTGATTTGTATTTCTGGGAAGTTGCTGATGTGGGGGAGTGCAACTACGCTGATTATTTGATTAGCCGAGGAATCCCAATACCAGCAGGTTGGGGTGTTGGACAAGTAACTGAAGGAACGGCAGAAGAGGAAGATGCAGAGCAGAAGGTTAAAATGCAGTTCCTCTAATCATGGCCAAAAAACAGCTACTGAACGGCTTCGACAACAATGAGGAGATGAAAGAGCTTGTGAAGATAATGGGAAAAATCGATGTGCTCTGTAGGATGATTTTCTCTTTATTTGCAGTGTATGTAGCACTCGTGATGTATTCAGTGGTTATGACATGAGCACTTTGCTGAAATTAGTAATGAATGAAACATGTGTAGCAGGCTGGGCGTAGTGTTGTGAACATCTAATGATTTCTATTAACGAAATCAGGGGGTATCCCCTTTTGCTCATAAATAAATAAATAGCAGAGGCCCTTTTGGTAATAAATAAATAAATTAGCAGAGGCCCAGTCGGGTCAGCTTTGTTCTCATGCGAAGACGTCGAGCAAATTGCAGTCCAACATCAAACTATGTCATCAAATTCAAGTTTCACAGCCAAATATGAGTACAACTAAACAACAATGTCATCATGTTTTAATCATCATACAATCACCAAACCCAAATCAGCATACATAACAAGTGATGTTTTCACAGGAAAATACTAAACAACATGTTCATCAAGTTTCAGTTGTCATAGCAAACACAATTTCATATAGTAGATAAAAAACACCTTCTTACAGGCAAATACGACAAAAGCAATGTAATCATCATCCGCAGCAGCAGCGTCAACATCTTCGCCATGTGTATCAGTCAGAATCGTAATTCCCCATGGTGTCATCTTCTTCTTCGTCCTCAACGTCCTCGAATGTTGGCTTCTCCTTGATCAACTCCTGTATGTCCACTGCACGATAGGCAATCTTTTCGCCGGCGTCATTGACGTGATGGTTCTCAAAGATATTAGGAACACCTGTGTTATCTTGTACATCAGGAGCAGTGTAAGCATCATCTTGTTGTGCAACTTCATTAAACGAATTCCTCTGCTCAAACCTTTGCAATACTCTCCAGTCATCGCTACGTGCAAATGTGTCTTCTATGAAAAATATTTGTGTTGCTTGATTTGCCAAAATAAAAGGCTCGTTGGTCCAGTACGCCGCCTTGACATTGATGGATTTGAAATAATCACCAGCTCTGGGTTTTGCGATCCTGGAAAACAGGTTATACCAACGACAGCAAAACAGAACCACACACCGATGATCCTGGAAACTAGAGATATACTGCAACTGAACAATGTTTGTTATGTTAGCATACATTTCAGTTGTCTCTTTGTCATACGTATCCGTGCTCATGATGGCACTGTTTTGTGTCTTCCCGCCTTCATCTCGTGCAAGGGTGTTGCAGCGCACATCTCCAACAACACAAGATTCATAATGTCTTAGCCGAGTATCAGGACCCATTGCTTGTGAGTAAAGGGCATCATCAACTGCCTGCCCATCCTCCCGCATCTTCTTAAGCTATGGTTAGAAAATAGACAAGCTGAACATCTTATGTACTCAATATATTAAAAAAACTGACAGTGGAATTCAAAAGCTTACATGGCTCTTGAACCATTTCGCAAATCCTACCATAACCAGTTTGTCAATGTTTCATGGGTTTTGCAGCAGTAACTCCTTTTTGTAGATGCTGCACAACATAATGATCGCGTCAAAAATCTAAATATATAAGAATGTGCTGCAAGTTTAGTACATTGCGATGTATAAGATGCAGTACTTAGCACTTACTTGATATAATGTAGTATCTCAGTACAGTTATTCAACACATGCCAAACCATTTTGTCCAAATATTTAGGTTTGTCCTCTTGTCGACTCTTCCCTGTAACTCGAATAGAATAATCGAAAACATTGAGCCCGAGATTGTCTTCATCCACATATTTGCTAAGCTGATCAGCTGTTTCAATGTATTTTGAGCAGAATGTCAACGCTTCTGTAGCAATGTAGGCCTCTGCAATGGAACCCTCGGGTCTAGCTCTATTCCTAACATACCCCTTGAAATGGCCTAACCGCCTTTCAATAGGGTACATCCAGCCATACTGTACTGGACCTCTAAGTAGTGCTTCATCAGGTAGATGAACATCCAAATGCACCATCACATCAAAGATGGCTGGAGGATATATCTTCTCAAGGTCGCATAGGATAGTTGGTATCTTGTCTCTAAGACGCTCCAAAGAATCTATCCTGATATTTCTACTGAAGAGTTCCCTGAAGAATTGTCCCAACTCTGCAACTACTCTGTATAAGTCAGGGCGGCCCAATCCTCTAAGGATAACAGGTAAAACCCTTTGAAGTAGGACGTGGCAGTCATGAGTTTTCAACCCTTGTACCTTGTTTCCATCTGCACTAACTCTCCATTCAAGGTTGGAAGCAAATCCATGTGGGAATCTCACCCGTGACAGGACCTCGCAGAATTCTATTCTTTTTACCTTGTCCAAGATGTACACAACTGGTGCCATATCCCGTGGTTTACCTTCATCTTGCACCTGCAAATCCTCTCTGATACCCAGGAATGTCAAATCAATCCTAGATTTTAAGGTATCTTTCGTCTTGCCTTCAATATTAAGAATTGTGCCAATAATGTTGTCACATATATTTTTCTCGAATGTGCATCACATCAAGATTATGACGTAGATCGAAATGTTTCCAATACTCCAAGTCCCAGAAAGGGGACCTGCGGGTACACAATAATCTCTCTTCTGCCCTGCCCCGCTTCCTTTCCCGCTACCATTATCAAAATGGTTTCCTGGTGTAATATGCCTGACCTTCTCTAATTCCACTTGCAACTCATCGGCGGTGAGCCTCTTTGGCGCATCACAGTTTTCATGCTTTGCATTGAACACATGTCTTCAGTATTTTCTAGGATGCGGCTTGTCCTTGGCAAGGAAACGACGATGTTCAATGTAACATATCTTGCTAAGTATTGCGTCTGACAGCGGATTCCTGTCACAGCGAACACATGCATTGTAACCATGTGTCGTTCGCCCTGACATAGTGCCCAGAGCGGGATAATCAAGGATGCACCAAATTATAACAGCAGGCAAAAAGAAATCAGCTGGTGGGCTGCTATATAGGTCACGAGTGAGAACACCCCTCCAAAGCTATTGAAGTTCCTCCACAAGAGGCTCCATGAACAAATCAAAATCCTTTCAAGGACTTTTCGGACCTGGGATGAGCAAGGCCATCATGTAGTTTGATTCTTTGGTGCAGACATTTGGAGGCATGTTGTAAGGGATAACAAGCACTGGCCACATGAAATATGTGGCGCTCTGGTGGCCAAATGGGTAAATCCATCTGAAGCTAAGCCAAGTCTAATGTTTCTCGGTCAGCAGCAAACTTTTCATGCTTCTGATTGAAGCTTTTCCACTCACTACCATGTGATGGATGGGTCATTACATTCTGATCTCTGTAGTCCTTGTTCCTATAATGCCACAGTACATCCTCTCTTGTTTCAGCATCATGAAACAACCTCTGCAATCTTGGTGTAATTGGAAAATGTATCAAAACATTACGAGGAATCCTCTTCACAGCATCGCCATCTTTCCATCTTGATTATTTGCATTTCGGGCATTCACTTAAGTTGGCATAATCCTTCTAGAACAGAACACAATTATTCATACAAACATGGATCATATCATATCCAATTCCAACTGCACGAAGGAAATTCTTCATTTTACTATTGGTGTGTGGCAGCTCAGACGCATCTGGGAAAGCTTTGTGAAAAGCAGCCAATATCGCATCGAATGATTTGTTGGTCATCCGCTCAGATGTCTTCACCTGAAGAAATGTGACCATAGCTGAGAATACTGACAGCTTATTTCTTGGGGTGACAGCCATGTTGCATTGTTCCAACATGCGGGCCCACCGTTTTTCTTCTGGAGGTGAAAGCTCACGGAATGCACGAGCATTTCGTAGCATTGTTTCAATGTTGGTCAAACTCACTAGCTCCGCCAACACCACCTCCTCCTCCTCTTCCACCTGAGCATCAGGCAGATCAAGATGGTGATCTGCTGCTTCCACGTAGTCATGTTCACAGCTTCACCATGATGAATCCACCTAGTATATGTGACCGACATCCCATCCAAGTGTAGATGATTTGGCACAGTTGACTGGGGTCTTGTAACTTAATTCATACAGCTACTACACGGGCTGAGCACATCTGATTTCAGACCACCGTACTCAGTTCTAATAAAGTTCATGAAATTTTCAACCCCCTCGACATATGCAGCGGAGAATCTTCGAGCAGAAGTTATCCAAGTCTTGTCCATCTGTTAGACATACAAATTCGTTCTTCTACTAGATATTACAGGAAAAACATACATGTTTTTTTATGAAGTCCAGAAGAAAATACCTAGGTCGATGTCTAAAGCTATGCCAAGATATTTGGACGAGCAGATCTAAGTAAGGAAATATATGTAAAGCTAATTCAGCAAAAAAAAATTGAGTGCTAAATTATGGCAGGCTGTTTCAGCAGTCAATGAGGCCGAGCACACAGCGATTGAACCATCGAAGGCCATCACAGCAACAAAGATCGAGTATAAAACGGTGTAGAGCTATTTCACCTAACAGATTGGCTACTAGACCATGGCAATCTAAGTCACAATAAATATATGGCAGGATATTTTAGCAACTAATCGGCCTTGGCATGCCATCTCAGCTAAGCAGATTGAGTGCAGAACAGGGCAATGAAGCTTCTTAAGCAGAGCATATTGATTGTAAACTACTTCAGCAAACAGTGAGATTAACAACGTCTATCAGCTAACATTCAATGCTACACTGACATCATTGGGCCTCAGTCTAGAATGCGCCTACCGTGGGAGAAGCTGACCGCCGTGCGTCTCCACGCGAACATCGCCAGCGGTGGTGGCGGTGACCGCCATGCGCCTCCACAAGAACGTCGCGAGCGGTGGCGGCGCAGCTAGAGGACATCAGTCTACGAGAGCGTACTGTGGGAGCGAGAGGATCGCCGTGCGTCCCCTCGACGAACCGCGGCGCCGATGTATCAGCGTGGCGGGGAGGGCGGCTTTGGCGAAGCGAATGGAGTGGAGGGGTACAGGGGGAGGGGGTTTGGGGAATATTATTGGCTAGTTCGCCGAAGGGAAATTGTATCTAGGATTTGGGGGGAATTTTTGGGTGGGGGAGGATTTTCGCGCGGTGGGCGGGGGGAGTTTGGCGCATGGTCGGTTTCTCCAAGTGCAGTCCCACGTGTCAGTGAAGAGGCAATCCGAAGCGCGTTCCGTTTGCGTGAGTCGTGTGCAGGACAGAACGTGTGTGGGGTGCAATGCGACCGCGACAGGGGTGATGTGAGTGTACCACCTTTTTTCCTTTTAAACTTGGTGCTTCGCCCCATAAAAAAAACTTGTTGCATCGCGCGATCCATCGATAGTACTACTAGTAATCCGGTAATCCCGACTAAAATGGCGCGGCCGGGTCTTTTCCCGTGCGATATGCTGGGAGGTTGGCCTAGTTGGGTTTTTTAGGACTAGTAATGCTACACCTACATAGTCCCAGTTACGTAATTAACATAACGTGAAACGAGTGAGCTGTTGATTGTAGATTGGGGGAAGGGAGGGTCCCAGCACCATGAAAATCAAGGGAGGAGAGAGAGAGAGGCAATTTACGTTAACCCTTTCGTAGGTTCCCATAGATGTGAAATGCGTGAATGTGCATTTGCAGATAAGGCCTTCCCTTGTTCATCCTTTTTCCCCACAAGATCTTGATCTTCCGTGCAACGCACGAGCGTCTTGCTAGTACTCCTACAATATACTATATTATTGTGAAAGTTCATATACAACGGCCGAGGTTAATGCAAACACGTCAGATTTTCATAACATTTCGAACTTTTATAGGACAGAAAGATAAAAGAAACCTGACCCTAAACCTATTCTATGGCGGCGACCGATGTCCTCCATCTGCGATCTCAACGTACGAGGGCGGGGTTCAAGACCCATGAACTGAAGGTGCGGTGTCCAGCGAGGAAAAGTAGAACACGGGAGACGGACCAGCCAGTTGGCACACCATGCCCTGCCGCCTCCCATTCCCTACTCATCCTCGGAGGAGTCCCCGACCTCTGCGGTGCCGAACGTTGGACGGCGGTAAGTTGGAAACATGGCCGACGGTGACAAGCTCTCCCGCAGAGCATTCGCGCTTGCAGTCATGGCGGATGTGGTGCCAGGTAGGAGGACGATGCGCTATGGTGTGGAGGTTAGCTGGGCGTTGCCGCTTTAAGTAGCGTATTCCGGTGAGGCCAAGTGTCCTGGTGCGTCATTAAGTCGCCGGAGTTGGTTCCTAAGGGCACCGAGTCTCTTAATGACGGCATACGGACGGATGGCATGAATGCGGGCAGCTGGCACCGGATGGGAACGCATCGCGCGACGGCGCGAGGGACGATGGTTTTTGGTCTGCCAGGGTAGTCAGCTACGGTCATGGCAATGTTGGAGATGCCCTTTGCTCACATGCGATCGACGCATGTCATTGAAAAAGCAAGACGACCCGGCATGGTCTCAGGTCCCGAGGATGCAGTTGGCCATGCTACACCACTCCACGGACGCGTCCCGGCGCCCCGTGCATCCTCGACGAGCCGGGTGTTGTCGTGTGTTTGGATTGTGGCCAAAGTGCACCTTACCAAAAAAATTCTCATGACCCAAAGATTGGTCTTTGTTTGGATGGTTGCTATATTTTTGGCATGCCAATGAACTCTAGCCAACTCTAGTTCATTTTTCTTGCCGATGTTGGCCAAATCATGGGCAACCAAAACCTCAACCAAAATTTTGGCTACCCAATGCTTTGATGGGGCAACCTTGGACACAAACCAAACATACTGTTGGTCGTGCCACAGCTCTAACGCCACCCTCGGCACACTGAAACCAACCATTTCAAGCGACGATGAGCGTGTTGCTCACCGCGGTCACCCGTGTCTAGAGGCGGTGCTGGAGCTACGCCACGTTGTTGGCCCCCACGACCCACATGAATGGTTGCCGGTTGTGAGGAGGTCGTGGGCCAGCTCCTCCATTGGACTAGCATGCGCTACGTCGTCCCAACAGGTGTGCCCCACATGTCGGGTTCCCTGTTTTCCCAGCCATATTCGAGTGTCAGTGCTCCGCGTTGTGCATTAGGACTTTAAATATGTAGGCCATGCGAGACAACTTATTGTTTATTTGAGTCGTTCAAGTATAATCATGTGGCATTTTCTTATTTCTCATTCCTCTCGATCGATCATGTCGCCCTCCGGTCGAGACCATCCTCCCACAAGCCTCATTTGAACATTCCGCCGAGTATCAGTCACATGTGGGCCTAGACCATGCTTATATTTCCAATGTTTATTTGTAATTTGTCCGACTTGCATACAAACAAACGGTTTGTTGGAAGTTTCACTTTGCCTCCACTACGTCTCGCTTCGTGTCTTAGTTTTGACATCCCATTCGGTTCATGCCCCGACACATGTTGACGAGATCTATAGATGACATGGCAGTTCCTTATAGCCATCGACTAGCTATATTATTAACCATGCTCTAATGCGTTTTTCAAAACGGCATTTGACTATTGACAAGATTAATAGTACATGAGATGTATAATGTGAAAATTATACCATTGGAAGATCCTTCAACATACGTATCCCTGCCTTACCCTCCCTTTCGGTCACTTACCGGAGGACCCCATGCTTGCTAGGCCCCGCATGTTAGTTACTCAATGGGTTCGGCCACGTTAGGGGATCCTCATCCGTAGTATACTCCCTCTGTTTTTATTTACTTCGCATAAAATGACGAGTGCGGGGGAGGGGGAGGGGCATCGGTTTGCTCTCAACTGCGGTCCCACAAGCGAGCGAAAACGCAAGACAAAGCGCGTTCCATTCGGTGAGCGACGTGGAGGGTCCAGCGTGCCGGGCTACAACACGAACGCTGTCAGGACCCCGATCCTAAGTCACACCGATCTAGCTGTAACACGTCATATCACTTTGCAGCCTCACGCACGGTAACCCCACGGGTGCCACCTTACCTGGCCCGGGACCGTTTGCACATTTTGGCACACGTATATGACAGTGTCGCTAGCATCCATATGACAGAGAACCCGGGCCGACATGGCTAGTTATAAACCAAAAGTGGCACTAGATTACAGAGACAAGCATTCATGACCCAGCAACGAACATGTCGGTCATCAACGTATGAACCCAAGTCGTAGCAAGCTACATGGACTTAAAGGAACAACGCTTGACATTTCCCCTAAGGGACAGACACAGGAACGAAGAAGGACACATGCCGGCCAGCCTACGTGTTCCGAGCAGTAGCAAGCTACCAAGGCTCATTGGAATCACTAGGAGGCACTTCCCTGTAAGGTAGGCTACCAAAGGAAAACAACTAGGTGTCGGATCCCACACATACCAAGCATTTCAACCATACACACAATATGCTCAATATGTGCAAATACAAAATTGCATCACAACAGAACTCTATGACTCAAAGTACTTTATTTAAGAGGCTCCAAGAGCCATACATAACATATCCATACAGGTAGGAGTCACATGACCCAACACTCAAGTCATACAGTCATACAAGCACAAGCGGAAGCTACATGTCTGAGTACAGACAACTTAGAAAATAAAATAGGCTTGGTGTAGCCTGACTATCTACAAGGCCCTTCACAAGCTCCAGATCTCCGTCTGGGTGTCAAGCTACTCGTCGACGTCAACGTCTATGTAGAACCCATCAGCAGGGGCAGGGTTCTCCTCTGCAACAGTTATTAAACAAACATGAGTACAAAGGTACTCAGCAAGTCTTACCACAGAACCTATCATATATGCAACATTATCAAAGGGGGTAGTGGAGTTCATAGCGGAAAGCCAGCTTTGACTCTTGGCTAACCTATACTACAACCCTCAACGGATTGGAACATGTTATTACGAACACGAGTCCTCTACTCTCCACAACAATACACTACCGAGGATCGTCTTCCGTCATCCTACGGAAGGGCCATCCACGGCACTCACACTTATCTTGAGGCTTTTAGTAGTATCCATCAACTTGTCTATGAACTGTAAGAGTAACCAAGTAGTCCGTACCGCGAACAACGGCTATTCGAATAGATTGATAACCCTGCAGGGGTGTACCTCTTCACACACGCTTTCACCACTTATCGCCATTTACTCGACATGTACTCCGCAACCTTCAAGCGGAAGCCCAGCAAGGGTGTCGGCCACGACCTGACTAAATACTCAAGTCTCTCGTCCAGGTTTATCGCCTATTTGGGTTCCATCCATGGGGAGATCCGGCCGGGGTGTCGCTCACGGCCCCAAACGATGTGTACAGGGTTCCCGAGTCACCAAACGGCCAATCGGTACACCGTGCCACGTACCTGTCGCATCACAACCCACCCCAAGGGTCAGCGCTGTGCACGACCTCCAGTAAACTATAAACACCAGAAACTAGTTGCAACTCCCGGACAGAGATCGAGGGTAATTAATAAGCCGAGAGGGTCCATTGGTTTCGGGCCCAATGCATGGTAGTAACTGGAACTTGAACCACACATACAGATCTCGGGTCCTATGTACGGTTCCAATGAAACAACCCACCACGTACTCCTACATGGCATTTCATCGATACCTTAACCAAACGTGTTCCACACTTCTTTCTCTTTATCGATATGATCATTTCACTCTGATCCATCACCCAGATGAACCAGACCTGACACAACTCTAAGCATAGCAGGCAACATAAACAAATAGCATGGTGGATCACTCATCACATGGCTCATTCAACTCCTACACGTGCTAGTGGGTTTCAACTATTTACTGTGGCAATGACAGGTCATGCAAGGGAATAGGGTTCAACTACCGCAACAAGTAGCAATTCACACGCTGTTGCCTTAATGCAGTAAAAGAGAGCAGGAGCGAGAAGATGGGTTTGTATCGGAATGATCAATGATTGCTTGCCTGACAAAGTGGTTGTCGGGTACTGCTCTTCAGCTGGATACGCAGCAGTATCCTCGGGAGCAGGACCTAACACGGAGAATACCGGCGATACAATCAGTAAACAAACAAATGCAACAATATGATGCATGCTCATGACATGGCAAGATGCATGTGTTTTGGGCTAATGCAACTATAACCAGAAGGGTTTGAGCCTATTTGAATCAAAGATTCAAATTGGCACTTTAGCTATTATTTAATTAAGTGCATTATCATGTTTTAACGTATACAGCAAGGTTAACTTGCTCAAACATGCATGAAACCAGTGCCATTGGAAAGGTTGGATTTTTCTGATCAATTTTCATATATAAATCTTTTCCATCTGAGCTAGTGTTGAATTTATATGATTTTTTTGAAGTTTAGGCATTTTCTGGAATTTCCTGAATTATTTTTAAATCTAAAAATCCTAGAATGTCCTTTACTGCGTCATCATGACATCATGCTGACGTAAGTCAGTCAACACGGCGGCTCAGGTCAAACCTGACAAGTGGGACCCACTGGTCAGTGTCACAGTTAACTAATTAGTTAATTATAATTAAATTAACACTTAAACTAGGTTTGACTAGCAGGCAGGGCCCACATGTCAGTGACCCAGGGGGGTCAAACCCGTGGTCAAACAGGATCAACTCACCGGCGTTTAGCCGCCGGCGAGGCCAAACACGGCGGTGAGGTGCGGGTTTCGTGCTCCGGGTGCCAAAACGACGGCGGAGCACACCTACGGGTAGCTGGAGGCAAACCGCATCGAATGGAGGTGGTGGCTGGCCTCGGGGTCGCCGGAGATGACGCCGGCGACGAGTCCAGCGGCTGCAGGAGTTCAGCGAAGTCGAAAACGACGGTGCGGTGCTCGTAGAGGTGCGTGGAGTCGTCCTACAGCACCTACGCGTGACAGTGAAGCTGATAGGCATGGTGGCCGGACCATTGGATGGCCGGAGCCTCGTCGGCGACGAGCTCCGCGGCGGTGCGTGCAGGTGAGCTACGTGCAGTCCGTTCCAGGGTAGGAGAGAGCCAACGGAGAGGGGGAGGACGAAGCTGGGCTCACAGGGGTTGCAGCAGACGCCGGAGCGAGCTTGGGGGCGGTCGGAGCTGAGCGGGACGGTGAGGGGGATCTCCGCGGCCGGAGTTGGGGAAGAAGGGGTCGGGGTGTGTCCAGACCGGGCGAGCGCTCGGGGCTCGGCCTGCTCGATGTAGTCGAGGACGGCGGAGACGACGGACACGGTGACAGGGCTCAGGGACGACGGTGGGCGCGGCTACTACGACGGTGCGAGCACGGCGGCGTCGGCCATGGTGCGGGGAGGGCGAAGGAGAGGAGCTGGGGAGAGTGAAGAGTGTCTGCGAGGTCGGGGGCAAGGTGGACGATCGATCCAAGCCTCCAGGGCGGCGAGGGGAGGAAGCAGGGCGGCTGACAGCTGCGTGGCGCGCGCTGCGGCCGCCGTCGAGCACCTGCCTGCCTGCCTGGCCGAGCCAAGCAGCTCGTTGGAGCGACAGCTGGGCTGGGCCGGCAGGTGGGCCGGGTGGGGCGTCAGGTAACCTTTCTCTCTCTCCCTTTCCTATTTCCTTTCTGTTTCATTTCTTTTGCAACTTTGTTTAATTAATAAAAATGCCAGAACATTTTTATAACTCATAAAACTTGTCATGCCCACTGTATATAATATGAACATCATGGAACATTATAGTTTATGATTATTTGGGCACATAAAATATTTTATAGCATGAAAATGCCCAAATGCAAATACCATATTATTTAATCCAGAGACCTTGGTTGTCCTAGAAAATTGTGCACCATTTTTGGCAGAGGTTTAAGACCAAGGCAGAAATGATGAACATTTTTGAAGGGCATTTTGGGTACATTGGAAAAGATTTTATCAAACCCTAGTTGTTAGAAGAGGGGTGCTGGGGTTTCTGTCATTCCCATTTCAAGTTTCTTTGATAAGTAAACATGATGCACACTCTAGCTAGTCCTAATGCAAGTACTAAACTAGGGATGTGACAACTCACCCCCACTTAAAAGAATCGCGTCCCAAGATTCGAGTTCCTCCGGAAAGAGGGTGGGGTACTCAAGTCGAAGACGATCCTCCCTTTCCCAAGTAGCTTCACTCTCGGAATGATGTGACCATTGAACCTTGAGAAACTTGATATTGTGGCGTCGAGTGGTGCGCTCGGTTTGATCAAGAATACGAACGGGGTGTTCTCGATATGTGAGATTGTCCTAGAGATCAAGCGTTTCATGGTCCACTCAGCGGGTAGGATCCGAGAAGCAACGCCTGAGTTGAGAGACGTGGAACACGTCTTGAACTCTGGATATGTGCGGAGGTAGTTCCAGTTGGTAGGCAACTTCTCCTCGTTTAGCAAGAATGCGAAAAGGACCGATGTAACGAGGGGCCAACTTGCCTTTGATACCGAAGCGATGGGTTCCCTTAAGAGGAGTAACCCGAAGGTAAGACTTATCGCCGACTTCAAAAGTCACAGCCTTATGATGACTATCATATTGGCTCTTCTGGCGAGACTGGGCTGTTTTCAATTTCTCACGAACGATGCAAACTTGCTCTTCTGCTTCCTGGATCATATCCAGGCCAAAGAATTGTCTTTCCCCGGTTTCTGACCAGTTAAGAGGTGTTCGACACCTTCGTCCATACAGAACTTCGAAGGGGGCTTTACCCAGGCTGGCTTGATAGCTATTGTTATAAGCAAATTCGGCAAATGGAAGACACTTCTCCCAATCCATACCGAAAGAGATGACAGAGGCTCGAAGCATGTCTTCCAGAATTTGATTGACTCGTTCCACTTGACCACTTGACTGGGGATGAAAGGCTGTACTGTAAGAGAGATGAGTTCCCATAGCATTCCGGAAACTTCCCCAAAATCGTGAAGTGAAAAGGCTTCCACGGTCTGAGTTAATCTCCAACGGCACACCATGAAGTGATACTATCCGAGAGACATACAAGTCTGCTAGCTGGCTAGCGGTAATACTCTCTCGAACAGGCAGGAAATGACCTACATTAGAGAGGCGGTCGATAACGACGAAGATAGCATTATTCCCTTTCCTGGTCCTGGGAAACCCGGTAATGAAGTCCATACTGACTTTTCCCATTTCCATTCAGGAATAGCTAAACGTTGAAGGGTGCCAGCAGGCCGTTGATGCTCCGCTTTGACTCGACGACAAACGTCGCAGTTAGCAGTGAATTGAGTGATTTCTCTCTTCATCCTAGTCCACCAGAATCTCTGACGTAGGTCCTGATACATTTTGGTACTATCGGGATGAATTGTGAGAGGAGATTCATGAGCCTCCTTAAGGATCAAACGTCTCAGGTTTCGTACTTTAGGAACCACTAAACGGTTGCTAAAGAATACAACTCCTTGATCATCAATTGAGAAACATCCCGTGACTCCTTTCTTGATGTTCCTCTTAATACGGGAAATTCCCGGGTCAACCTTCTGTGCTTTGATGACCTGATCCGTAAGGGTAGGTTCCGCCACCAAGGTGGAAAGGAATCCTCGAGGAACAATGTGAAGGTTAAGCTTACGAAATTCCTCGTGGAGAAGTGGTTGTCCTTGTTGTAACATCAAGTTGTTACAATAAGATTTACGACTTAGTGCATCAACCATGACATTGGCCTTCCCAGGGGTGTAAGTGATTCCTAAATCGTAATCTGTGAGCAACTCAACCCAACGTCTTTGCCTGAGATTTAGATCCGGTTGGGTGAAGATGTACTTCAAACTTTGATGATCAGTGAAGATTTCACAGCGATTACCAAGGAGGTAATGTCGCCATGTTTTGAGTGCATGGACTACAGCTGCAAGCTCTAGATCATGAGTAGGATAGTTATCCTCATGTGGATGCAACTGTCGGGATGCGTAAGCAATCACTTGACGATATTACATGAGTATGCAACCTAGTCCTTGTCGCGAGGCATCGCAGTAGATAATAAAACCCTTGGAGAAGTCTGGTGGTACCAGTACAGGTGCAGATGTCAGGCGTCTTTTCAGTTCCTGAAAACTGGACTCGCACTGTGGGGTCCACTCAAACTTTTTATCTTTCTTAAGAAGTTCAGTTAGAGGTTTAGCAACCTTGGAGAAATTCTCGACGAAGCGTCGGCAATAGCTCGCTATGCCAAGAAAACTCCTAACTTGCTTGACCGATTCAGGGGGAGTCCAATCAAGGACGGCTTGAACTCGCTTGGGATTGACATCAATACCCTTGCCAGAGATCACATGCCCTAGATAGGTTACTTCCGGCAACCAAAATTCACATTTAGAGAATTTGGCATAAAGGCGGTGCTCTCGAAGTTTCGTCAATACCAGCCTTAAATGCTCGGCATGATCTTCCTTGTTTTTGGAATAGATGAGTTTATCATCGAGGTATACCACGACGAATTTATCCAAGTACTCCATGAATATGGAATTCATGAGCCGGGAGAAGGTGGCTGGGGCATTGGTTAACCCGAAGGACATGACGGTGTACTCATATTGGCCATAACGAGTAACAAAAGACGTTTTAGGGATGTCCCCGTTCTTGATTTTGATTTGATAGTAACCCAACCTCAAATCCATCTTAGAGAAGACTGAGGATCCAGTGAGCTGATCATACAGGTCGTTGGTCCTGGGGAGCGGATACTTGTTCTTTATGGTGACCAGATTGACAGGTCGGTAATCTACAACCATCCGCTCCGTTCCATCCTTCTTCTTGACGAAGAGGACGGGACAAGCCCAAGGGGATGAACTAGGACGGATGAAACCTTTTTGCAAGGACTCATCGAGTTGTTTCTTAAGCTCAGCTAATTCTAGGGGTGCCATCTTATAAGGTCTCCTAGAGATTGGGACAGTTCCTGGAATAAGATCTATCACGAACTCAACATCTATGTCAGGTGGAATTCCTGGCAGTTCTTCTAGAAAAACATCCGGAAAGTCACGGACTACCGGGATATCTTCGAGTTCTGGTAGAGGGCTGGCATTAAGAGAGTAGAGCTGACGCTCAGCCATTCGGGTCAAGACATTGACTATCTTGCTGGATGGATGTGTAAGTTGAACGGTCCTAGTATAGCAATCAATCTTGGTGTAATGAGTTATCATCCAATCCATACCCAAAATGACGTTTATGTCCGAGGACTTGAGAGCGATTAGAGATGCTAGGAAAACAAGTCTATCTACAAGGATTTCATTTCCATGGCTTACCCTAGAGGTTTGCCACTTTGAACCAGGAGTTTGAATAACCATGGAAGTAGGCATGTCACAAAAAGTCATGTTGGGCATTCGAGCATAGCTCTCAGATATGAACGAATGTGATGCTCCAGTATCGAAAAGAACAGATGCCGGATGGCAGTTAATGAGAAGCGTACCAAGAACGACGTTAGGATCCTCATAAGCTTCCTCAGCAGAGACATAGTTGACATGACCATGTGCAGTGGGGATTGGCTTGACATAATTCACCTTGCCGGTTGGCTTACAACGGCCAACGGGTTTTCCTGGTTGGTTCTGAGGACACTCACGCATGTAGTGTTCCGGTTCTCCACACTTGAAGAAGCTCACAGTGCTAGTGCGTGGAGCAAAGTTGGAAGGTGGTCCTCCATAGGTCTTAGCAGCTGCAAACAGTTGAGTTGGGCGAGGCGCCTCATAGGATGGCCTCGGTGTGTACTTGGGTGGCAGAGAAGTGTTAGGAACCCACACACGGCGCTTGTGAGAGCCAGAGCCGGATGAGGAACCAAAGTCTCGAGTATGCTTGCGTGTGGCCTCGAAGTCGGTCTGGCCCGTTTCAGCACTGATAGCCTAGTTTACCAACTTCTGGAAGGAAGTGCACTCGTGCAGATGTAGATCTCGGCGGAGTTCAGGGCTGAGCCCCTTGCGGAACCTTGCCTGCTTCTTGGCATCGGTGGATACTTCCTCAGGTGCATAGCGTGCCAAGTTGCCAAACTCGCGACTATAGCCATCTACAGTTAACCGGCCCTGGGTGAAGTTGCAGAATTCCTCCCGCTTGCGATCCATGAGACCTTCCGGAATGTGATGTTCACGGAATGCCTCGCTGAACTCAACCCAAGTAGTGATTTGGCCAGCAGGACGCATAGCTTCAAAGTTCTCCCACCAAAGACTGGCAGGGCCCTACAGATGGTAGGCGGCATAGGTAACCTTGTCAGCTTCGGCCACACGGGCAGAGTGTAGCTTGTGGGTGATACTACGTAGCCAGTCATCCCCATCCAGAGGTTCAGTGGAGTGATGGAACTTCGGTGGGCACATCTTGATAAAGTCATTGATTGACACCACGTCATTCCTCTAACGGAACCCAGTGTTCTGCTCTATGCGTTCCAGCAGACGGTTGGTCTCTCTTGTCCCGTTCTGCTTCGAGCATAACTTCAGCCAAGGAGGGTGGCTGGGGCAGATTGCCATCTCTAGCCCCACTAGCCTCACCCTGCTCCTGAGCAGCAGGAGTGGTGCGAGTGTTGACCATCCTAAAGAAGCAAAACAACGGTTTAGACACGGATAGCAAAATTTGGCATAGGAGTGCAGAATGTAATGGATGACACGGATTGCAGAGATGTTCATCCGTACGACATGGTAATATAGAAACTGCTATATATACACCAGTGGTCATACACACCATACATAGTTTAGTACAAGCCAATGCTAAAGTACAACTGCGGTGAAAGACGATACATCCCATCAGAGGCATTCCAAGCTCCTATACATTATTTAACTACACCTCCGGAACTCAGTACACACTAAGTCATATTCCACAAGACGCGCAGGACTGTGGGAATACGACTACTACAATACTACTACTGCCACGGTCTAGCTCAGACATTCTCGTAGTAATCTTCGTAAAGATTACCACCGTAGCCTGGAAGTGGAACAGACGGATCTTGAAACTCGCGAGCACTCGAAGGCTGTGGACCATAGTGTCAGGGATATGACTAGCAGGTATGAACCGGTTAGTATAAACTGGATTATTATAATATGTTTTGTTGTATATTTAGTTAATGCTACGGCCCATGAGATCTTAGGGCCCATGTATAGAGTTACGATTTGTAAACCGCCCGATGATGTAACTTGAGGAATAAGGAAGAAAGAATAGAGACCGAGGCGGACACAAGTATGAGCCGGCCTCGGGACTCTGTTAACCGGACTGGGCGTCGCCTCTCTATATAAAGGGACGACCCGGCGACGGTTCAGGGACAAGCAAGAGTCAACCCGTCAAGACTACAGGCAAGCGATCCGCTGCCTGTAAACCGACGCCCAAGCAATACCAAACCAACTAGACGTAGGCTTTTACCTTCATCGAAGGGGTCGAACTAGTATAAACTCTCTGTGTCCTTTGTGTGCTATGAACCCCTTCAAGCTAACCCGTGCGATGGTTCCATCATCAAGTCCGTTAAACCGGACATTTGCCGTGCTAATTCCACGAAAGTTGGCGCCCACCGTGGGGCCTCCGCACGATGGTTTCGAGTTCTTGAAGGGCAGCTTCGAACGGCTCAGGGGCTACGTTGACGGCCGGATGACCAAGAGTCGCCGCGGCCGGATCTACATCGACGACGCAGGCTGGGGACCGGAGGCCGATTCAATCGAGTACGGGTACCGGGTTCCCTTCGGCGGCATCCACGTCTTCATCGGCAAGATCGGCGAACCGGGACCTGAGCCGGACATCTTCCCCAACATCATCGAGCCGGATCAGCGTGCGAGATCGGCCCGGATTCAGCCCGCCATGAAGTGCGTGTTCGTTGGAGCAATTCATGGGGTCCAAACCGAGGACGGATCGGAATCCGATGGTGCAACAGTTGTCTACTCCGACGACGAATCTTCATCTGGAGAAGCTGAGTCTTTGTATCAGTTGCAGGACGGCCGGTCTGAGGGTGAGTCCGATGGATACAGTATTCCGGACCCCTTCGACCCGCCAAACCGGGTGGCTGTCTTTATGGCCGGTTCACAACCCACGGTGAACGGGGCGACAGCAGAAGCTGGTGTAGGGGGGAGCGGCCCGGCCCTCTCACCTACTGACGTTCTATCCACCTTGATCGAGGAGTTCACAGCTAAAGCGGTGGCAACGATAGCTCCATCAGACAAGGCGCAGCATGATGCAGAGCTCCTTCAGTTGAAAGGCCGGATTGATCAATTGAAAGAGGATTTGAAAGCAGAGAAGGCAATGATAGCAATAAGGCAAGTGGAGCTGAATGATCAGGCTTTTCATCTAAGGATGGAGCAGGCTTCTGTGCAGGGAGTAAGGGGTCGAAAGTACCAGTCTCGTCTACCGTCGGTTTATGAAGCGACGGATCTGTTCAGGACACCCGGGGCTAGAACCAGCAATGATCCGTTTCAAATCTGAGGGCACCTCCAGCCAGGGATGAACCGGTTCAGCAACCCACTGCAGAGCAAGATCGCCGGATCACGTCTGCACCTCACGTTCCTACCCCTCCAGGTCATTACTCAAATCCTTTGGATAACATCGTTGCTGCTGCTGCACGTCTGGCCGCTTTACCCGTGGAAGGGACATCCCGGGCAGCATTGGAGGCATGCCGGGCCAAGGAGCTGCTTAATACGGCGTTAATACAGCAGCAAGCATATTCTCATAGCAGGGAAAGGCTACATTCAACACCACGTCCGAGCCGGAGTTACACTAGGCATTGGGAGGAGCCAGAGGTATCTAGAAGTGAGCGCAGGAGACATCGGCACAGACAGGATAATCCGGCAGGCGCGTATGCTCAAGCTCAGGATGCAATCCGGGTTAGATCCGTAGCCCGGGAGGAGGTCCGTCAGACAACGCCGGTTCAAACCGCCACGGCAGAGACAGGAGTTACGACAAGTTCCTTTGGAGTACAGTGTCTTATCCCCGCTTTACGGAGTGTAAAGTTGCCCAAGGATTTTAAAGGGCCCCGCAAAGTACCTAATTACACTGCGGATTTACCTCCTGAAGCTTGGGTGGAGAGTTATGAGATGCTGGACGTGGATCAAGCGGCTTGTGCAAAATATTTCACCATGATGCTTCAGGGCACAGCCCGGACCTGGCTAAAGGGTTTACCCCATAATTCCATCGGATCATGGGGAGAGCTACGTCGTCAGTTCATCAAAAAGTTCAAAGATACATGCAAGCAGCCGATGTCAGTGGTGGATCTAGCAGCCTGTGTGCAAGGAGAGCAGGAGTCTACAGGTGCTTGGGTACGGCGAGTATCAGAGATCTTGCACTCTTCGAATGGTATAAATCCTAGCACGGCGATAGTGACTTTGGAAAACAATTGCCGGTTTGGATCTTTAAAGTTAAAGCTAGGACGGCTTAAAAGGGATTGCAATGATATGGGAACTCTCTTGAGTGCTCTGGTAAAGTATGGGGACTCTGATAATACCAAGTATCCAGAAGCTGAAGGAGACAAAGTAGGGAAGGTTAACAAACCTGGTAAACCGGCGCAAGTTAACCCGGCTACTGCAAGTTTCTTGGGCAAGCGAAAGGCAGAAGGTGGCTCTGATTTCGTAGCCAATACCCAGGTTCAAGGGGGTTTTCAGCGTAATATGGGCAACCCACCTCAGCAAACCGGCGGAGGGGATTTTGGTTGGGACCAAGAGTTAGATCAGCCTTGTCCGAAGCATGGCTCGAGACAACGACCGGCAAAACACACTATAAGAGAGTGCAGGCCCTTTATGGAAGCAATGATGGGCCGCTTTAAACCTAATGACAGGCCTCCGAATGGCGGTTCAGGCCTAGGGTTTTATGGTCCGGGTCATCAGGGGAACAGCTCCGGATCAGGATATAGGGGCAATAACAATGGTTATCAAAACCGGGCCGATAATCAAAATAGTCAAGGAAGTTATAATAACAAGGGCAATCAGCCGCGTAATCAGGGTGGTTACAATAACCAAGGCAGTCAACAGCAGGGCCAAGGTAATTACAATAACCAAGGCAGTCAACCGCAGGGCCAAGGTAATTACAATAATCAGGGTAATCAGCAGAGCTGCTAAAGCAACCGCAATCCGGATATCAGAATAATCCGAAGGAGTTGAGCAGTGGGCAATACCATGTGTTCACCACAAGTCTGCGTAAACGGGATCAGATGGTTTTAAAGCGGGCAGTTAACGCGGTTGAACCAGCAACACCACAATTTCTGCGCTGGTCGGAACAGCCCATTGTATGGAGTAGGGAGGATCACCCGATGCGGGTGGGTAATCCGGGCCACTTGGCCTTGGTGGTAGCGCCCTAGGTGGGAGGTTATAAGTTCACTAAGGTTCTCATGGACGGCGGTAGCAGCATCAATATCTTGTACTATGAGACCTTCTGTCGTATGGGCCTGACGGATAAGAAGTTAAGACAATCAAACACGGTGTTCCATGGGGTGGTTCCAGGTAAGTCGGCTTATCCAGTTGGAAAGATTGATTTGGAAGTTACCTTTGGAGATGAGCATGATTCCAGGTCAGAAATGATAACTTTCGAAGTTGTCAAGATCCGGAGCCCATATCACGCCTTATTCGGGAGAACGGTTTATGCCAAGTTTATGGCTAGGCCATGTTATGTCTATCTGCAACTCAAAATGCCGGGTCACAAGGGTACGATCACGGTTCATGGAAGTCGCAAGATAGCAGTGGACCGTGAAGAAGGAGATGCAGCCTACGCGGAGGCAGTATGTGCCACAGAAGAATTGAAGTTCTATAAAGATAATGTTGATCCGGCAGATATGACTCCGCTGAAGAAGCCAACTACAGAGCATGATCCGGCGTTGAAGTTTAAATCGGCGGAGGAGACCACGCAAATTGATTTTGTGCCAGGTGATTCGTCCAAGCAGTTCACTATCAGCGCTAACCTTGATCCCAAATAGGCAAGCGCGCTCATCGAGTTCATCCGTGAGAACCGGGATATCTTTGCGTGGAAACCTTCTGACATGCCAGGTATACCGAGGGAACTCGCTGAGCACAGCCTTAACATTGATCCGAAATATAAACCGGTTAAACAATATTTGCGCCGCTTCAACGAAGAGAGGCGCAAGGCTATAGGAGAAGAAGTGGCCAGGCTTTTGGCCGCAGGGTTCATAGTGGAAGTCTTTCACCCAGAGTGGTTGGCTAATCCGGTACTGGTGTTAAAGAAGAATGGGAAGTGGAGAATGTGTGTGGACTACACAGACCTCAACAAAGCTTGCCCAACTGATCCTTTTGCTCTCCCTCGCATTGATCAGATTATCGATGCCACAGCGGGATGTGAGCGGCTAAGCTTTTTGGATGCATACTCGGGATATCACCAGATCAAGACGGCAGTTAAAGACCAAGAGAAGACGGCTTTCATAACCCCTTTTGGTGCTTTTTGCTATGTATCTATGCCTTTTGGGCTCAAGAGTGCTCAAGCAACTTATCAGCGCTGCGTTCAGAATTGTCTTAAAGGACAGATAGGGAGGAATGTTCATGCTTATGTGGATGACATTGTGGTTAAATCAAGGAAAGAGGAGACAACGATAGAGGATCTTAAGGAGACTTTTGACAATCTTCGAGCTTATAAGATGATGCTTAATCCGGAGAAGTGTGCCTTTGGTGTTCCGGCAGGTAAACTACTGGGATTCTTGGTCTCAAACAGAGGAATAGAAGCTAATCCGGAGAAGATTAAGGCAATCACATCTTTGGCTAAACCAGTTTGCATCAACGATGTTCAGCGTATCGCTGGCCGGATCACAGCATTAAGCCGGTTCATCGGTTGTTTGGGAGAGAAGGAGATTCCGCTTTATCAGATGCTGAAGAAAACAGATCGGTTTATATGGAGTGATGAGGCGAACGCGGCGTTTGAGGATCTGAAGCGGCAACTAGCAAAGCCACCGGTCCTGGATGCCCCTGTTGATAAGGAGCCGTTGCTGTTGTACGTCGCTGCCAATGCACGGGCAGTTAGCGTTTCCATTGTGGTTGAGCGCAAGGAAGCAGGAAAGGAATACCCGGTTCAGCGCCCGGTTTATTATGTGAGTGAAGTACTCATTGAGTCCAAGGAAAGGTACCCACATTGGCAGAAGCTGGTATATGGTGTGTTCATGGCAAACCGGAAGCTGAAGCACTATTTTCAAGGTCATCCAATAACTGTGGTTAGTTCAGCACCGTCGGGGGACATAATCCAGAATAGGGAAGCTACAGGTAGAGTGGCAAAGTGGGCCATTGAGCTCAGCCCGCATGAGTTGAAGTATGTGCCACGCACCGCTATAAAATCTCAGGCATTGGTGGATTTCATCAATGATTGGACAGAGTTGCAAACCCCTGAGGAGAAGCCGGATCTTACATACTGAACGATTCACTTTGACGGTTCAAGACAGTTGGAAGGTTCGGGGGCTGGAGTTGTTTTAACTTCCCCCCGAGGTGATAAGTTTTGCTATGTCCTCCGTTTATTGTTTCCTTGTACTAATAATGCGGCAGAATACGAAGCATTACTTCATGGGCTACGGAAGGCAAAGGAGATGAACTTGAGCCGGGTCAAATGTTTTGGCGATTCAGATCTGGTGGCACAGCAAGTTTCAGGCAAGTGGGATTCGAGAGATCCCCTCATGGCAGCTTACAGACGGGAAGTGGAAGCAGTTGCTGGATATTTTAAAGGGTATCAAGTGGAACACATAGACCGGCGAAGGAACGAAGCGGCTGATGCTTTAAGCCAGGTGGGTTCTCAACGTAAACCAGTGCCACCAAATACTTTTTTGGATGAGCTGCACAGTCCGTCAGTACAAGTCCATCGGAGGAAGACCTAGCGGTTCCTGATCCGGAGGCACAGCTAGTGGCAGCACTTCATGTTATTCCGGACTGGACGCTGCCTTATTTGGTATATCTGAGCAGAGGAGAGCTACCGGATGATGAAATAGAGGCACGACAGATAGTCCGGCGTTCTAAGTCCATGACAATTGCAAACGGAGAGCTTCATCATCGCAGTACTTCCAGAGTATTTCAGCGGTGTGTATCAGCTGAGGAAGGTTGTGAGATTCTTCGCGAGATCCATGAAGGGGATTGTGGTCATCATGCCGGTTCAAAATCATTGGTGGCTAAAGCGTTCCGGCATGGTTTCTATTGGTTAACCGCTCATGCTGATGCGGCAGATCTGGTCCGGAAGTGTGATGCTTGTCAGAAATTTTCGAGACGTGCTCTGGTTCCGGCGCAGGAGCTCCGGATGATACCAATAACTTGGCCGTTTGCGACTTGGGGGCTTGATATGGTTGGACCTTTCAAGCGATCCCAAGATCAGAAAACTCATCTACTAGTAGCAGTGGATAAGTTTACAAAGTGGATTGAGGCAGAGCCTATAAGCAAGTGTGATGCGGCAACGGCAGTCAAATTCATCAAAAAGGTAATTTTCCGGTTTGGTTTCCCACATGGCATCATCATGGACAATGGCACCAATTTATCTCAGGGTGAGATGGAAGAATTCTATCAATGGGAGCATATTCGCTTGGATGTATCTTCTGTGGCCCACCCCCAATCCAATGGTCAGGCGGAAAGAGCAAATCAGGAGATTTTGCGAGGTATCAAGCCCCGGCTTATGACTCCTTTGCAGAGAACCCTAGGATGCTGGGTTGAGGAGTTACCATCTGTTCTTTGGAGTATCAACACTACACCAAACCGGTCCACAGGTTACACACCTTTCTTCATGGTATATGGTGCTGAAGCGGTCCTTCCAAGTGATATCCGTCATGATTCACCAAGGGTAACGGCTTATGTTGAGGCGGCCAACGAGCAAGCAAGGCAAGACAGTTTGGACCGGCTGGATGAAGAGCGTGATATAGCTGCAGCACGATCTGCAATTTATCAACAAGACTTACGCAGATATCACAGCCGCCGGATCAAGTCAAGGACGTTCCAGGAGGGCGACTTGGTACTCCGGCTCATCCAAGATCAAACAGATATGCACAAATTATCCCTGCCTTGGGAAGGGCCCTTTGTGGTCAGCAAGAATCTGCACAACGGTTCATATTACCTGCTGGACGTTTGAGAACACAAGACTCACGGACATCAGAGGAGGAGACGAAGAGGCCATGGAACATCGCCCATTTACGGCCATACTATACTTGAGCTATGAGCTCCATTGTATCCTATGTATATATTATGATCAATGAATAAACCGGCACCCTCGGTAAACTGGGGGCTCAGCCTTTTTCCCAATACAAATATCTTGTGAGGACAACCATATATGTATTATCATATGTTATATTTCAAACATATCGGCCGGTTTAAAACTGATTTTTGCAGAGCTCAGAAGCTATAAAACTCCCTGAAGAGCATGAGGTCACATCCGGTTCAAAAGAGAACGCTTCAAGGAAACCCTCTGGATGGTAATCCATCCAGTGATTGGTTCAAGATCTACCCATGGCTTCATGGAGCCATGGAAGACTATATGGACAGACGAGATTCCCGCATCCATCGACAGGCCCTCTGGACAGACGGGTTTACCCGCATCCAGTGATTGGCTAAAAATCTTATGGACAGACGGGATTCCCGCATCCATCGGCCGGCCCTCTGGACAGACGGGTTTACCCGCATCCAGTGATTGGCTAAAACTCTTATGGACAGACGGGATTCCCGCATCCATCGACCGACCCTCTGGACAGACGGGTTTACCCGCATCTAGTGATTGGCTAAAAATC